>LXGT01000002.1:11250-318682 GCA_001640655.1 Endoconidiophora laricicola
CCTACACTGTTGTCACAACAGCCCCCGGCCAAGATGTCACCGATACGGTTTCCTACACTGTTGTCACAACAGCCCCCGGCCAAGATGTCACCGAGACTGTCACACATGTCGAGACTGTTCCCACTACTATTATCCACGATCTCCCTGGCGAGGATCACACAGTCAGCATTGTCGAGACTGCTACCGAAACGGTGGCCTACACTGTTGTCACAACAGACCCCGGTCACGATGTCACCGAGACTGTCACACATGTCGAGCCCGTTCCCACTACTGTCTAGTCGACCCTCCCCGGCGAACACCACACTGAGACGCTCATTACTTCGGTGACTATCCCCGCGACTGTCACTCATGCCGTCACTGTACCTGCCACCGTCACGGCGACTGCTCCCGGTACCCATGAAACCTCTGTCCTCACTACCTACATCACTATTACTCCTCCTGCCCCTTCTCACTCTCCCTGCCACACTGAGCGTACTATTGCCCTGACGACGGTCATCACAGTACCTTGCGAATGGGGCTTTGGTGGCTACGCAAAGGCCACTCCTGTTATGGGGCTCGTGGGCGATGTTGATGCTGAGCCCGAGTTAACCTTTACTCCTCCTTTCTCTGGTACTGCCACCAACCCTTTCTCTGCCCAAAGCACTACTGCCAACGGCCCCTTTACCAACTCTACCAACAACGCTGCCCTCAATGCCTCTCTCAGCCGCGCTTCGGGAGCTCCCATTTCTGAGGTCAACGGTACCATTCCCTTCGCTTCCTCTGACGCTTTCGTCGCTGCCGATGCCCCCATTAGCAGCATTGTCGCCCGCTCCTCGGCAATTCCCGACTCGTCGCTTACCGCCACTCCTGCCAGTGCCCACCGTCTGGCGGCTCGGGGCCACAAGGGTGGCTACGGCGCAACTCCTGAGCCTGTCCCGACGAGTGAGGAGCCTTGCGAGCCCGAGCCGACTGAAGAGCCCTGCGAGTCCAAACCCGAACCGGAACCGTACCAGCCTGAGCCCGAACCGACCGAAGAGCCATGTGAACCTGTTCCTGAGCCCAGTGAGACTGAGGAGCCTGAGCCTTGCGAGCCTGAGCCTCAGCCTTGCGAGACTGAGGAGCCGCAGCCTTGCGAGCCCGAGCCGCAGCCTTGCGAGTCCGAAGAGCCTGAGCCTTGCGAGCCTGAGGAGCCTGAGCCTTGCGAGTCCGAAGAGCCTGAGCCTTGCGACGAACCTGCCGAGGAACCTTGTGATGAGCCTGCCGAAGAGCCTTGTGAAGAGCCCGCTGAGAAGCCGTGTGAAGAGGAGAAGCCCAAGAAGGAGGAGAAGCACAAGTGGTGGAAGGGTAAGGGTGACAAGAAGGATAAGGGCAAGAAGAAGAGTCCTCTGGATAAGCTAAAGGAGTTAAAGGAAAAGCTCAAGGGCAAGAAGGATGGCAAGAAGGATGGCAAGAAGGATGGCAAGAAGGCTGACAAGAAGAAGGATGATAAGAAGGGCAAGTACAGCGGCAACCCCAAGACTGTCAAGGGCGCTGCTTCCTCTCTTACCACCAACCTTCACTGGGCGGCAACCCTGGTGATTGCTAGTGTTCTTGCTATGATGTTTTAAGCGGTGACTGAGTGGTAATGGTGTTGAATAGAACTTATGGATGCTGTATTATAATTTCTCCCATTGTCTATTGCTAAAATTGTTTTGAGTACGTGACTAGTCTTGAGGTGAACATTATAGTTTATTGATATCTTTTATTCAAAAATGGCCGTGTTGATATGTAGTGGTTTGAGGAGCATTGAATGTGATGTTATGTACAACGAGATGCAATAGATCTCATGAATCACAATAGTAATGGTGTATTTTATGGCTATTTATACGCTTGTGATTATATTTGCGGGTTGCAATGGTAACACAAGACATAATGTAGTGAACATGGAGGGTTAAAAGCGGGATTGAAGCTTGGATCAATTAACGGTTATTGTACATGTATGAATAGTGAATAGAGGTCTCAGTTTAACAGGGCTATATTTTACCTTTACTGGGGTTGACGTTCATAGCCAACCTCGGCATAAATTTAGGCCTCCCAGCCAGGCTAGGACAAGTTATAGTGAATTGTGGTCTATTTAGAGGCAAGAGGGAATTGCAAGCGATAGGGTTAATTAACGAGGAAAGTTCGGAGTGTGGCTAACAATGCAAGAGAGGCAACCCTGTGTGGCGTAAGGCAATGATGCCGACGGAGCACGTGGAATGGTCAGCGGGTAAAAGGGTAGGCTCAAAAGTAAAATATATTAAATTGATAGTTAACTGATTAACTCGGCTTATATGGGAGAGAGAAAGAGTCTAGACCATGGTATAGTGAAAAAATTATTGAAAGGAGATGGTGGAGAGAGAAAGAGGCAAACTCCCGGACAATGCGACATTATTAGTAGCTAGGGTGTAAGTCAAAGCAAAGGGATAGACAGAGCCAAGGGAAGAAGTGAAAGAAGGGGAGGAGGGGGGGCGTGCGTCCAAACCAAAGGTTGAGCCGTAGTAAAGCACCACACGTTATACGCCGTTAAGGAAGAAAAATGAAAGAGAAAAAGAGATTTTAGACTTAATCAGTTTTTAGTAACTGGTCCTAATCTATAGGCTGATACTAGTTAGCCAGACTACGATGAAGAAAGGAAGCGACATGCTTACCAAAAGAGGTAACCCGTGTAAGTGAGATGGCGGCCCGAAGAAAGAAACGGAAACGCAAGGACATACAGCCGTAACATCAAGTATCAGATCGGATTGGCTAAATCGCCTTGTTCATTTTTTTTCTCTTTGGGGCAGATTTCTCAAAAATATAAAGTTCGGCGGCTTCCCCCTCTCCCTTCTTTCGGACACTCCCTCCAGCCAACACATATCAAAAATTATAGCTCTTCTTACTTCTTGCAAATATTTTGCAATTTCACTCTTTAGTCTATCTAGAGCCGTCACATTCTTTTCAAAGAAAAACAATCAACGCTTCTTTTCTCTTCAGGTTACTCAATTTAACCTGAACTTACTCTCCCTTGAGCTTTGATAGCCAACTACAAACACAAAGACTTCAGTCACTCATTCCACTTGTTTCTGACAAACACCATTGTCTTTTCCAACCAATACCACTTTATCCTCCTTTACACCGTTCAACATGCAGTTCTCTATCTCTACTGTTGCCGCCGCTGCTGCCGTCCTTTTCTCGGGCGTTGCCGCCGCCACCAACACGGTCACCTTCAAATCTCTGGATGATACCTCTCGCACCATCATCTTCACGCCCAGCTCGGGCTATAGCTCAATCGACTCGGTGACGGTACCGGGCGGCGCGTCCGTCGACGTAACGATCCCCGACTCGTGGATCGGCAACTGGTACTCACGCTCGGACGGAGCTTCCAACACTGACGGCATGCTGGGCGAGGTTTCGTTCCAAGGCTGGAACGGCATCACTTACTTCGACGTGTCGGCTATTGTAAACGCTAATGACTTTGACGGTGTCCACGAGATGTATCCCGTTTCGGCCTCCACGCCCGTCTCTGGTTGCGCTACCTTCCCGTGCGACAATGCCTACTATCTGCCCGACGATGTGCAGACCAAGACGACCACTGAGACTTCTTTGGTATGCACTCTTGGTGCCAACGGCTCGTCTAAGAAGGCTCGCGATGTCGAGAGCTTTCCCCGTGACTATGTTACTTCGGGTCCCAAGGGTCGCTCGACCAGTCGCATCATGCGCCGCCGCATCTAAAGCTATTGTCCACTCGCCAGAAATAAACTAAAAGAAATATAAATTTACAAAAATTTACTATACACTGGGGCTTGGCTTCCGGCACGAGTACTGTTTTTCTTTTTTTTTATTCTTCTCCTTTATCTTTGTTCTCTTCAAGCTGGCCTCTTCTTTGAGAGAGTGGCTAAGAAGAGCAAGAAAAAGAAACTACTGCTTGTGGCCGCCGTTTAACGATGCAACTTACGAACTCTTTTCCTTCTTCCTTCTGCGTTTTGTTTCTTTTCTTCGTTTGGTCACTTGTGTGTGTCTTATCTATTCCCTTTATTCTCTCTTACACAGTCTTGATTTTCCTGACCTGCAGATACGACATGTCGTACTTTCCTATCTTTCTTGGCCAGTAACAATTCAAAGACAGGTAAATCATATAAGAGAAGATCATAAGAAATAGTATCATATACAGCCAAGTAAACCACCCTCTTTTCCCCCTCCATTATGCCCGATTCCGGTGGCATTTGGTGGCTTTTCTAGGTCTAGCTTTTACCGTTTCTCTTTTCGTGTAAATGTCCCTGGAAAACTACCTCTCTTGCCCAGAATACAGCAGCGTCAAAGCTTAATCGAGTGTTATGTTCCCATTTTACTATAGACCTGAAAGAGAATCCCATATAAAATCTCAAATCTCGCGTTGTTTTCTTTTCTTTACTTGTTTTTTTTTTGTTGTGCCTCCGGAAAGAGTTCGCGCGGTTACATGATACGATACCAATGATACACCTTGTTTAGTATTACCACTTTCTTTTTATCTAGGATATTATAAATTAAAATCAGAAGTCTTTCAAAATATGCCAAGGTATCGTGTTCTGTCTGTCCATTTAAAACTTGGTGTAATTGTATAGCACTTCGTAATTTTCTCTTGAGAATTGTTAATGGCACCGCTATGTTTTGTCATCGGCACTGCTTTCACTGGTAAGAAAAAGGTACATCGGGTGGTCTCACCTCTTCACCGCCTTAAACCAATTATAATTGACTAATAATAGTACACTAATCAATCCCTTGGCCTAACTCTGTTCGTTTTCAGGATAGCAATAATTACCATCACTAATATTATCACCAACCCTCCTATGCGCTGTCTCTGAGTAGTACTACCTGCGCTCCTCCTGCACCGTCCCATGATCTACCACCGCAACTAAGTTTTGCTTAAAACAGAAACAGAAGCCTTCCAATTAGACAATTTTAATCCATAACTTCTGAGTAGGTTGGTCGCTGATGACGATAGAAGCCCACTTGAATACTGGTAGCCCATTGTAAATTGTCATATTAAAACTCCTTGATTGTATCGTCAGGCTGTGCTAGCAGTAGCCTATGACCTTGAGGATGCCGTTGATGATTAATATGTAGGTCAAGATAATTATGGGATTTTAGACGTTCGACTATACACAATACAATATAGGTGTGAAAATTGTTGTCAGTGGAAGTGGAAGTGGCAGAATTTTATTTTCTTTACCGAATGTGACTTGGCGTATATTTGCAGCCAATAGAAATTAAAGAGGGGAGATCCACCTGACGTACCTATTTTTTTTTTATAGCTTATTAGTAAACGCGTTGCCGATAATAACTCTCTTCTTTTTACCAGCCGCCTGAAAGGTTCTTTCGTTTCATCTGCAGCCGCCGAAAGTCAGGCAAAAAAAATCAATAATTCGTCCACGCAAAAGGAGAAGGGGAGAAGAAGCACTGTACATGTGTTTTTTTTTTTTATTTGAATCTCTTGTCCCCTTGTAGTTAGAAATGGTGTGCCAAGCTGAAAAAGTTGGGTAGGTTGAGTGATGATATTCATTTTTTATTATTATTAGTATTAGACTTGCTGTTTCATCCCCCTAAGACTGCTTGACAAGAACCAGGGCGTCTAATATAGAAAGTAAATAATCAATATTGATATTCTTTTTTTATGTGTTCGTCTAGCGATCTGGCCATATCCTAAAGAGTGATACTTTATAATTGTAATCGTATACATTTAACGTCTACTGAGTGTGATCTCTACTGGTTATATATGACAAGACGAGTATAGCAAAGAGAACGAATTAAAAAGTCTATAAATTTTTGGACCAAAGCCTAGCAAGTTTACTTCATATAATTCTAATACGGCCCACATCCTTTATGGCTAGAACACTCGTTTTTCTTTAGGCTTCCTCCCAACGCTGTTTTCCATTTAGCAAGCGAATGGTTTGAACCTGAACTTTGGCCTTGATCTGCCTTTATTGGTACCTTTTTTTCCTGTGAATCATTAAACATAAAACCCCTCTATATCTCGTGTACTGAACAGACCAAAGTTCTAGACTAAGCCTAGCTTGTTTCCAGGGCAAATAAACTCGACAATCCAAGAACAAGGACAGGAACAGGTTCCGGTTCAGGGCTGAGTGTAAATCTTTGGGTTTTCATTATTAGACTCATTCCCAATTTTTAGGTTAACTTCGATTAGTTTTGCGGTCCATCGCCAATCAATTATATTTCCTCGAGTCCCGGGCCTCGACTTTTGCCATGCACGATCTGCGTTCTGGTCTGATCCTCGATCCTAAAGAAGTTACTACTATGTATGTAGGGGAGCAATATTTTATATATCGCTTTCTTCTTTTCTTAAAGCAGACCATTATTATTTATATAAAACTTTCTTTTTTTTTTTTTTTTGTAATCTGGAACTGTCCATTCTTCTCTTTGTCTCGATACCCTGAAAAAACTGCCTCTTATTATTTGTTTTCAGCCCTTCATGTTTTTGTATTCGTATTTTTATACTCAATAATGGAAAAAGGAGAATATAAGTGTCTATATTTTCTTCCTTATTTGTCATTTTGTTCCTAAAGAGGAAAGAAAAAGTCAGACAAGGTCCAGGAACCAAAGGAGAAAAGAGAAAATAATTCAACCAATCATTATGTAGAAAGCTAAGCTAGTCAGACCAAATATGTAATTCCGGCCGACAAGAGAGTGTGTAATTATTTTTGATTTGAGTTCATAACTCGACAAGAGCCCTACAACCTCTATTAGTGCTACCTACTAGACTTTACGCCACAATCCAGACTTCCACTGAAAACACTAAAGACTCTCATTCTTACTCTTGTTCTTCTGTTAGGCAACCCACTTCAACTCTTGACATTTGACCTGTAAAACTGCTAGCTAGTGGCAATTTTTATTACCTCTTTCTCGTTTCTTCGGCTGGATCAAGGGAAGATCTTAGAAGCACACCCCTTTGATATTATAATGGTGTCTGTAGACATATGATATTAGGATTCGATACTTTATACTAGACTATGTTACATAAGAGTAAATGCTGGCAATATGCCGAGTCTCGACCGTTTTGTTTCTTGCCACTTGTCTTGTAGAACTTGTCTCAAAAGTCTCTCTATATAGGAGGAATATCACACAAGTAGAAGACAGGATGGTGGATTGTTGTCAATATATATCTATACGTTACTTATTGGTACATACACTTGCTCTTCGAATACACAGTCATTATGACTATTCATGCTCCTTTCTCTTCCGTCTTTCAGGTTGCTTGAACCTATCTAGTTTGCATTCCCCACACTTCCATTCTGCGTTTGAGGCGCTGCTGGAGACGCTGTGCCTGAAGAGGAGTGCGAGGCACTACTACTGTTAGCAGTATTAGAAGCGCTAGGAACAGTAAATTCACTAGAAGCAGGACTGGGAGTGGCAGTAGGAGCAGGAGCAGGAACAGGAACAGGAACAGGAACAGGAACAGGCGTTGATGCCCCGCCGCTACCGCTTCCGATTCTACTTCCGGCATCACCTACAGGACTTGAGGGTCCAGTAGACGCCTGTAATTCGTTTTGTTGCTGTTGCTTCTGCTGTTGTAGAGGCAGAGTCTGAGATTCTTTGGCCTTGACAATCGACAATAGATAACTACCCAAGTCAGAGAAGCCATCAATCTTGCTTAGCTTAGAGACTAATAGGGTAACATCAACCAGCATACTAGGAAACGTTTGTTAGTGAAATAATCCTTGAAAAACTCGGAGAAAAGTGGCTTCGTCCGTACCGTTGGCGTCCTGCCTCCGTCTGCACCTTGGCTTCGCGTAGTGCCTTGCCGAGGTGTTCCTTGAAGCTTGCAAACACCGGCAACATAATCATATTGACTGCCGCCTTGGACATGAACTTAGTCAGCACGCGATGTAACGTGCTCGTATCTTTGACTAGTGACTCCGCATATGGATGAGCTCCACCTCCGCCTCCCACGGGTTCTGTCCAATCGATCCCACGTAGAGCATTCGAATGCACCACCGCCCGCCCACTCATGATTTCTACTAGCTTCTGGTAGATATTGTCTTGGTGTTCCTGCAACTGTCGTCGCACCCGGTCAAATTCACCCATGACACTGGAAACTGTAGGCCCGGAGCCGGCGTGGCGCCGCGTGAACTCGCGTACGTGCGGGATTAATGTTGCGATGAAGTCGACTGACCGCACAGCCAAAGCTAGATGTTTGGTAGTAATTGTGCGCAGGCCGGCTGATCGCGTAGCTCCTGCTCCGAGAATGAGTTGCCGGCAGCGTGAGTTAAAGAGTTGGAGATACTGTACAAGAGACATGCCAATATCCGTAGCCATAGATGGGATACCGACTGTCAGCCGTGTAAATTGTGTGATTCCACGGAGACACAAGATGGCCGAGTTAGGCAATATCCATGACTCGTCATCGATGGAAACTGACCGGACTTTTTCCTTCTCTCTATCTTTGTCTTTGGTGATGGGTCGTGGCTTTTCATCATCGTGTACATCGCTGTATGGCTTATACACCAATGTGTCTTCTTGCCATTGTGGGGGATCAGCAGTGCTACTGCTTAGGATCGCTGTGAGTAGTGCATTGTCTGACTCATCAAAGTCTTTGGGGTTCCAGTTGTCTGACTCCATGCCCTGCGCCAAGCGCTGGATCTCAACATTGCCGTGCTCCTTGACGAACTCGATAATCTGATTGTTCACGATGGTTTTGAGATTTGTGCCGCTGCGTCCAGAAATCGACTCGCACTCGGTAGCAAAGTATAGGTTGAGGGTGAAGTAGCGCAGGAACCATATTAGTGGAAGCTTGGTGCTCTGCTCTGTCCGGACCCGTAAGATGCGGTTGATGCGGTCGTGTGCTAAATCGACAGCCTTGCCCAGCAAGTTTGTGAGGTCTAGACTTTCATGCATCTCTTCAAACACGCTCTTTTCCTGGTCGCTATACTTGCTAGGATTCGGACTCACTAGTGGCGAGCGCATCACTGGTGACTTAATGCCGCTTGGAACAGGCTCGTCCACTGAGCTTGCCACATCAAGGAGAATCTTGGCTTGTGTAGATAATCGTCGCAAGGCCTCTGCTACTTGAACGTAGATGGTACACCAGAGCTCCTCGGCATCAGCGGGGTCGAGAGCGCGCAAGTTGCGCGCTAGGACCTCCTGTGTTCCCTGTCGCCGACTGCCGCGAGACGCTGAGGTCGAGGTCGAGGTTGATATCATTGACTCGTTGTCATCATCGCTTGAACTCGGCAATGGTCGGCGCACAATGGATCTGATCTCGTGGATAATCCAGTCACGGTACGAAGAAACGGCCATTGCCACATGATTGGCCTGATATAACCCGGGCAGCAAAGCTACCAGAATCTGCCGGAGCTCATCGGTAGACTGCATGTATGAAGGGATGCTGGGCACCTCCCTAGACTGGCCGCCACGGGCCCTCAAAGATGACGAGCTCCAGCGCAGCAGAACTGCTTGTCTGGAAACATTCTTGCAGTGACTTTGTAGGTCAGCCTTGAGTACATCCTGGAAGCGAGACTCGTACGACTTGCCGATGCGGAACCGGAGCACATTCAAGTCATTGTTCACACCTCTTAGCGCGTAGGCATTTCGAAGATCAATAATCGCCCGTGGCTGATAGTCGGACTCATTGGCAAATGGCTCGTCCTTTTCTCCGGAAATGAGCTGTTCTAACGCTTGGATAGCTTCCAATGCTTTAGTGGCTTCATCGTTGTCCACCAAAGCCTCACAGTAGCTTAATATCTTGACTACGCGACGAACCTGAACCACGGCATCGTCGAGCTGCTGCAGATTCTCCCGTCGCCGCCTCTTTTGTACGAGATCCATGCCTGACTCGACAATCTCCTGGTCAAGAGTCAAGAGCTCTTTGCGCAAATTGCGGATCCTTTGGACACAGTCGGCGGCTTCGGTATGAAGTTCCCGTAGTGATCCGAGTGCGCCAAAGAAGGTTGTCGATGCAGTTGAGATCGAGTTGATCAGGTGGACCTCGATTGTATCCATGTACCATGAAAGCTTTTCCTGTAGGATAGCATTGGTGGCTAGAGACTTTCGCGGGCCGGCCAAAGCAGCATTGCCTACACCATGCTTATCGTTTGTCGGTCGGATGACTTCTGAACGCTCGCTGACGACATCAAAGGTGCGCGGGTTCTCGAGATGGAAATCTTCCTCGAAATAGACACCGGGGATGGTTGATAACGGCGGCGGGCCTTGGTTGTGTGTGCGCCGGCCGTGCGCCGAGCTAGACCGTCTGCCGTGGCCAGGCAGATCTAGTGACGATGTTGACGTGCGGCGCGACATTGTACCACGGCTACTTGGGCGGCGATGGTGGTGCGTCGCTGGCTCCTCCGACGTTTCGTCGTCGACCTTACTGAGGCGGCGGGGTCGGGCGGTGACGCCGGCTAGAGAGGACGAGGCCGAGGCTGATGATACAGGTGGTGGCTCGACATCGGTTTCCCTGGCTCGCTGCAGCTGTTCGTATAGCGCACTGATCTGCGATAGATATGGGCGAAACTCGGCGGACTCGATGTGTGGGATGTTAGTCAGGGCCACAGGCGGGATGTCGCGCGGCGTAGGAGCCTTGTGAGTGCTGGAAGATGGCGGGACAGCATGTGGTTGCAGGCCGGTGCGCAGAAGCGGCGGCTGTAGGAGAGTTGATATCGCTGGCCAAAAAAGACTAGTTAGCGGCGCAGTTACAGGCTACATGAAGCGGAAATGTATGTTCTGTCAGAGGGACATGGAAAATTACCGTTTTGGCCAGACTCGAGCACTTCGTGGCCCCAGGTGCTTGATGACGTATCGAGCGAGCCTCCAATCGAGTTAATAGAGCTTGCCGTCGACCCGCGACGAGCTAACGAATGTGAGTGATAGTTAGATCCATGCCTAGAGAAAGAAAGCCCACGAGCAATGGCTAGGTTAGCGGCAGCTGCTCTCTCGGGCTGATTGTTTCAGCCGCGGGACGGGCCGGACAAACCTGGCATAGGAGCTGTCGAAACTGGGACTAGGCGAAACGCCGCGAGGATGGTCGCTGGACGGCGAGGAGAACATGGCGCAGACGATTCATCAATATATGAGACAAGGCCGGCAGAAGAAGGTTCTAGGATAATTGGCGAAAGGAGAGAACCAGTAAGATTCGTCGGTTAGTTGGATGTCAACTGGTTGAAGTTGATTAGTTAATGCTAGCAATGATGAAAAGAACAGCTATCGTGATGTTATTGTTGCCGGCAACCCGAAACGGGCAAGCAGGGCAGGAGCTGGAACGGGCGCGCCTGCCGAATCAAGAACAAGCCACAGCACCAAGATAGTCTAAGAACCTGAGATGAAGCTGCTGGGCAGAACCAACAAGTTGGTGATATTGCCTTTAGTCGTTGTGTCTTGACCAGGCCAGGCTAAGCTTTGAATGCGCTGTCAAGATGCGCAACAACAAGCTTGTGAAGCTGTCTTTAGGGCACTTGTTCTAGTGGATGAACTTGTCTTCTGGGACCCTGTCTAGAACCTTTCAGGGGACTTTTCGTGGCTTCACAGCCCTGCAACCCACTATCAACCCTCGCAATGCCGCCTAAAGCATCCTGAACCTGGGTTGAGGCCTAGTCTTCTGCTCTTCTGCCGATGTGCACCCGGCCAGCTGCCAGCTAACAGCTCTGCCGGCTGGTATTAGAGCCACTTTACGCGCTGCAGACGCGTTGTCAAGGTTTTTATCCTTAGAGGAGAGCTTTTTTGAGCTTTTAGCGTGCCCTGAACATACCCTTGTTTAACCTGTCAGGGGTTTGATGGCGGCTTGAAATTGTAGCAACAGCGACTAAACAAACAAGCGACCCTTTCTTTACATCAAAATAGAACCCCTCCTTGGGAAAATAAGACAAAGTATCATCACGATCTTCATCCATTTTGCTCTTGTCTTCCTTGCTTGCTTGCTCATCACCCGATACGCCCATCCCGATAATCTCACCGCCAATCTCACCTTCTGTCATCGAACTTTTTAGTCGCAATCATGGACTCCCGTTCCGTGTACACCACGGCGTCGTTCAAACAGTCCGACTCCTACACGGACCAGAACTCGAACCTTGAAGTCCAGAAGCTGTTCGAGAATTTCATCAAGGAGTTCCAGGTGGAATCTGTCTTTCCCTACCGGTACGTACACCTATTTTTGTGAGCGATACAAGCCTTGATCTGATTTGTTTCTTCTGTGCCCATAGACAGCAGCTCATTGACAATGCTCTGTCAAAACGCTACTTCCTCGAGGTCAACATCACCGACCTGATCAGCTGGAGTCCCGAGCTAGCCAGCCGCCTGACCTCGCTACCCGAAGACTTTATCCCCGTGTTCGAAAACGCCATCAAGCTGTGTACTCACCGCTTCCTGTTCCCTCACCAGCCTAAGGTCAACCTGCCCCAGCACCAACTGCTGCTACATTCCGATGTCAATCCAACCTCGCTCAGAGACCTTAAATCCAATGCCATTGGACAAGTCGTCAGAGTCGCCGGCATCGTCATTGGTGCCTCCGTCCTGTCGTCCCGTGCCACCGTGCTCCATATTCAGTGCCAGAGCTGCCAACACAACGAGACCATCAATATCAATGGCGGCTTCTCCGGTATCTCTCTGCCCCGCCAGTGCTCGCGCAAGCGCCAGCCAAACGACCAGGGCGTCAAGTGCCCCCTAGATCCTTACTATGTGCTTCACGAAAAGTCAGAGTTCATCGACCAGCAGGTTCTCAAGCTGCAGGAGGCACCCGATCAGGTGCCTGTCGGTGAAATGCCCCGTCACGTTCTAGTGGCCGCCGATCGTTACCTAACTAACAGAGTTGTGCCTGGCTCGCGGTGCGAAATTATTGGTGTCTTCACAATCTATCAGAACAAGAGTAGCAATAAAAACCAAAATACCAATGGCGTTGTTGCCATCCGGACGCCTTATGTGCGTGCTATAGGCATTCGCACTGATATCGACAAGACCATCAAAGGTGGACAGAGTTTCACTGACGAGGAGGAGCAGGAGTTTCTAGAGATGAGTAGAAGGACAGATATATTCAATGTTCTTGCAAAATGTATCGCGCCCTCAATATATGGCAACGAAACTATCAAAAAGGCCATCCTATGTTTGCTACTTGGTGGCTCCAAAAAGATCCTACCAGATGGCATGAAACTAAGAGGTGACATCAATGTGCTACTTCTTGGTGATCCCGGTACAGCCAAGTCGCAATTGCTAAAGTTTGTCGAACGAGCTGCGCCTATCTCCATCTACACCTCCGGTAAGGGTTCATCCGCTGCTGGTTTGACCGCATCAGTCCAGCGCGACCAGACTACCCGTGAATTCTACCTAGAAGGCGGTGCCATGGTGCTAGCTGACGGTGGTGTGGTGTGTATCGATGAGTTCGACAAGATGCGCGACGATGATCGTGTCGCTATCCACGAAGCCATGGAACAACAGACCATCTCGATCGCCAAGGCTGGCATCACTACAGTACTCAATGCTCGTACATCAGTGTTAGCTGCTGCTAATCCAATCTTTGGTCGTTACGATGATATGAAGACGCCCGGCGAGAACATTGATTTCCAAACTACAATCTTGTCTCGTTTCGATATGATTTTCATCGTCAGAGACGAGCACACTCGTGACCGTGACATCACTATGGCTCGTCACGTCATGAGCATTCAGACTGGTGGCCGTGGCCACGAGGAACAAACTGAGGCTGAAATTTCCGTGGAAAAGATGCGGCGGTATGTCAGCTACTGCAAAGCGTAAGTTTCTTCCGGCATTTCCATCTCACCCTTTCTATCTCAGCCATACTAACCCTCACTTTCGTAGTCGTTGCGCACCTCGTTTAAGCCCCGAAGCCGCCGAGAAACTTTCGTCCAGTTTCGTGACTATTCGCAAGGAAGTTCACGCTGCTGAATTGATTGCCAACACTCGTTCCTCTATTCCCATTACTGTGCGTCAACTTGAAGCCATTATTCGTATCACCGAATCCATCGCCAAGGCCCGTCTTTCGCCTATAGCCACAGAAGAAGATGTCGATGAAGCCATGAAACTTTTCACTGCGTCCACCATGGCTGCCGTCAAGCAAGGCTCTGACCAGGGCAGCAAGGAACTCAACGCCGAGACAGCGCGTCTGGAAACTGAACTTAAGCGTCGTCTGCCTATCGGCTGGACTACGAACCTAGAAACTCTCAAGACAGAGATGATTCAAAGCAGACAATTCAGCGAGACGGCGTTTGAGCGTGCCATTCGCTTGTTACAACGTCGTGAGACCATTGTGCTACGGAGTCAAGGACAGCAGGTATACCGTAACGCCGCTTAAGGGAAAGATAAGAACAAAAAAAATCGTAGAAAACCCAGGATCACTTCTTCTTTCCTTTTTTTTTTCTTGTGTTTTATGTTTCTGGTTTTTTTATGTATCATGTCTAGTTCGGGATATATGGAGGAGGCCTGGAGTCATGGCTTGCACTACTTCTTTTTTATCAACATATTTGCTATCTTTGGCTCATTTTCTTTTCTCATCTCTTCTGCTGGTTTTTTTTTAGCTTATGATTTCTCTTTATTATTCCTCTCTTAAAACATCATATAGCAGTATTAAGAGATAACAAGAGTCATGCAACACGATGAACGCCCTTGACATGAAGAGTATAATTAAATGATACACGGTCATCATCTAAATTTCTTGAGTGTTACTTGATTCTAATGCATGATAATCAAAATACTACAAAATAACTTGACTTATAGTAGTCATTCCAATCTATACACACATATCAGTCATGATCTTCTGTCTTTCGTCTTTTCTCCGGCCTTGACTGTAGCTTTCATAGTACTATATCATTCACTTATCACTTTACGATCCATGGCGTTACTGATATTAATATTAGTATCTACTCTTCGTCCGACATCTCCATCATCGATCCATCTTCATTCACCGTCATACCAAACCTACTTCTCCCGCCTGAACGACCGCCGGCCCTATTGCCAGCCCGACTGCTACCATTATTACTACTATTATGACTCGCCATCGCCTTGCCTTTCCGATCCACGCCTTTCGGTTCGGCGACCCTGCGTAGAACCTCGGCGTCAAAGGCATCCGTATCGTCGGCCTTTTCACAGTTGACGGCATCTAGTACAAGAGACTCAGCCAATGCCTTGTTAAGTAGGTCGGTGGCGATGGCGTCTTGTGGTGATATAGCAAGTGCTTGGTGGAGCTCGAGGGCGGCGTCATCGGGTCGGTACATTTCGAGGTAGATGAGGCCGCGAGCAGTGAAAAGAGCAGTATTCTTGCCGCCAAGACGAAGAGCTTCGTCGAAGCATTCAAGCGCGCGATCATAGACCCGTAAGCGGCGGTAGGCGTGACCGAGATTGATGCGCACGGCAATCCATGCATCGGATTCTGAATCGATTTCGGCGGCAATCTTCAACGCTCGATTAAAGAATATGGCAGCGTCTTGAGGGATATCTTGGTGGTACTTCACGACGCCCATCTCATTGAGTAACAAAGGATCGGTTTTGCAAAGTCCATACGCTGTTTTAAGGAATTCTTCAGCGACAATCATGTTATTCAAGGCGTGGTTCTGCATGCCGAGGAAAAGCTGTGGAAGGTGGGTGCCCATGAAGAGCCGGGCAGCCGTAGAATACGCTGAGATGGCCTGATCATTTTCACCTTCTTCGGCAAATGTATGTGCAAATCCAATCCACGCCGGCGCAAAATGCGGATCCATCATGCTAGCTTTGCTGAAATACCGCCGCGCTTCGGGAATACGCTTAATGGCAAAATAGTAAGTTCCTACGGCGAGCCAGGTACATGGCTCTTCTTGGTAGTGGTCTGCGAGATCGTGAGATACAAGGAACAGCTCGTTCGTTCTTCCAAGTTGGAAGAGAGCGGCCAAGTGGATAGGGTAAACGGAAAAGTTGTAGCGGTCCTCGCTAAGTATGGACTCCGTAATTTCAAAAGCTTGTTTAAATTTGCTTTGTGTATAGAGTAGGTCGGCTCGTGCCAATAATAGGTCAGGGTTTTTAGAAAGCTTGTAGTGCGTTGAGAGGGATTCATAGGCGGTTGTAAAGTCGGAATGATTTTTATATTTGGAAAGCCGAGTTGTGTATAGCATCTTTGTGAATTCGGCGGCTTCTTGAGATGCTGCTGGATCGCTAGGCACACTCACAGAATCGAAATCGAGGCTATCAAGAAAGACCCATTCCTCTTCTGGAGACAAGATGGAGTTTGTCATGAGCTGCTGAAAGGCTTCGAAGCACTGCACGTCAATCTGAACGGCAGTCTTGTAGCATTCCTTTGCCTTGTCGAAGGCATTCTGCTTCGTGTAGCAGAGGCCGCGCAAATGGCACATGGCGGCCTCGTACTTGCGCTCTTGGGCAGCGGCTTCTTTCGATGCGGTGATTTTTCCAGAGCGGGTGGACGGCTGTGCTTTGCGCTTGTTGGTGGTCGAGTTGGCGATCAAGTGGATGGGATTGCGCTCACCGAGAAGCGCAAGGGCGTCGTCGTACAGCGACTGCTTAATCATGCAGTGCGCCGACAGGTAGCGGCATGCGGGATTGCGGGTGGTCAAGTCGTGCTTGACCAGGAAGGCGTACGCGCGAGTGAAGTTGCCGGTAGCAAAATGCACCTGTGCGAGCCAAAAGGCATCATTATCGTCATCTAGAAAAGAAGAGAATGAGAGAGGCAGGTCTGCGTTAGTCATGCATTGGCTGACGAGCTGACTTGCACCAAGGCAAAAAAGATGGTCGACGTACTGGTGATGGCCAGCAGCTTGTCGCCGAGGAAGATGGCCGATTCATATTGAGTTTTGTTGAGAGCGTCTTGGCGCCATTCTCGTAGGAACTTTTGCATCGCAGCGGCGGAACAATCTACGCAGAAGAAAATAGACCCGGAGCAGGAGAATTAACAATGTTAGCTGGTCAGGAGGGTTGGACTGGATCAGAGGTTCGGTCCATAGATTAGGTTAGGCTAGTAAAATGAGTGTATTCGCTAAACGTAGATTCGTGATACAACTTGAAACAGACAAGGAAAGAAGAAGAAAAGTCAAAGAATTACAAATATCTGCTATTAAGATTGTTTGTAGGAAGTGAAGCTATCTTCTTGAGCTTGGGAAAGCTTGTGATTGTTGTTGATGTTCTAGTTCAGCCTTGTTGATATTTGGCGGGGCACGACACGCCAGGCTCATAATTAGCCGAGATGCGCCAGCTTCTTATTGGCCAATGTTCCCAGCCCTGTAATCCATAACTATCAGCCTTGTACTTTGTAAGAGAAAAAAAAATTGTTCAATGGATCTTCTTCGGCTTCTAGAACTATGAAGTATGGTTGAGAATTATACACAAAGAGTCTATGAAGCTCGCCATTAGATCTAATATGTACAAGAATCAAGTTTCTTAGTTTGAAGGTCGGCTGTTCATCATGCAAGCAACTTCAGCATTCCGAATCTGCGCCCGGCCTGCGATTTATCGCAGAGTTCCAGCTGCCGCCATATGTTCTCAAATACTCTGGATTCGGCAAAAACGACTCCAAAGTAGCATCCCTACTGGCCTGTCCGCACCAACTTCAGTCTCTACTGGCTCTCGTCCGGGTTCTGGGCAACGCCCGCAGCCTAAGATTGACAACATAACCAAGTACCTTCTCCTCGGCGGTGCCTTCTTCATGCTTCTCGGTGTACTGCCGGCCTTCAAGAATAACAAAGAATACCAGAAGGCACTGAACCCAGACAAATTCTTGTCATACACCATCGATACGAAAGAACGCGCCTCACCAGATTCATTCATCATGACGCTACGCCCAGAGGAATATAACCCGTCAGTACAAATCCCGTACCTCGCTCCTTCAACCACCACGGCCCCCACTGCAGGCAGTCCAGCTGCTTCTTCTGGGAAATGGGTGTTTCCCTTCTGGAGTGTCGAAGTCAAGCAGCCCGAGATTCAGATCGTGCGTGAATACACTCCGCTGCCACCACTCTCCGCCGCTGATGCCAAAGCCGGCATCCTGCGTTTCCTCGTGCGTGTCTTGCCTGACGGCGAAGTCTCGCGTTTCCTTGATCGCAAGCTTCCCGCCACCCAGGTCGAGCTTCGCGGTCCGTATCCGACATTACTATTCAAGCAGCCGCTGGGTCGCAGTGATGACGAAATTATCTTCATCGCCGGTGGCTCTTCGATCGCCCCGGCACTGCAGGCGGCCCATGCGTTACTAGAGACTTCAACAGAAGCGGGCCGTGTCAAGATCATCTGGGCCGTACACTCGCGCTCCGATATTGACCAGTCAGCGTCCTCTTTCGCCAATAGTGCGGCTCTGACACAGAAGAAATCAAGTTGGTTTGGGCGCCAAAACGCTGCCACGCCTCCTCTAGGGCTCGTTGACCCAACTGATATTCCCTCGCCCACCCCAATTGCAGAGCAACTGTGCGCTCTAAAAGTCACTCATGGCGACCGCTTCGATGCTCGTGTCGCCGTGACGGGCGAAGACACCGTGATCAGCGAGGCTGATGTCAAAAATGCGCTCGGTATATCATCCTCAGCAAGACCCAGCAGCGCAGAGTCAGCGATGAAGCGCCCGGCTCCGTATCTCCCCGTAGCGTCTGGACCATATGCAGAACATCAGCCCAAGGTTGTAGCACGTCCTGGCGGCGATGGCGCCTACAAGCTTGTGATTGTTTCGGGTCCAGATGGCTTCATGGATAAATATTCCGGGTATATCCAGCAGGACAATGCACCGGCTTTCCGTCGCATCAGAAGCGGTGGCATGGTTAGCAACATTCTAAACAGTTACTCCTCTGCGCTAGACGGACATTGGCAAGTAGTGAACCTAGATTAGGTCATCGGCGACTGAAAGGTCGAATACTATGTTTATACGAAAGAAAAAGGGAGTATTTGTATATTACAAGCATCATTTTAGAAATATATTTCCTGGCCTTTTGTGCATCATCAGTAGGCCAAAGAAGATTATGAAAAATTCATATTAACACAGATAGACGAGGCAAATATTGGTCGTAAGGATTGATATCGAGGACGAGAGCTTTAGTAAGTGGACACAGTCTTGAAATTTGACGTAGACAGAAGTTGCCAGTTCGAAAAAAATTTGAAACAATAATAGAGAAAGGTTTCGTAGCGTAAGAAATAATGGCAACTGCACTGGCAATTTCTGTTTACGTCACATTTCAAGACTGTGTCCGCTTACTAAAGCTTTTGCCCTACGATATGACTACCCGTAGGGACCAATATTTGCCTCGCCTTCTATGTCCACCAGTGTCTCTAACGAGAGATTTTCAACCCGAATCGTTCATAAAGCGGTAAATTCCTCTTTCCCGGAGGGTCAAACGAGGGCCATTGAAGATATTTACGCGTAATTGTGGTGCGCTACTTCAGAAACCGTCTCAGTTGATGGAGTTACACAAAGAAGCAAGGCAAGCATATATTACCTGCCTAGCAGAAGGCACAACTTACGAGTAAACCTGGGATTGATATCAGGTTAAATGGGTTGCTATACATGACAAAATGAAGTCACAGAGCGCAAAATGATAATAGACGGAACGCCGGTAACTCTAGTAAGAAGAGAAAAAAGACAAACATGAGGAGATGATTGCAAAACCCCAAAAAGTAAAAAGGAAACGATAAGAGCGATTTGACCCGGGAAAGCCCAGAGAAGAAAAAAAAGAAATATGATGATAGTGGCCGTTGAAAGCAGCTAATAGTAGAAAATAAAAAATGGGAAGTATAGAAATAGAAGAGCGTCAAAAAGATTCTATGTGCTCTGGATCTTGCGGTATGCAGGTGGTTTCATGGTACGACGAATAACCTTGGCGGCATACGGCGGCACCAGAGAGATAGCCGCAATAGCGAGACAACGCCAAAGGAAGCCACTATAAAAAGCAAGTTAGTAACGAAGAACATACGAACAAGTTGAAGTGCTAGATCAAGATAACCAATAAAAAACTTACACAGAAGCCACAAAAGAGAGATCAAAGTATGCGCCAAGGAATGGCACCGAGATAATATATGAAAGAAAAGTTACGGCAATACTGACCACCATGATCCAGTGCCACGTAACAATTTCAATAGCTACCATGAGCAGCTCATTCATCACTAGCACCGTGTAGCTCACGGCGACCATGCTCTTGCCATCGACTTCGGTCAAGATCTGCGAGAAGCCCTGGATGATGCTGCCCTGGTATATAGACACAAACACCCACACGAAGAAGGTGCGGTATGACAACGAGCGGCCAGAGGTCAGGTCCTTGTATAGCTCAGGATACAGAGTAGCCAAATTCTCATCGACGTCTTTGTCAAGCACAAGAGATAGCACAGGGAAGGCAGTGTAGATAGTTGAATAGCCGACCATGAGCCAGTCCTAGATAGGGTCAAGATTTGTTAGCAGACTAGATTCATTCCAAGATATAGATAAATATGTAGTTGAGACTTACAAGATAGAGACCTTCGGGTTCGAACTTGATTGCGATACTGTACACAGTCTGGCACACGGCGATAATGAGACCACGATGGATAACAAACTGAGCTAGTTTTGCCGAGCGTTTGTAGCTGTTGCGTCCATGCCAGACTAAAAGTTTCGTCAAGTGGAAGAAATGTTCGATGGAGAAGTCAGCGGCCAGCGATGCTTGACGGCCTTCTTTGCCGACAATGCCGACGCCGACATCGGCAGCCTGGATCATGCTGACATCATTGCCACCATCGCCAATACAGCACACACGCTTTTTAGTATATTCACGGATCAACCGGGCAACTTCAGCCTTTTGTCCAGGCGAGCAACGACAGGCAACGACTGTCGGCAACTTGACAGCTACCGAGATGAATTCTTTGCGGAAGTGCGAAAGGAAAAGTGCGAGAGAGTCACCGTCGACCAGGAGGCAGGCATCAAGCTTGGAGCGTAGGAAGTCTAGGTGTTGTTGGGCATTGTCCTTAGACCGGAGTTTTTGAACAGTGTATATATATTGGCCACGGGCAACAAGTTTCGATGAAACTGCCACACAGCGTGCAGTCTCGACCTTGTCACCAGTCAACATCCAAATTTTGATTCCAGCGTTGCGCAGCAATTCCAGAGACGGCTTGACATCGCGCTGCAGCTTATCCTCGACACCAGTGACGCCTAGAAGCTCCAGGTCACGCTCCAGGTGCAGTGAGACCACCGAGGCCATGCCAGCATCACGGCCAACAAGAGATAACGATGCCTGTTGGTATTGCGTAGCAAACTCCCGGTATTGCTGAGCTGATAGCCGACGGCGACCAACAACCAAAGTACGTAAACCCTCGCGGGCCATGTTGGCTGTTTCTTCGTCTAGCCAGTCGTTGGCAGCCACGATAGCGCCCATCACTGTGTCAGCACCCTTCTGATAGAACCAGATTTCGCCGCTATCTAGATCCTTGGGTCCTGCCTGCGACGGTGACTCCAGGAACTGCACAACGATGCCCATGCGCTTGCCCTCTGATGTGAATGGAAAGATATCCAGGATGCGTACTTGGACCACAGTTTTGTTACTGTCAGTTGACTCTAAAGTCATGCTCGTGCGGTCGCGGTTCGCTAGACGCAGTCCGACTGCTTCGGTCCACTTGACAATGGCAATCTCATCTGGAGATGAAGCCTGGTATGCGACAATCTGTTGGCCATTAGCATCGTCCTCGACAGTGGGAGTGACGTTGTGGCACAGCGCAAGAGCAAGAACAACGTCCCGTACACGGGAACTGATCTCGCGACGGGTACGGCCACCAGTAGATGCAATTCCAGATGTAGATGGAGTGACCAAGCTGTTTCCAGAGGGGTTGCTAAAGCTTTGTTTGACGTAATCAGTAACTTCGTCCATGGCTTCATTGGCGTAGGATACTGTCCCAATATGGATTTTCTTCATCTCCATTTCGTTTTGCGTCAAAGTTCCAGTCTTGTCACTAAGTAAGTACTCGATGCGGCCGAGATCTTCGGGAATCGTGCTAGTACGAACCAAGGCACCAGGCATTCCCGGGTCGTGTTGGATGAAGTACGAGTATGCACTCTTGCCCATATCGAGGTTCACGCGCAGACTAATGGGCACGATGGTCGAGAAGAGAACTAAGAAGCGCATGACCTTGACATACCAGATAGTTCCATTAGTAGATCCAAAGCCCTCCAGCGCCACCAAGATGACAGACAATAAGAGAGTCAAACCGCACAGTATCTTGGTAAGCGAATTGATCTCGTACTCAAGTAGGCCGGTCTTGGAACGCGAAGGTGCTGTGGATAAAGCAGATCGAGTTTGTGGGCCAGTGTACATAATAACACCTAGTGTAGTACCGTACGATGCAATGACAGTGTTAGCCCAGGCCGTGTTGTCAATAGAAAGCGCGGCCGAATTAGCAAGAGCAGCCGGTCCCATACCAGTGACTGCATTACTCTGCGCTGCGGAGCGAGACTCTAATAGCTCTAGCGTACCAGCAAATTCGCCAACCCTCTTGTCGGGCTTTCCGCCTGTAACACGTAGGCGCACAAACTCTTCAGTTGGGATATTCTGGGTCAGAGGGGAGGCTAGACGCAACTTCCAATCAGTCTCACCATCCAGCTGATCAGTACGAATGAAAGTTTCGCCGCCAGATCCGTCTTTCTTCTCAGATTTGGCATTGCTTGAGCTCCCACTACCGTCAATGTCCAGGAGAGCCGAGGTATTGTCGTCATTGACAATAGAGTGTCTAGGTTGATCGTCACTATAGCATTTGAGAATGACGACATCAGCAGGCACACGCTGGCCCTTTCCAAGCTTGAGCACATCGCCAACCTTGAGGTCTTTGGACTTTTTCCATACTTCATTGATAGCCGACGAAAGTTGGCTTCCATCAGCTTCAAGATTAGCTTCTTCCTCCTGAACATCAGAAAGACGGTCTACGTTATGCGCGCGGCGCTTGCTTCGGCCGGTCGTAGCTTCAGAGCGAAGTGTGCGATGGTCGATACGCTTGTTACGCGCTTCGGCACGGCCAGTTGGCTCCGTAAAGTTGATAACAGTATAGCCTTCAGAGTTGGCTTCGTTGTCACGGCGCCGGCGCTCAATGTCGTCCCAGGCTTCCTTGCCCATAGTAATACACAGAACAAACAAAAGAGGGGCAATGTAGGTGAGCAGGTATCCAATACGCAGGGCCGGGATAGCTTGTGATAGAGCGACCAGCAAAAAGTACATGTTGAAGAAAAAAGAAAACTCGTTATATAGGGTGATTGGCAGGAATGTAAGTGCCGTGTACTTGGCGTTCGAAACGCTATTGGGTGGATAACGTGAAGCCTGAGTAGTGCCCACGGCGATGATGCGGGCCGAGCCAGGATCGGAAGAGTCGTCCTCATCAGATTCGTCGGCATCGTTACTAGTGCTAAGCCGTGGCGAGCGAGACGATCCCCACGGCATCACACTCTGAACCTTCGCCTTCATGCGTTCCGCAAAATTCAACTGCTTATGTCGCTGTTGGCCAGACGAAGATGCAGCACGGCTATTATCATGGGTGCCGTCGTCAGAGAGCAGCGGAGCGTCGTCATCGTACATAGGGCCAGAATCTCTGCGACTGTGGGCCCCGTCGGCTAAAAGACCCTCGTGGTCATCGTCGTCGTAGTTGTCGCGGTTCTGACCAAGGTCGCCATAGCGGCTCGATCGTCTGCCACCCATGCGGAGTTTTCTAAGGGCTATACGCGCCCCTAAACGCTCGTCGGCAGGCGAGGAGTTGTGATCGTTAAAGGCGGGGCTGTTGCTCGCAGACAAAAGGTTGGAAGAGGCGGAGGCTCGTAGTGGCAATTTCGAAGGAGGCACAAGTTCTTCCAATTCAAGCTCTAGATCACTTTCGGAATCAGAATCGGAATTGTGGGACGATATATCGGGCGGCTCCGTCGGGCGAGGCAGTTCGGCTGGTCGAGGCATTGCCAGCGAAGAAAAGAAAAGCTATGTGCAGAGCTGCAAGTAGAAGATAAGGGAAGAGCAGTTAGGTCAGTGGCAGCTCTTCAGCGTGCGCTTCTTGGGTTTCGGCTTTCAGCTTGCAGTAGCAGCAGCAAGGCTAGCTGGCTAGTACTGCCTCCTGCGGCCGGAACAGGTTGTTATGGCGTCGGTCAACAACAAACACAGTACTGTTATGTTTGGTAGTGGAACTATAGCTGTCCAGGTAGCCGGCAAGGAAGCCACCAGCTGGGTACCAAGTCTAAGCGGTCCTTTGGAAAATAGAGGCGGATTTGGATGCAGCGTCGTGCAGTATGGATGCAGAACTGACGCAGTATTAGTGTATTTGTGTGGTCGCTAATGCTGCAAAGGGCGACTGGTTAAGCCAAAGTTGGCTCGGGAGATTCAAGACAACAGAACGTGGCTCCAGACTGTGCGGATATACAGGCAGACAGATAAGAAGATACACAGATAGGTAGGCAAGAATGCTTCGGGCAGCGGGATTGATGATTGATGGGAGGCTCAGTCGGTAGCTTTAAAGGCGCAAATCAGAAAGTCGTCGGCGTATTCATCAGATCGTCAATGGAACGGCTAGTGGGAGATCGCCCAGTAAATAGGGAATCGAAGGTAGGCAGCGGCGTACAAAGTACTGCAAGGAAAGACAATCGATAAAGAAAAAAAGAGGGATGATGACAGGATAAAACGCTCGGCAAAAAAACGACACAACAAGTCAAACGTCACAAACCCAGCTGCTTAATCTTCAAGCAAAATAATAGTTGGGGGGGGGGGGGGCTTCAACCTGGCAAAATGAACAACAGAAAATTATAAACTCTAGGCTCAATTGGCCACTGCGTCGCTATTGCTATCAGCCGCCAAATCTATCATATATAGACGCATACATGTACACTTTCAAATACAATAGCCATCACCGTCTTCTTGGGAGTCAATTGGCTTCTCTACTACTGATCACCTCCCTCATTATGGGCCCCCATTGCAAAAGATCGACGTCTCCTACCGTTTTTACTAAGTTTCTACTGGCAGTCTCTACCAAGGCCAGATCTCAGGACAAGTCCGCCGCCCCATCTCTCTCATCAAATGTCAGGGAATACTCTTTGATAGCCAGCTATAATTCGGCTGCCTGTCGCATTACCAGACATCTTGTGGCAGTGTTGCAAGCGAAAGGGCTAATGTCAGGTCAAATATTGATTCTGGCTGACCTCGCCAACAACCCTAGTCGATAAGTATATACTATAATCATGGGATCAAATCCTGAGCTACTGGGGATATTATCATAAAACTTAAATAACTTATCGTATTGTATGTTATAGCCTCCGACATACAAACACGTTAGGGTTGGGTAGCAATATTAGTCAGGGTTACAACTCACTCCAAAGTGGGTACCTTTTCAATATACGCGACTAGACGCGCCCTTGATAGCAAGCTTTAGAAGTTTGCAATTGAAGCCAATATTGAAGTTTTGCCCTTAGTTGTTTGATAGCATTGCTTGTTCGCATAATTTCAACCTATACAAAATTTTAGAGTCAATCACATACATTCTAAAAATGCCACCACCGCGGAAAGCTGCTGAAACTGGCGAGTCATCCAACTCGGCCACTACAAAGGCCCTAGCTTCGGCCGCAGGCGGAAACGCTACTTACGAGCTGCCTTGGTAAGAATATATACACATGAATGTAGCCTGAAAACTGGACGGTTGGAGGGTATGCTAACTAGACAATGATATAGGGTCGAGAAGTACAGACCAGTTTTCCTGGATGATGTGGTGGGAAACACAGAGACCATAGAGCGGTTGAAGATCATAGCTCGCGAGGGCAACATGCCACATGTGATCATCTCTGGCACTCCGGGCATCGGAAAAACCACCAGTGTTCTATGCCTGGCGAGGCAATTGCTGGGCGATACGTACAAGGAGGCTGTCCTTGAGCTTAATGCTAGTGATGAGAGAGGTAAACCGCAAGCCTCGTCTAATACAAGCTATAGAAACAAGAGCTAACCTGCTATTATTCGTATCTAGGTATCGATGTTGTGAGAAACCGAATCAAGGCCTTTGCCCAAAAAAAGGTCACGCTTCCTGCCGGCCGCCATAAGCTTATCATCCTCGACGAAGCCGACTCCATGACTTCTGGTGCCCAGCAAGCCCTTCGTCGTACGATGGAAATTTACTCCAATACTACCCGCTTTGCATTTGCCTGCAATCAGTCTAACAAGATCATTGAGCCCCTACAATCGCGTTGCGCTATCTTGCGCTATGCGCGTCTTACCGACGAACAAGTCGTCAAGCGTCTACTACAGATCATCGATGCCGAAGATGTCAAGTACAGTGACGATGGTCTGGCGGCATTAGTGTTCAGTGCGGAAGGCGATATGCGTCAGGCCATAAACAACCTGCAGTCAACGTACGCCGGATTTGGCTTCGTGTCGGGCGACAATGTGTTCAAGGTAGTTGATTCGCCGCATCCCATAAAGGTGCAGGCGATGCTTAAAGCCTGCCATGAAGGCAACGTCGATGCGGCTTTAGATGCACTACGCGAGCTATGGGATTTGGGATACTCTAGCCATGACATCATCAGCACTATGTTCAAGGTCACCAAGACAATCCCGACGCTGAGTGAGCATGCAAAGCTGGAGTTCATCAAGGTCATTGGCTTCACGCACATGAAGATCCTAGAAGGTGTACAGACATTGCTCCAGTTAAGCGGTTGTGTGGTGCGTTTGTGCAAGCTTAACATGGACCCGAAGCGGTTCAAGGCGTAGAGGAAGTGAATTGAGAACCGATGATGTAGAAACTGTAAAGAGGCGTCTATGAATGTCATGCCAACATCTAATTACGCACGTACGCATATACATACAAGAAGCTGAATTTATTGGTTGGAATCAGCTACTAGCATCTGTTTTTTTTCTTTTTTTTTTGGGGGGGGGGGGAGGAGGCGCTGGAGTTCTGATTTAGGCTTCTTTATCCAGATTAAACTTGCTACTTGTTTTTAACTGAATGTTTCTACCTTTGTTATATATGCAGAGGAGCCTGTATCACATGTATCAAAATCTTTGAGTTTATGAGTCTGCGGTGCCATGTTCAATGCATTATATATAGAAGTTATAGTGAATGAGTTTAATCTTCATCATCAATTTCCGCCATCATACGATTCCATCGTTGGGCCTCGGCTTCTTCTCTTCGAATTTGCCGCATCCGAGCCTCAAACATGCGTAACCGGGAATCAGCTTCGATCATGCCTCCCATGACCATGGCTGACATCTGGAGATATCTGCATAGTTAATTAGTAAGGCAGAAGGGAATCTTAGATCAAATACTGTCTGAAATTCTGTTAACATACATCTTGAATTGGAGAGTGAGACCGCGGTAGATAGGCGAGATTCTTAAGCCTAGAGCAGACATAATTCCAGCTCCAATGCCCCATTTCACAGCTCCGGAAATAGCACCGCGGGTCGATTCCCATGCCGCCTGTGTAGCTTCTTCTTCTCGTTCATGGATGCGTGAATTCCAGGACATGCTTGACTATATATATGCTGACTTTTTTATTTTGCTAAGAACCAAAGTGGAATATATAGTAGAGCCAGATTATCAGTCTGGATCAGATTACTAACAGTGCAGTTCAAGGGCTTCGCAAGAATAAGTATCGTCGCTTTGATTATAGATCGGGGCCTTGATACCTCAAAGCAACGACTTTTGGTTGAGCGTACAGCTGGAAAATGAAATGGTTTATGTGGCCTATGAATGCAATTGACTTTTTGAGACCATAAATCCATTGATCGAGAATTGAATGCTTTGTCGTGACGTTGAATGTCGACCACAACCCTTGAACAGACCCTTATATTATACACATGTGACACCGCACGTGTTGAATTTGCCCCACCAATAGTGCCACCAGCGTCACAACAGTCTTTTACAAAGGCTCGTTAAAATTTTTCTTCTTCCTTCCTTTATGTTCTCTTCCTCTATCGGCACAGATGTTCTTGACGAAAAGAACACGATGCCTATTCTCAAGACTGCATAAATAGGCAGACCTTCCACTCGACCTTTGTCGACATTTGTTCTTCCATTTTCTTCTTTCTATCTAGCATAGACATTCTACGCCTCTTCTTTTCATATTTTCCCCTCCCCTTTTTGCTTTGTCAAAATTTTAAATTTTTTTTTCACTCCGACCGACTTGAGCAACTCACCAAGACGTATCTATAAGAACTCCGAGAGCGATACCTGTCGTCTGCTCGTCGCATCTTCAATACCGAGATGTCCGCTCTTGATATGTTTTGGGAGTTGCCTCCCGTCGCGAGGTAAGCTTTTCATTTCACTATGGCTTTCTAGGCTTTCGCACATCTGTCAACAGCACACTCATTCCTAACATTTACCAGAACTGTGACTGCTGCATCTTTCAGTATGTCGGTTCTCGTTTACACGGGATTGCTGCCGTACCATTATATCATGTTTACATGGCATAACATGTTGCAAGTGCCGCCCCAGGTCTGGCGTCTTCCAACGTCGTTCCTATTGACGGGGCCTAACCTCGGCATGCTCTTTGATTCGTTTATGCTATATCGCGGCTTAGTTGAGCTCGAGGTTGGCAATTTGAGATTCCCACGCCGAGAGGATGTGGTGTGGTATCTGCTGAGCGTGGCGCTGATGACTCTTGTAAGTTTGCCGCGATTGCATAGGAAAATAAAATCAAAAGCTACTATGTATCTTTAACCCAAGTGCATGCATGTATAACGTTTCTACCCTTTGCCCTTTTTCTTTCATTCTCTCTTCTTTTTTATCTTGACTATTATGCCCCTCGACTATCTGCCCGCCCAGTGCAAATTAACTGAAGCGGTTCCTGAAATTGAGGAAGATTAACTCCCCCGCGGCCTGTCTATCATTCGCAAAATTAGGACAGTGCTGCGGTGTGGATTGGTGGGATGCCTATATGGATGGCTCGGCTTGTACTTGATACTCGCCCGGGTGGTTTTCTTAGCTCCCTACATTTCTTCAACTGCTCCGATTTTTATATTCTCAATATATACCTTATCTTATTTTGACTTGATTTCCATCTTCCTTTTCTACCATAGTGGCTTTGCTGCAATGACTTTACCTTAGATACATTGCTCTGATCTTGTAATGCTAATAATAGTGTGTTCACCTAGGGTATCAACGAGCTTGGTATCTACCTGGGCGTGTCCAACGTCTACGCTACTTTTTTGCATGGCTTCTTGATTGCGCTCACGTACACGACGTCGCAGGACAAGCGCGGCCAAAGGGCGAGCATCTTCTTTTTCACGATCCCGGCACAACTGATGCCGTACGCGCTGATTGGCATGGGCGCCATACAGAACATTCAGACAGCCATGTACTTTCTGCCTCTGCAGATCTCTGGTCTGTTGGCGGCACACATGTATGACTTTATGACTCGTCTATGGCCTGAATTTGGTGGTGGGCGTAACCTGCTGCCGACCCCTGGCTTCATGTCGATCTTCACGACAACTCCGCGTATGTTCCAGCCCGGCGGTATCTTTGCCCGCGCTACAACGGCGAGAGACGGCCATGTTCTTGGAAGCGGCGGTGGTGGTGGAACTGGTTCATCATCGGGCGTTTCTCTCGGAAACGGCCCATTGCCTGACTCGTGGCGCACTCGCGGATCTGGTCAACGTCTTGGATAAGACTGAGTAGAGATGATGATTCTCTGGTTCGGCTTTGCATGTGATTATGAAGATGAATTTTTTGCATTAAGACCGAAGGATGGTAGATGGCCAGCATCATAGAAAGATTACTGCAGACGTACATATTCCTAACGACGGTAATAATCAAGGTAGTAATTCATATTATTATTATGACAGAAACGGGCTTGGCCCTTTTGAGCTCATCAACATTTATTAACGATAGTAGTGTCGAAACCAAAACAATAAATCCTTAACGCCGAGGCAACCAGCCCAAAAAAGAAATCCATAATGTCATCACAAAATCAACAGTAACTAAATAGCTAAGTTATACACAGGCGATCGGGTCATCTGTATTCAGCACTTCCACTTCTACTTCCCCCAAACGGCGCCTTATCGTGGAACCTCTCAGTGTCGGGCTTCATGATGGGCGCGGAGATCTCGTGCTGGGTTTCATCGACCTCAGCGATAGGACTCGCACCTTGAATCACGATCTGTGGCGGCGCATACTTCTTTTGACCTCTAAAATGGCTCACTGATGGAATACTCAATGCCGGCACTAGGGGCTTCGCTTTGGCCTGGAAAATTGGCGGCGGCGGCGGCGGCGGCGGTGGAGGAGGTGGTGGTGGTGGTGGTGGGATGATGAAGTTGGGGTCTTGCATTGCTGTTTGGAACGCTGAAAGAGTAGCTACGCTGGCTCGTGGAGCAGGGCCCGGACCGCCACCGAGGCTACCACCAAGAGAAAGTCGCGGTGCCGATATCTTCCTGCGTGATGATAACGCTGTCGATCCAGTGCTGGCGTGTGACGGAGCAGGCGAAGATGTTCGTGTATCAAAGTCCAAGTCTGCAAAGGACCCGTGGCTATCATTAGACGACGAAGTACGGCGACTTACGCGGCCGGGAATATATGCCGGATGAGCTACTAGAGTAGCGCCAGACGCAGCAAAATCTTGTCTTCGCGCAGCCACCGTACCGTAGAAGTCCGCCATGCTGTGATAAGGCGCAGCACCGTTTGCAGCAGTAGCCGTAGCAGCTGTCATGGCGGTGGCGCTGATGGCAGAATCAAACGAGTCTGACTTCTTGTGGGCAGCCAGGGCATAGTATGGCGAAGGGGCTTGATGCTCCGAGAAGGAACTGGTGGTGGTGATGCTCTTTGGTGGTGAAGCCACGAGTGGGTACAAGCCCGCTAGCACGTCGTCCTTGCCAAAGCCGCCGTTGCCGAATTCGGATGAGGGCGACTTAGCTGCCTCGACGGCATCGGCGGCGGCAAAGCGAGCTTGGCGGCGGAAGTAGACCCAGAAGAGGCCGATGCCGCCGGCGAGAAGGAGGGCGCTGCCGACGGCGATGCCCACGATGGTCGGTGTATTCATGCCGGCGGCCGTGGAAGCATCGGCGTCGGCGGTCGACACAGGCCCCGAGGCGTCAGCGGATGTCGAGGCGTTGATGGCGCTCTTGGAGAAGATCTGGCCCGAGAGGTACAGCTCTGAGCCCGGATCAGGACGTTGTTCACACGCGACCTGGAGCACGGTGAGGACTACAGAGAGCAAATTTGTTACTACGATATGGATAGCAACTTGAGATGGAGAGACTTACTGTTGGATAGATAGTACTGGTTGTTGGTGCTTTGAAGGCAGTTTGTGCAGGCTGTCTCCGCGTCTGACGAGAACAGCGAGCCGGAGCCGGCATCACAGTAGTTGTAGTCGGTCAGATTAACAGTGGCGGAGAAGTTACCTTGGGCCACAGCTGGCTCTAGCGGCTCGCAACTGGACGGAGTCAAGCATGGCGAGTTGATCTGCTGCGATGCCGGAAGCTGGTCTGGATACCACAGGCAGGTTCCGAGGACATAGCGAAGGTTATCTAGAGCAGTGTTAGTAAAGGAAGAAACCTGTCATCGTTGCCAGAGAGAGAGAGGCCTTCGCTTCTGAGTTGAGCAGTTTGGGACATCGTTACATACACACTAGCCAGCCAACATCGGACTCGGTGCCGTTGACCTTGTCACTCTTCTGGAGACACTCGACACACTGCTTGAATTTAGTCCCAACTATTGAGTTATCAAAGCTGTCGTCAGTGCAAACGACATTTGAAGCATTCATAGTTGACGATGCGGCAGAGAACGGATCCAGACTCTCGCTATCCATACATTGCTGTGAGCACTGCGAACCCGGCGTCACTTGCAGAGCCGCTGTCAGGCTGGCACAGAGGAGAAGTATGAAGAGCATAGTCGACTTTGGGTTGCGGATTGAACTATGGAGAAAGGAAGAAGGAAACGAGAGTCACAGATAGAATTGAAATAACTTCTACTATGCGAGAAAACGCAATGTCTCTCTCGTATGGAGAGGAAGAACTTCAAGATCTAGCCAGCCAGAGAGAGAACGAAAGAACGGATTTCCGGGTGAGATATACCAAGAACTTGGCCCAAAACGGGCAAAAGTCCACCAGAACCGACGTAGCATCCTATCACCAAGTTTTAACTAACAAGTTCAGGAGCAAAGGAGCAAACCTGCCTTGGTTATCATTCTATGTAGTATCTAGCCTATTTGCTGTAAGCGCACGCAAGATCCCGGTCAACTTGATAACAGCAAGAAAAAAACAACCTAGAGAGATAGATCTGACCGGGTTCAGTGGCCCTGCCCTGCTGCAGGCAAAGCTGTTTTCTTCCTATTGGGCGGCTTGGCGACCTTGGCCATTCACAAGTCTACAGCGTACTTTGGCCGCCATCCAACTGAATCACAGGTAAGCAAAGCGAAGCAAAGCACAAGCAACTGTATTATTTCTTCTTTTGCACAACTTTTTGTTGTTACTTGCTTGAAAAGAGAGAGAGGGGGGGGTGTTCGAACGGTCTGTCTAGCACGACGTTCAAGGAGCCAAGAATAGAAGCCCCCTCACTAAATCATTGACATCTCGATCTTTTGAGGTAGCTTTTCTGGCTTCTTAGAGTTTCATTTATTCTGCAGAGATACAATTCCAAGAGCAAAGACCCTTTTTAGTAAGTCGAATCGTCAAAGGATTGTGCCGGACTCCGAGATGGAGGTGTTTCCTTGAAATATATATATATATATATATATTATGCCAGAAGACTCATGAAATCATAGGCAGGTAGACATACATAGTAGTAATATTAATTTGAACAACTAACAGAGCCATAAGCAGCTACTCTGGGTTTCGTTAGAAATAGTGGCTGAATATGACTCGAGCCTCTCTTTTCTAGCATATCTCGACTTGGAAAATAACCCTCTTTGTTGGTGGCCTTTTGTATTTTGAGATTTTTCATTTCTTTCCTTTTCCTAGGTTGGCGCTTTTAGACAACATAAGACAAGGATCTAGAGACTTGGGAAAGGCCCATGCTCTTAGTTTTTCTTTTTTTTCTCTCCCTATCTTCTTAAAGCCGGTGAACAACAGGGCTGGAATTTACAACCATAGATTCTAAGCGCCGAACAAAACAACAATGGCTTGGCGGAGAAAAAAAAGAGAAGCCCTTGCTGTATAATAGGTGGACTAAGAAAAGGAAGCAATATATGAAGAAGGAAGAAAAAAACAAAAAGATTTTTCTAGTAAATATTCAAGAAGAAAGATAAAACTCATATTATCATACTTAGTATATTGTCATGCTTTCAGCCTACCAAAAAAAATCCCTTTTACCGTGACTTTGACTTTTAGACGAAGTCCTGATCAACTTCGACGTCCGTATTAGTCACTCTAACAAGAAAATGATCTTCCAATCTCTATTCGTTTCTTCTGAAGTGTGACCTCATTTTTCTCGGTTGCTCGGAACTCTAAAGGACCACCAACCAAGTAAATCTTGGTCTCCCCCTCATCATTAGTTGCTTCTTGGCAAACAGTCTGGGTAATGTATGTTGCTGAGTTCCCCTTATAGGAAAATGCTTGTGAACTATCTCCAGAAGACGATATTACTAGTGCTACTCTGTCTTACAATGCAACTCTGCGCTATTTCTGGAATATCGTCTCAATTTACGCGCCCATTCATCAGGCGGAGAACCAAAACTTTACAAAGAGAACGTCCTCGAGCCCTCCTGGCATTCCTGTAATTCCTTAGTACCAAATTGATATATCCTCATTGAGAAAGGAATAAACTATGCGTCCCACACTGTTGCTATTGAGAAAGCCAAGAAGCCCCCAGAAGAGTCGAGTCGAATCAAGCGTAAAAATTCACACCGCTTTATACTATTGCCAACAAGAGGAGGAGGTCGAAGTAGGTTAGTACTATTACAGTTGGAGATTCAACGTATAACTTGACAGAAGAAAGTTGAACTCGTCATTGTTGCTCAACTCGGATCAGCAAACATAGTAAGCGAATGGGACCGGCTTAGCGTTTTTATGTTAGTTGTGCAATATCAGAGTAATAATCTGAAGTTAGTATCAACACTACTCTATACTACATGATACTTGAATACAGTTACAAAACATGACTTCACTGTGGACACACTAAATGGCCGTGAACACAGCAAGTCGAGGACGAACCCTTCTGAATTTAGGCCACCATTGCTAATGATTTACTACACGCTCATTACTAACATCTACATGTCGTCCAACAGCAGCTTCAAAGTTTCGCCGAGCCGATATTCGAGCTGTTGTGTCTTTCTCTCGGATCATCGTCATAGAAAGAATTACTATCAGATATAACCGCGTAAAGATTCCCTTTCTCCGTCTTCCTTGTAAATCTAGCCGGATCTTTCTCGGGGAGACATCAAAAAAGTGCGTCACTACTGAGGAGGAAAAAAAAAGGAAACAGCTCCGAGTCTTGCCTCTCGTGCCGACTTCTTCTTCTTCTTCTTTGTTTTCACCTCTCTTTCGCTTTTGTGACTGCTGTGTAGCTTCGTAACCGGCTTTGACGTTCTCTCTCTTTCTCTCTTTTCGTCTCCTTCTTTTGTCCTTTGTCCTTTGCGGGCCTTTGTTACTACTTACTACTACTACTACTACTAAACTGCTGCTGCTGCTGCTTTAAGTCAACATAAAAGTTACGTGCTTTCTCTGCTTCGACCTCCTGATAGGCTTCGTGGGACGTTACTTGATGGCCAAAACAAGGGGAATAAGAACTGTCCAAGATGTAATATCCCAGAATGACGATATATGACACTCCCTTCTGTAAATTTATGGCCTCAGAAAGCCTTGATATTGGCAGTATCTTTATCCTCTTTTTTCTATTTGCGTAACGTGATAGTTTCGGGCTACGGCCTTTTTTAATGCCTTTGTCTTTCATTATTTGGCAGGTTTGAGTCTTGTTTCTCTGCCTATAGTTTGTACTGCCATAGAACGAAGACAAAATAAATGTCTTTCTTTGTCCACCCATGTGACGTTTTGTTTCTTCTATTTCTTGGGTTATAGCATAGAAAAGGAGAGATAAAGAGAGATGGTCTTCTTATCGACTTGAACGGATCTACTCTTCAATGAAAGAGATACCAGGAATATATTAAAAAGAAAATTGCTTCTGTCACACGCAAACAAATCAGGAAATTAGCATTTCACCATGATCTGTCTATGCTTTCTTTTCCTCTCTCTCTCGTTCTCTCTGTTTGCTTGTTTGATAGCAGCAAGAGCAGCAAAGTGTAAAGACGTGTCCTTTGTCCAATCTAATACTGCATATTGTACTTGTTCGCTGTCTCTTTCTTACTTGAAAACTTTCCCAATATCACAACATACACAGCATGTCCCACAAAGACATACATTGTATATAGTCTAGTGTACATGTACTGTAGACCGTCGGCCTAGAAGTATTGACTCGTCTCCGCCTCCTTTCGGCAGATTACCAGAGATCTGCGCAAGTCACCAACAGTAGCCGTAACACTAGAATTAGCATTGGCAATGGAAGACGGCAAGTGAGAGAAACACAGAAAAGAACAGAAAAGAGATATAAAAAAAAACCAGATATTGTCTATGTCGTTTTTGTGATTTTCCACTTCAGAGCAAACGTTTGCGGCATATTAAACAGAACAAGAAAGAAACACAGCAACAGCGTCGTTTGTGTGTTTGCGAAGTACAAAGTTTCTAGAGTTGTATATATATATATATATACATAAGGGGGATATTCTCCCTCCTGCTCTGATTCTCGTCATGGCAGTCTTTGCTTTTGTTTCTCTGTTGATTAATGACGTGTGAGGTAATTTTGATAATTCTTTCTAAAACATTCTATCACACAGAAACGCCTTTAGATCATCCAGTCTTATATCAATATGAGCCGCTCTATGTCTCTCTTCCTAGCTTTGGCTACCTTCAGCAGTTTGGTATCAAGCCTTTGGTTGCCTTCCATCAATCCGCGATTTGATACGAGCTACCAACACAGCGTTGCCGAGCTTGCCGATGCTTCGGCGTGGACTGTCAGAAACGTATCTCGGAGTAAGTTTCTTCCGTTACATGACTATACTTATCACAGGGCCAACATCTGACCATGCCTATCTCATATATAGTACACAACGGTGACTTTGGCGTCGTCATTCTTAACTTTGATGTTACTGCTGAATACTACGACTCAATCCAATGCTCAGTCGTGGCTACAATTCCGCCAAACATAGACTGGAAGACATGGAGCTTCTACGCCCACAATTGTTCGCCCAGCGTCTCTTGGCATGTTAGTTGGGGCTACAACGAGCGCCGTGATAGTGGTGTGATGACAGTCATGAAGTGAGTTACCGCCTGTTCATGTTTTATCTTCTGCTGATGATACTCTCCTGATAAACTAACTTGTGTGGTAGCCCGAATAGAACTCGTATCGGATGGTTTGGCTGGGATAACATTAATACGCACACGCAACTCGACGATGTTGGTCCGAACGACACACAGAAATTAGTTCTTCCAGGCACCAGCTCGAGTCCAGCTTAAGTAACAAATAAATGCCTTGGCATGTCCCGATAGAGCACATAGTTTTTCTACTTTAGTCTCTTCTCATCTCTTATCATGTAACTCTTCTCCATTTATCTTTCGCTTTCCTCTATTTTTGTAAATGGAGGGGGGGAGGGAGTAGAATATCATCAGTTTGTCCACTTTTATATTTCCCGCCGTGTTGGTTTCTGCCTCTTATTATCGTTTTGTTGCCTTTATTCTTAGTTATGTTTCCTTCGTTAGACCAGTAAAGCCAGCTAAGAAACTGCCAATATTTGTTGTCTTTTCACTAATTTAGATTGTCACCGTTATTTAACATCAAACTCCCCATTCCCCTTCCCCTCTCCCACTGATACATCAATGTTCTATTTCCAGTAACCTTTCCTTGTCCGAATACAACCCTTCATCGCTGTCATCCCATAGCATCAAGGTCTAAAGCCCCAAGAGCGCAACATATAGATACTACACCAGTATATATAATTTATGTCACTAGCTGGTTGCGTATATACTTACTATTGTTGGTGACACAAACTTATTGAGGGCTGCGTCCTAGTAAGTTTGCAAGGACCGTTCTCGGGGGCCTTATCTTGCCCTTATATCTGGTATGAATCATGAGCAAGATATACGCAACGAATCATAACGAACAGAAGATTGCAACTAACGTGTTAGTTGACCTTCTAACCAATAAATCTGACATATCCAAAGCCGTAACAGAAGGCCATCTCTCCTAGAAAAGAAAGAAACCGCGTATTTCCTAAAGCAGACATGTGTGTGTTTCTATATTGAGCTGTCCTGCATATGGCAACGAGCCATGAGACACCGAAGACGAGTAGATGGAGGGTAGGGTACAGCTAGATAAAGTAAGGTAGGGTTTCACTATGGCTCGCATACTGGCTACAAACTTTTGGTTACTTAGCCCATCTGTATGTAAGCTACGTTAATGATATTTTTAGTCTACTTGGAGGGGGATTCTTCTCTGTAATAGGGAAAAGGAGCAGTGAGTCAAAGTTTACTGCAACAATATTGAATGCTCTAAGAGTTCGTTTGCTCGGTTGAGGCTTCCGGAGTCGCATCTCGAGCAAGGTACTTTGCTCTATTTCCTTTCAAGGACCGTTCTACATAAGTAACATATTATGGATTATTCTGTTCACGACAATGCGTACTAAGAGGGATGTGTTACAGAGCCAAGAAAAAAAGGAAAAAAAAAAGCACGTCGATCGAGACAAAGAACAAAGTTGTGAGCAGATAACATGACTTGGTGAGTCGGTACGACAAGCAGCTCAGTAGAGCAGAATCAGGCACAAGTTTCTTTAACATACTTTGAAGAAAGCTAGGACGAGAAGTAATAAGTCACAAACAGACTTTGAACATAGTAGATCGATAACCTTCAAGATTGTAACCATCATTAGTACTTCAAGCTGTCTTCTATAGGGTTATAGACAACTTTAACTAAGCCAGGGTTAAGGAACATGCCCCGCTTTAACTTACACGAAGCCCAGCCAATAAGAGCGCTCTAATAGCCGCTGCAGAAGTGTGCCAAGATCCACTTCTGGGATGCAGGGACAAGGACTGGGCCTTGAGCTTTTCTTGTCTAGGAAGAAGATCAAGGTAGAAGAGAGAAGAGGCAATAATGGCATAGAGAGATTGAGGGCCGGACGACTGTGGCCTGTTATTCTGTTTTATTCTGCATGTTGTATGTGGACAAGAGAATGATTTGCTTGTAATCGGCCGTTCGAGCTGGTCCATAGTAGAGAGAGAGGAGCAAAGGAACAAAGAGGATGAGAGTTGAGGATACCGGAAACGGGCTGTTCTAAAGGTCAGAGACTCACTGTTGTTGCGGGACGGGAGTGTCGATTCTTCATGTAACGGTGACAATAGGTTTTTTATTTTAGTTATTATTAATTTAATTCAGTTTGTTATTGATTTTCTTCTCTTTTACTTGTCTTGATAGTGTAAGCTGATCTCTTCCTGACTCCTTCTTTCCTTCTTTCTTTCTTTCTTTCTGACTGGCTGGCTGTGGCTTGCTTGGACGACTAACTGGCTGACTTATGGCTTGCCACGTAGAGCTACGGTGGGAAAACGAGCATATAATTCGCGAGCCAGTAAGTTACAACTGTGCTGTAGCGTAAGCTTGCATACATTAATAGATTTCAGCCCAGTCTTCCCCCTTTTTGATATGATATATAAAGCTGGCCTTACATAGATAGTAGACTGGGCGAGACTATTATGTATGTACTTGATTTAAAATTAGCGGAGGGAACTGTATTGTAACAGTATTAGGCATTTCATTCACAGTGGTTATCTTTTCTGCATAGCAATCATGCATAGTAGATAGCTACTAGACGCCACAGAGAACAAAAGTTGCTCTATATAGGACACAAAAGAGGACTAAAATTCCAAGTCTGTCGATTAGAATACCGTTACCCCCCCTCCCCTTCTGAGGTCGCCCAAGCAGGCCAAGCCGGTAATTTGCTTTGGGATTGATAGGCTAGACAGGACTCGATAGTGTGTAATTGATGATTCTACTACTCAACTAGTGCTGCTATGATAACATGAGGGTATCAGTCGACCGAGTATGAGCTCAAGTAAGTACATTTGACATACAGAAACACACCAGGACTTGGATCCTTACGTATACTTGGCTTTTCATTTGTCCTGCTAGATTCTGCTCCCAATCTGACATGTAGCATATAAGAAAGAGAGCACACATAATTGGGCTCAAAAGGGTCTCAAAGGGCATTGCAGCTGCAGCCTCGTGCAGTAGAAAATAGGCTAGTGTTTCTGTTTTAAGTGAGCTACTTCCCAAAATGCATCTTGTTTGCAGATGAGAACAACGCTTCTCTTGGGGGAGGGAGGGGGGATATCAAACATATGCTGCTCGTCTTATAGAACATGCATCATGCAGGCCAATACAAAGTAGTAGTAGTAGCAGTACTTACATAGTAAACGGCTGGCTAGCCATGATTAGTTGTAGTATCTATCTACCGTTATCCTAACTATGCAAGTCTCAGGCTTTTTGCTGTAACTGCGCCTAGCCGATGATGGCTCTGCATGTGACCCGTTTCAGGAGCACAAGAATAGCAAAAGTATCTGCGTTCGAAGCAAATGGCCAAACAGCCATCTAGAAGAGACAAGATATGAAAATAGAACAAGGAAACCGAGTAATGAGTTGGCTGGAAAGGAGAGAATCAAGGCTGGCGGAAGGTTGTGCTGAGGCAGATATTCAGAGAACAAAGTGATATCCATCCAGTGATATAACGGCCGCTATATTCGTCCTTAGTGAGGCAACCTGAGACCATCATCATCTGCTCTCTACTCGTTTAGCCTGCAGTGTAAATTTTTAATGTAAATTTTTATCATTTCCGTATTTTATCTCCAATTCTTCATTAATTTTTGCTTTGACACAAAGAAAACAAACAACCCTGGCCCTTTCTGTTTCTTCCTTCGACATCAATCTATCCATTAAACCAACAAGCAAGCCATTGAGAATCTGCCTACCTTGCTGTCTGTGAGCACTTTGACTCTTGTGTGATTTTATTTGAGAGAAAAAAAAAGGCGGCAAAACTAGCTACATAGTAAGCTTTTAGGCCAAGCTCGATAGACGGCGTTCTTTCTTTTGTTGCCGGGCTTCTTATCTCTCATCTTTGCCATAGATCACAGCAAAGTGGCTGTCTTTCTTTCACATTGTCTTTTGCTAGCTTAAGTTGTTGTTGATTTCCCATTGACAAAGAACCGTGTCGATCGCCGCTATAGCCAAGGCCCTTTTTGTATATATATATATATATATATATATATTACTGATCTAGCTATAGTCAGTCACTGCTGTCTTCGTATTATAGGCTACTGAATAGACCTCCAGATACCAGAAGCTCTTCTGTTGTTCTTATCAGTTACTTATCGACGGTATTGCGAACATTTTTTTTTTTTTTTTTACAACACCCAAGAATTTGTTTACTTTTTGCAGGCCGGTCAAAAACATAAGACAAAAAGACACTCATCATATTAGCTTCTTATTGTCTGGACACTTTTCTCGTCCGACCTCCCATCTCCTGCTTGCTTTTCTTGTCTTTCTTCCTTTCTTGCTTGCAGGCAGTCTTCAATGTTTGCCTTCCAACATCTGCTCTGATCAATCAAACAAACCATGAGAATCGGCTGTCTCCAGTTCTCGCCCACCCAGGGCGAAGTCGACCACAATCTTTCGCGTGCCGATGGCGTTCTTCTCAAGGCAGCCGACTCGGACAAGCTTGATCTGATCGTGCTTCCCGAGCTCGCCTTCACCGGTTACAACTTCTCATCACGCGAAGCTATCCAGGCCTATCTGGAGCCTTCACTTAGCGGCATCTCATCGCTATGGGCCCGCACCATCGCCCTGCGCCATGACGCCTACGTTGTCGTCGGGTACCCGGAAAAGGTTGATGCTAGTGGCGTCATGACTGCTGGCCCGGCGTTCTATAATTCGCTAATGATGACTAGTCGCGAAGGTGGATCGCTTATGAACTACCGCAAGACCCATCTGTATACCACTGACGAGAACTGGGCTATGGAAGGCGATGGCTTCTTTGCCAGCTATGTCGAGGGACTTGGCCAGGTGGCTGCTGGAATCTGTATGGACTTAAAGTAAGTTGACACAACCCACAGCCTGTTTAGAGAATGAATGCTTCCCCCCCCCCCCTCTCTCTAAAAAAGGGTTGATTGTCCAAGACGAGCATAGTACTGATAACTAACTACCTAATAGTCCGTACCAATTCAAGACTTCATGGGACGATTTTGAATTTGCATACCACGTGCTTGACTGTGGGGCCGATGTTGCTATCATCTCCATGGCATGGGTTACCGGCGAAGATACACACTCCTGGAGCCAAACACCACATGAGCCCGATATGGACTGTCTCTCATATTGGATTGCTCGACTAGAGCCGCTGATCCGTGCTGAAACCGAGCATGAGATCCTGGTCATCTTGACGAATCGGACTGGTGTCGAGGGCGACATGGTCTTCGCCGGTACATCAACTGTTCTGGGCTTCCAAGGCGGCGAGGTAAAGCTCTATGGCCTTCTTGGCCGTGGCGAGAAAGGACTACTTGTCGTTGACACTGATAAGCCCCCGATGGGCAAGCTGGTTTACCGCCCAGAGGAGATCACAAAACGGGCAGTAGATAACTCCAGCTGTGCTATTTATTCTGACGAAGAAGACGAGGACTTGCCCGGTCTAATGCCGAACCCATCTGCCGCGCATCCAATGTTGCCCTCTGGCGAGGAACGTGCTGTAACACTACCGAATGGTACCCGCGGAGCCTTAGCATCTCCTGTCTCCGAACTTGCGGCTACCTCGCCCGGCAACAACAGCGGTAGTCCTGGTATGCTCTCGCAAGAATCACCTGGCATCCTGACAAAGGACCCAAAGAAGCTCAATGTTGTACCAGAACAAGACGAGTCTACAGAAGACGAAGATGCTGTTGCTACATGGAAGTCACGTATCGAGGCCGAAGCAGCCAATGTCTCTATTTCAAGCCAAACTGCGCGTCATCGTGGTGGCTCGTTTAATGGAAAGCCAGCAACACCGCTAGCTCGTCTAAGAGCAAGCGCCAAGCACACGAGGCACCAAAGTCTAGATACCATGGTGCAGAAGAACTCAAAGACCTCCATTTCAGCACTAGCGCCAACCCCAGAGCCCAAGCAACAAAAGAAAGCAAGGCCAGTGCAGCCAGTACTCAAGCTGCAGACAGACCCTGAGATTCTACATGCTATGGAATATGAGCTATATGCTGACTCTTTGAGTGCGCACCCGTATATGCTACCTGCCAAGCAGTTGGGGAACGACACACGTGTGTATCCAGCCACAGCTTCTGCGGAGCCAGTCCGCTTTGACTGGCGCCCAATGGAAAACGCCGTGGCTGATCCAGTCGAAGCCATCACCGCTGCAACCAACTTCCGCGCGCCGCCTACTAAGCATCAGCAACAGCAACAGCAACTGCCAGTGCCTGAACCTTCTACTGATGTGCATATTCCAGCGCCACTCGAAACACGCTCCCGGAAACCAAAGCTCGCCATCAACACCAACACCGAGTCTCAGGGTCTGCACAATTGGAAGAAGACTACCACCTCTCCCATAAATGCTCGCAATGTACTTTCAGCAGTTGACCGGCCCGCACCTCAATGGCCAGGTGTCCCACCCGCTCTCACAACACAAGCACGAACACAACAGAGTCTCGCTCCGCCACAGTCTGCTATTATCCAGGACAGCGCAACTGACCGCGAGCGATTCTGGGCCACCGCTGCCGTTCCACAAACAGCAAACACAGAAGCTTTTAATTTGGCGTCTATATCGTATACGCTTGGCAAAGCGGCCAAGAGCAGCATCACTCCCGAAGCACCTGTACCCGGAGATGTATCTGATGCTGAGTCGTGGTACCGTTCGCCTTCAGAAAGTGGCATTAGTAGCCGCTTCCCCGCATCTTCCCATATTTCTCATGTTTCCCATATCAAGAATGGCAAGGCTAGTCCCTTAGCACCGTGGCCAGGCGCTGGAGCTTCTGCCTCTACAACTGTCTCGCACTTCCGTGGTATCGACGAAACTCTCGGCCGTACTCCGACTTCTGCAAAGCCTAAGCGCTACCGCGACGCTCGCGGCCTCTACTCCCCAGCAGCCGAAACAGCGCCCCCTGATCCGTTCCATCGGTCCAAGACAAAGCAACAGCACGGCAACAATGGCAAGAAACGGGCGGGATCGCGTAGCCGATCACGTACACGTAAAACCAATGATATTGGGTCTCCCATTGACAAGCGCTCAGTAGTTGACTACGCATCTGCCATGGCACAGATAGATGCTGCCTACCCGCCAATTTCCTCTCCCTCGCTATATTCTTCTCAAGCAAGCTCTACTCGTGTAGCCGCTGCTGCTCCTAGCGGGGATATGGCTTCACTACTCCACCGGGCTCGGACACCGGTCCGGCCGTTTGAAACACTCCGTAGCGCAGAGGCCAGAGCGCCACCAGTGCGCTGGGTCGATACTTGGATGCCTCCGCCAGGTAATTCCCCGTACAGTGGCAGCATCACCAATTCTGGGGCGGCTGCTGCTGCGCCGTGGAACATGCCTTATGACCAACATATTCAACCTCAATCTCAACCTCAACAGCAACAAAACTACAAACACAACTACCAAATTCACCACCAACCACTGCTCCAACAGCAGCAGCAGCAGCAGCAGCAGCAGCAGGTTAGACCTGGCTTGAATCTTCTTGTTCCTGCTTTTAGCAACTCTACCGAAACTCTGGCCACGCCTAGCATGCCAAATCCGAAGACTCCAGCCGATGCCCTGGCCTTGCAATATAGCAGCCATGGAACTGTCCCGCCCAGCGCGTCTTCTACAGCCGCTGCGCGCAAAAACGCATACCGTGGTGGAAGCGGCTCGAACAGCGGGTTCCGTATACACGGTGAAAGCTGTAGTTCCGGCCAAGACATGTCTGCATCCGAAAGTGAAGGATTATACCATCAGGACTACCACAACAACAATAACAACAATGGCCATAGCACTACTAAGCCGATACATAACGCCCTTCCTTCTCATCACTACCGAGACAACCATAGCCCGAGCCACCAACAAGTCGAGGTGGTTGGACCGCAAAACAATGAGAAAAAGGACGGCCCGCGGACACCAAAGGCCATGATTCTAGAAAATGGGGTTGTACGCGAGGCAGATTCAGAAGCTCAAGTTTCTGAGCCTCCAATAATTCTAGGCGGAGATCATTCTTTTGCCTTCTGAGTTGTTCATGCTAGCAAAAAACCACACTCTTTATTATTCCGCTGTTTATCGCCTAGTAAACATACATTTCCTTTGTCTATCTAATAGTCTTTTATTCTTTTTTTTTTCATTTGATCTTCCATTCGTCAACAACTATTTTTTAGTCTTTGCTAGAATGTTCTGTCGTAATTTTTCTCATAAGAGATTACTAAAACAAAGACGTTTCTAGTTGTAATGAAAGATGAAAATAGCGTTTCCTGTTAATTCTTAGGAGATTGGCTGCTTGAAGGACACTTTTATTCATTCGTCATGTTATTCCTATTTGTTCTGCCTTCGTTCATATTTTTATTTATACTTATTTACATGTTTAATATTATCACCATATCTTGTCATATATGAGAAGTTGATGTAGTTGGTATCTCTCTTATCTATTCGAAACCTCCATATAGTAGTTGATAAACCATATCAAACCTAGTGACATTAGACTATCTTGTACATTAAAGTGTGAAAATTTACCTGTAGGACTATTATTACAAAGCAAACCAATTAATTATGAAAAAAAAACCCCCCCAAAAGTTTGCTAATAACCAGCCATAATTTGATAGTAGATTCATGGTACTTCGATATGAAGCACCTGTGCTTATTCTCCTACCCGACGACGATCTTCGTCTTCTGGAGAATATCTCCGGGGTACTGAGATATCACCAGACCCCCGTCCAAAGCCGGGATGTTGCAACACGGGTGCCTGCACCGAAGTAACAAACTGTTGCTCTTGTTCTTCTTCATCTTCTTTTTGTTGTTGTTGCTTCTGTTGTTGTTGCTGCTGCTGTTGATGCACCATCTGAAGCTCAAAAGCTTCTGCGCCCTTATAGCTATCACTATCAGCTACAGTATCGTTTGCCGTGCCTAGGGCGAGACCGATCTCACGTTGTTGTGGGGCGTTTCCGTGGGTTGTCCCAGAGCTAGATTCTGCCCTGTACTGGGCGGCTATAGCGTCATGCTGGACCTGAATTCGTGCCATATGCAGATATTGTTCTTGCTCGATAGGAGAGAGACCGATGGCCCAGTCACTGCTTTCTAGGTTCTGCTGAGCTTGTTCGGCGTTCGGGCTGACAGGCGAGTTGTATTGAGAAGAGTATGGAGAAAAGTATCGTCCGCCAGAAAGGAAGCCCGCCGGCGGTTGAGAGTTACTGTCGATTCCGGGACCACTAGGTGTCAGAGGAGAATCATCCCAAGATCGAAGCGGTTTCTGGCTGACCGGTGTCTCATGAGTCTCACCGCCATAGCGATGAAGACCAGTGGCCAGACTACCTGCCCAACCGTGGTTTCCACCAGTACCTATATATGGGGAGGAATGCGTTAGGCGTAGGCTTCCATTTCCCCAACCGTTTTCGTTTTGTGATGCCGGAGACCCAGCCCAGGCTACACTGGGCTTCTTCTCGAGAGTGCGGAGTTGGGCGCGACGGCGACGACGGCCGACACAGATGACGATAGCGCCAGCAACTGCAAAAATAACGACAAGGCCGGCAAAAGCAATACCGACTTTAGCGCTCAGTGAAATACCATCATGCACAAACGACTCAGCGGTGTAAGTAGATTGAGGATTGGGTGTCGTAGCGTTTACGACTTGCGTAGAGAATATTTCGCCCTCAAATGAGATGGTGCTACCGATGGCAGGGAGTTGTTCACAGGCAGCATTGAGAATAGTGACGTCTGAACTCTTATTAGTATACTTCAATACGGACAACGTAGGGTTTTAATAAATATTTACAGTTACTGAAAATGTTGTAGCTGGCTGTTTTAAGGCATGACTGGCATTTTGCGACCTGGTCAGACTTCCATAGCGAGCAGTAGTCATAGCTTGAAACGTTGGTGGCTAGATCTTGGTAGTCCATGGCATCTTTAAGAGGACCACAAGCTGTGCTTGTTATGCATGGCGACTCGAGTTCTGAGCCATCAGGTTCGCCAAACATACAGTATGCACTAGCGTAGCGGATGTTATCTAAAAAAAACAGTTAAACTAATGATGGTATGTCTATAGACTTCGAAGTACTAACATAATGCTGCGCCAGTGTCTGTAAGACGAGAGTTGTAAAAGGTACTCTCAACTTGGCAATCTATACAAGTCTTGAATATCGCCCCGGTCCCCGAGCTAAAACTGCTTTGATCGCATTGTATTTCGTCGCTGGCGGTAGAGCTCAATGCATTGCCACAATTAACGGCACATGAAGAGTCTGTTGGCGAATAAAGAGCGGTTGTTGGCAGTACAGCTGTCGTGACGATGACAATGTTTAACTTCATTGTTCTGACTTGCTACTCTGGTACGTAGATATACGTATCTGTGCTTTTGCTGTGAGATTCGGAAGAGTTTACTCAGACTAAAGGGTAATGAGAAGTGGTATTGGTAACGGCCTGTTAAAGAAACGATCGAAGGGTGCAAGTAGTATAATAGTAGCTTCTTGTGTAAGCGGCCCCTTGTGTGTAGGCCGAGTGGCGATGCGGACACGAACAAAGGCCGCGATGACACCAACACAGGATATGTCGGCGAAAAAATAGAGGTATAATGACGAAAGACGGTGCGACAACCTTATGTAGAACCTCAGAAGTAGGTTTGTAAATATAGGAAAAAAAATGCCGATGAAGAGCTGACAGTAAGCAAATGCACCCCCACGAGATCCGCGAGCCAACAAGAAACGACTAACTTGAGGCTACGAGTATTACGAGCCAGGAATTAGAAGAAGAAGGTAACGTAAGATGGAAGTAAAAAGGCCAAGCAAATGGAAAGAGATAGGAAAAAGCAAAATAAGAAAAGATCTGGACTCGATGAGTAAACTTGGTAGCCCTGGAGAAAGAGGATGGTAACAAAATGTGTCTTTTTGGGGGCGGAGAACCGGGAGATATAAGAGATTCTGAATTTCTACTGCAACGCCTACAGACGACTGGCTGAACAGAGTGCAGTGTAGGCTGCGAGTATGCTGGTTGTATGTTGCGCCTTTTGAAGGTGGTTGCATTCCAGAATGGTCGTGTTGGTAGAGGGTTAGTTATTAACTTGATCTCTGTTGTAGACCAAGCCAGCCTGCTATGCCGAGCGGGATAATGCAGACTAGCAGCAAAAGTAGCAGTTAGGGAATTACCCATGTGTGCCATTGTCGTGCTGCGTTAGACGCCGTCATGTTGCAGGGTGTGCCTGCAGTTCCCACTTCTCGAAAGCTCGTTTAGGTCATCTAACACGACTCGATGTGGCCGCAGATCCCCTCAATGTTCTGCTCTAGGCCTCGTCTTTCGACGTTGTGTCTTGGCGGGGCGTGGGCAGCTCATTTAGTTCCCCGTCGGCTTGGAAAAGCGCCGCATGATGTGATAGGAAGTATCGTAAAGTTTGAACGCCGTTGGCCGCCTGTGTTGGGCGAATTTTTTAGCAATTGTCACCCATCTATCTTTACATATCTGATCATTTGGTCGGCGGCTGCAGCATCGCATTGCAAAAAAACTAGCTGCGAGAGAGCGCAGTAGTGCGGACTACTGCCTGCATGATGTGGCAGGTTGCAAGAAAGCACAGCAAGTAGCTACAGCTTTAAAAGAAGCAAAACCAGCCTTTTAGTTGCAGATGTACATATATTTGTACGTGTTAGTCTGTGGAGAACGACGACCTGACATACCAATAGCAAGTCTTGGCACAAGACTTTGTCTGGCATCGAAACTATCGAAGCACACTAAAAGAGCTGCAGAAACCACTCTGAACGATAATTGAGACCCTGAAGATTGTAATTGAGCTCTGCTTCAGAGACAAACTCCCGCATTGCTACCCAGTAATATAAATGTTTTTGCCGTCAATCGTAATTGGTTGCCGTAAGCAAGGGCCAAGGGTGCAGCGGGCGGCAAGCCAGCAAAAAAAGATCAGAAAGAGCAAAGATGGGATCGCGATGTTGCTGTCACTGTCACACACGTATATTCAATGGGACCTCGAACGAGGACGCTAGAACGAGAGCAAGATCAACCAACACGAACATGCTAGGTTGCGACACTGACTATGTTAATGGGATCAAAGATTGAGTTGTATTGTTGTCATTTTGGCGGCCCTAGCACCCTTCCAATAATGACTAGAGTGCAACTTATATCACCAGCTGTGCAACTATCAACGCCTCGTGTGGCACTAACTCACCGCTCTCCGCCACAACTGCTACAAGTGGTTAGTCTGGCGGGCAGAAAAGTTGAGGAGACCCCACAGTAAAAAAAAATCCAAGTTTAAGCTGGGAAAAAAAAAATTCGAACAGATCTTCTATCAATTCTTGGATTTCCGGCACAATAGCGGTTTGGCCACTACAATATTTCTCTAACTGTCCAGCGAATCATCACGGATTCGCCATTGTTTCTGTTTCGCATCTGTCGCCTCTTCGTCTACCAGATAGCCACATATACATAATCTTCACATTTTCGACACAATGACTACGGACGTCGCCAAGACCTCCAAGGAGGTCGATCACGTTATCCAGCCGTCCGCCAGCGTGCCCTCCATCAACACTTCTTCATGGCCTCTGCTGCTCGCCAATTATGACAAGCGTACGCATAATCTAATAATGCGAAGACGATCTCAATAGTACCCAGACTCTGACCTTTTTTTTTGCCTTAATAGTGCTCATCCGCACCAACCACTGGACTCCCATCCCTCATGGTAGCAGCCCTCTGAAGGTTAGCCTTTTCTTTTTCCGTTATCTGCAATCTTGGATCCCAAGCATTGCAGGCAGCCTCACAAGAGTCTCCCACTAACAGCCTTACAGCGTGATATCAAGTCGTACATCTCGTCCGGTGTCATCAACTTGGACAAGCCCTCTAACCCCTCGTCTCACGAAGTTGTCGCTTGGGTTAAGCGCATTCTGCGGTATGTCTTGAAAACACCATCACTCGATATATGGATGATCGCCTAGCCTCAAGGAGAACTCTACGAATTTAGTGATATAATTATATCTATTCTATTGTTCCATTTAATAACCTTTTTATCGCTAAATAGCTGCGAGAAGACTGGCCACTCCGGTACCTTAGATCCCAAGGTCACTGGTTCCCTGATTGTCTGCATTGACCGTGCCACTCGCCTGGTCAAGTCCCAGCAGTCCGCTGGTAAGGAGTAGTAAGTATTGATATATCCTATTGAATCAAGAAAAAAAACTCGGACATTTTTATACTAACATTGGCTCTAGTGTTGCCGTTCTTCGTGTTCATGGCAAGGTTCCCGGTGGCACCACTCAGGTCGCCCGTGCTCTAGAAACCCTCACTGGTGCTCGTAAGTTAACCTATGCTCCAAGGTCGTCAACCATGCTTAGCGCATGTTTGTTCATATATATATATATATATATATATCTCCCTACTAACCAACTTGCAGTGTTCCAGCGCCCTCCTCTTATCTCGGCTGTCAAGCGTCAGCTCCGTATCCGTACTATCCACGAAAGCAAGCTGATTGAGTTCGATAACGAGCGTGGTCTCGGTGTCTTCTGGGTCTCTTGCGAGGCTGGTACTTATATCCGTACCCTTTGCGTCCACCTGGGTCTTCTTCTCGGTGTTGGCGGTCACATGCAGGAGCTGCGCCGTGTGCGCTCTGGTGCCATGGACGAGACCAAGAACCTAGTTACTCTGCACGATGTCATGGATGCCCAGTGGCTCATGGACAACACCCGCGACGAGGCTTACCTGCGCAAGGTCATCCAACCTCTAGAGACTCTGCTTGTCGGTTACAAGCGCATTGTTGTCAAAGATAGCACCGTTAACGCTATCTGCTACGGTGCTAAGCTAATGGTTCCCGGTCTGCTACGCTACGAGGATGCCATTGAGGCCCACGAGGAGGTTGTTCTAATGACTACTAAGGGTGAGGCTATCGCTATTGGTATTGCCATGATGTCCACTCTGGAAATGACCACCTGCGACCACGGTGTCGTTGCCAAGGTGAAGCGTTGCATCATGGAGCGCGACCTGTACCCCCGCCGCTGGGGACTCGGCCCCGTTGCCCTGGAGAAGAAGAAGATGAGAGCCGATGGCAAGTTGGATAAGCACGGCCGCATCAACGAGAACACCCCCTCCAAGTGGAAGTCTGACTACAAGGACTTCAGCGGCCAGATCTCGCCCGCCACTGCGATTACCGGCAACCCCACCTCTGCTGCTGCCCCTGCTGCTGCCGCCCCTGCTGCCGCCCCTGCTACCCCCGCCAAGGCCGCTGTTGAGAAAGCCGTCGAGACTCCTGCCACTGTAGCCGAAACTCCTGCTGGAGGCGACGATAAGAAGCGCAAGAAGCGCGATGGCGAGACTGCCGAGGAGCGCGCCGAGCGCAAGCGGAGAAAGGCCGAGAAGAAGGCTGCAAAGGCTTCCAAGAAGGGCAAGGGTGATGCGATGGATGAGGATAGCGACTAAACAGCTGAGGAACAGCTTCTCGCCCAGTTGTTTGTTCCGTTTTCTTCCTTCTCTTGCTGATGAGGCTCTTTCCTTTCGCTTCGTACATTTCGTTCCGCCCTATCACACGGTCAATAAATCCTGCGTCCAGTCTTTTTTTCTTCGAGGTTATTGATGCCCGTTTTTTTTTGCACCAGCTGCTTTAGGAATCTCCCCTTATTTTCTCTCCATCTTTTGTTTCTTCATGTTTTCTTTAAAACTGTTCTTCTTGTTTCTCATATCTCAAACGGAGTCTTTAGGAGTTTTATATCTTTTCTTTTCTCTTATTGTGTTCTTTACTACCACGTCCTCTTTGTTTCTCTCCAACCCTCTTCCTCCCCTCATTCTTTTCAGTCTTCAACCATATCTTGCGTTCCTTGTTTCTTAACAGGAATTACAATAACCCCCCCCCCCTAACCATCTCGCACTGTATGTTTTTTCTGTTGCATATCTCATGGCTGAACTTCTTGCGAATGCAATAAAAGTCGTTTTTCCTACAAACCGATATAAAGAGGTCCTTGAATAAAAGAGTACTAAAGCTATAGAACGAAACACAAAAGGGGGCTCCGGTGACTATATCATGCTTACGGTTGAGTGAAAACATGACAAGAGAATAGTCGATCACTCTTTTTTCCCTTTTTTCACGTGACCATTAACAAGAGATATATTCCAGCGCTTAGTATGGCAAGACCATGTCATGATAATCTTACCGTGATATTACACGTTTTCCTTGCTTAGATCTATTTCAAATAAGCTTTTTACATTCTCCTGTTTAAGGTTTTTGTCTAGAAATCGCCTTATATAGAGGTCGTCTTGTAATACGCAGATTCAGGAACGGGAACAGTTTCTATATCGTGGGTGGCTTTGAGAATAACGGAGACTAAATCCCGCAGTGCGGGCGCTAGTTGCGCAGACTTTAGGGTTACATCGCCCGCCCGACTACGGTTCTAATTAACGTTTTTGCACAATGGGCGGTTAAACAGTGCAAGAGAAGAATTTCACCGAGGACTGGGATTAGTAACCAATAAGAAATACGCGGAATTCTTTTTGGGTTGGACAAATACAGAATCTAGACAAGCGCCTAGCAGACGAATTGGGAAATTGGAATGCGATGGTTTTGGTGATGATGATGTCAAGATATCTCGAGGAATCGACACATTAAACAGACTATGCAGAACATCAAGATCACGATACCTGAAAGACATGCATCTTGTGTCTTCGTAGTTCTAGAAACTAACTCAAAAATAACATGACCTTATTCTCGTATCTGTTCACTACTTAGAACAAACCAGATCAGCACTCTCGACTCTAGACTTACTCGTTGACTATGTTCTACGCTGCGATTGGGCTATAAGCTTGATGAGGCCGTAACAAGCTTCCGGCTGACAGTGGGATGTTCTATCTAGGCTTTTACTTGGTGATTCGCTTCACTCATTGGTTCTTTGCTAAGCCCGTCACTTCCATCCTGCTTTGCTTTTACTTACTGGTAGTTCCGCTACGACCCGCCTAGCCCTGTCCAAAAGGAAGCCCAAGGTGAAATCCCTTCAACTGCTCTACAATCTCTATCACACAGTAGACTAACCCCTATGTTAGATACGAACATGGGCTGTCTTTCGTTCTTCTTGTAGGCAATAGAAGTAGCATTCCTTGCGTAGCCTCTTTCCTTGTTTTTTCTTTTTATCGTCTACATCACTCTACCCCTGCGTCGATATGTTGGCCTTGGTTTCTTATTGGACGCCATGGATCGTGAAGGAACTAACTTGGGCGAACAATTCTGCAGGATGATGTTGTACCGGAGGCCAGGATAAGATGTGAAATACATGAGAACGGTCGGTGCCAGCGGCTGCAGGCCGTCTTTCTTAGAGGAACGACGCACATGTAGACTAAACTACTAATAGTATGTAAGTAAGCTCTTAAGAGGGGAGTATATCTTATGTTTATATCAAGAAAGGGCCCCCAAAGTATGGACTGTCTTTGCTAAATCTACTCGTCTTTATCATTTGATTTTTTCTGTAGCTTTCAAGATATTCGGTTACCTCATGTTTTTCTACTGAGAGTAACAGTATTTACTATTTACTTCTCTTCTATTCATACCATCACTATCGTTTATCTTGCCCCAGAAGCTGGTTCTTCAGAGATTCACTATTTTAATGCCACTAATATATCTCTTTTTCTAATTATATTGCTCTCCAGAGTTCTCTAGTTTTCTTCTATACGCATCTTGATACCCCTTCTTCTCTTTATCTACCTCATTCATTGCTTTATCATTGCCCTTCGGGCCAAAGGACTTCTAATAATGTCTTTCACGAACACACACTTAATCTTCTCGAGAACAGGACTTTCACACACTGTTATAATATGTTTCTTGGTTTTGTCAAACTTTGCTGGGGCTCTGAGAGTCACTGATGGTTCTCCATGTGCCGAATACTGTCTTGGGACAGGGAACTCGTCTTCGCGGACAACTACAGATGACATTATCTGTTCCGATACGTCGTTTGACTCGGCAGCCTTGGGCAGGGCTAACAAACTATGCCTGACTTGTTTAGAGGGCAGTTCTTATGTATCTGAATCAGGATCGGAAAACGACAATATGTGGTTTTTATGTAAGTCTTGCTTATCCTTCCTCTTGCCTAATCACACCCCTAACCTTTTCTGTAATATAGACAACGTCCGCTTCATACTAGCCAGCTGTATTTTGGGCTATAACGGCACATCAAGTTCCAGCCCATGCGGTACATCTTCCGCCTGTGGAGGATTAGAAGATCAATGGCTGTATGGCGATTTGAACGCCAGTAGCGCCGTAGAATCCGAGTATGGATATTGCAACGAGGCGATTTCTTTTGCTGATGCCCAGTCCAAGTGTCTTTCCTGCGAAGAATCTGACTCTACTGAGAACTATATCGCTAACTGTAAGTTCATAAAGAAGGCAAACTCAATGAACACAGGGGTGGTTTTCTAACTCGAACAACACAGTCATCGTTGCCTTACAAGCTGGGTGTGACCAGAAACCCTCGTCCGGCACAACCCTGATTCTAAGCAACTCCGTGTTTTCTAACAGCACTATCTCATCATCATTAGCCTCATCTGTTTCTTCAACTATCTCTTCATCCTCTAACGAGGTAGGTGCCTCAGAGCCCGCTTTTTCCCTTCCAGTCATCATAGGGATCGTCGTTGGTAGCATTGCCTTGATCTTCGGGAGTCTTGCCATCTTCCTGTGCCTGAAAAGACGCCATAGAGACCGAGGATTGGCCCAGGACGGCCTAGCTTTGCATCTCCAGAATTCCACTGGCAAGAATAAGCACAAGGACAAGAAGAAGGAGAGATCAGCACGTGACAAACGCCGCACACTGTCGTCTCTTTCGTTCCGCTGCGTCACGCGCGTCACGCCGCTAACGCCAGTCTTCCCCGATGAAGTATCTAGCAACGATGTTGTCAACACCGAGAAACGTAGTCTGTCGACATATCTTCCCGGAGCTGCCCCCGGCGTCGTTGCCTGGAACTCGCCCCATCTTGCTAGCAGTAATGGCGGCCTTAACACCATCGGCGAAACGTCGAGTTCGGCTCAAGATGCTTTTGCTGTGTGTCCCACAAGCCACGCGTATCCGCCGCCGGCTCATGCTTCGCTGCGCGCAGCCTTGCCAACTTTAACCACATCGTCACTAGCGGCGCGGGCGCCCGATGAGTACTTCACACCAACGCCGTCATCGACACATTCTAGCGCACCGTTGATCAAGCATGGAGCCTCACCGCCGACTGTATATACGCCGAAAGGACGCTTTTCAACACCAGTGTTGGGCCAGTCGGCTAGTTCGGGAGCGTTCAGCCCGCCATTATTTAGTTCGCCGCTGTTGAGTCCGAGTGCATGGCCGCTTCCAAATTCCGGCGGTAATTTCGGTGGCAATTCAAATTTGAATGCGGCGGCTTTGCAGAAGCAGCAGTCGCGGAGAATTAGCGGCCGTGAAAAGGCGAGTTTGTGGTTTAAGCCGCGAGAGGTGCCGCTGAAGCCAGGCGGGAGCCCTGTTGAGACGGTTAATCTGCAGCTTGTCTTTGATCCGCCGCCGACCAAGGCTACAAAGTAGATATGACGAGAAACGACATAGTTCATTGTTAGCTAATACACGATGTATCACGAAGATAAGAAGACCTGGTGTGTTTGTGCGAGAAGAAGCAGAGAAAAGAAAGAGACGATCAACCATGCCGTGCATGCATCGTCTATGCTTGGATATGATATAAACAGTAAAAGAAGACTAGCACTAAAAGATATAATCCAGAAAGTAAACTACGTAAACACCAGCGCCCTCGCTTTGATAGAAAACAAAAAATTTACCATGATGTCTGATTTTGTGAGTGGTTGAAGAAAATACTAATGTGACAAGGCCAGTCTGTGTGATAGGACAAGCTATGGGATGAGAAGAAGATAGTAGAAAAGAAATAGAATATAAAGGAAATGGTAGTGGCAGTTGCCAATTTGTGTATAGAATAGAAAAGACGCCCATAAGACAACTCCTTAAAAGACCCATATATGCTTCCATTTGGTTAATAATACAGATAACATCCGTTTAAAACCGCGTTGGGGTATGGCTCTGCAACCTTGACGACTCGTCTTGCATCCAGCCCACACCCTCCTCCATTTCACTGCGCATATCCTGCAGCTCGCGCCGCATCTTCTGCGCCTCGAGCAAGATACGCTTGGTTGCTGACATGGATTCTCCTTGAGTGATATCGATCTCGGTCGACCCGAGTGCTTCGTCTGCAGATCGTTTCCGCCGTTGATCTTCCATGGCCGTCAGAGTTCTGAACGATGGTGCCCGGCTGGAGGATCCGGACCGCGGCGCAGGAGGCATAAGTGCCCTAGCGCGAGATATCCGCATGTCAAGATCTGCCGAGGATACACGACGTCGTCGAGATGACGTTGATGCGCTATAATATCCAATATCGTCGTGCCGTTTCTTCTGGTATAGGATTTGCTGTGCTATGCGGTCAGGAAGAATTGATCCGTTGGGCATTGTGGTCAAGCCCATGGCTTTTAGCCTCCACCTGTCAGAAACCTTGCTTTGTCGCTTATCAGGTGCTTGACTCTCTGCGGGGGGTGTGGAGAACTGTGATCGTCGGAAACCTCCGTTTAAACCACCGGGGATTGGTGTAGACTGTAGAACAGAACCTGACCTTGAGAGGGCATATTGCTCTAATAAAGACTGAGTTTTGCCGCCGACTGACAGGGTCGAAGCAACTGATTCCGAACGTTGTGGCTGTGGTATCGGAGGAGCTGGCATCGATGTATTGTCAACCTTCTTCTTTCTCTTCAGCTGATCCTTCTTGCCTCTCGTAGCGTCTGGAGCATCTGGTACACTCCAAACAGAGCCGACATCATCTTCGCGGCCAATGCGGGCAGATAGACCTCTAATATCCTCAAAGCTGCTTATAACACTCGAGTCTAACATATCGGCGTCATGCTTGAGAAGCTGTTGACGACTTCTCTCTGCAACCTCATGGAACTTGCGCACATTCTCATGGCTCGCAATATCATTTCCCAGCCGTCTCTTAGCAGCACGTTCCGCTTTTCGCTTTTCGGCTACTTGAGCTTGTTGGTACGCCCGCAGTTGTTCACGTCCAGAACGTCGCAATGCTGCTAGTCGACGTTGGCGGGCTGTGTTTCTCCAACGATAGAAGAACCGTACTTGTAGATTGTATGTGCGAAATTTGATCGCCTTGGCCAGATTTTTTGCCGCCTCTTCTTCCTCTTTTAGCCGCCGCTGTTCGGCAACATATGTGCGGTACGTGTCTTGAACAATTTCCTCGGTCATGTAAAGATAGAACTGTTGAAGAAGGCCGTCGTCGCCAAGTGTGTACCACTTCGACAAACCCTCCAATGCAACCTTCTTGTCAACTGATTTCTTGACTGGTGCAGTGTATGCGGACCCGGAAAAGGCAGCTAACTTTGATTGTGGATCTGCGTTGGTCAAGAATTTTTGTGGTGGCTGTGTAGCTGGTGTACTCGACAATATCGATGGAGAAGGCAAAAAGGTTTCTGTTGATGAGTGCTCCGGGGTTATGTTGACGCTATTGGGAGCAAAAGAGAACGAAGGAACAGTTTTTGGAGTCGTATCAAAGACTGAGGCCGGCTTAGAAGTTGTCGCAAACGGCGCTGTTGATAGCACAGAGCTTGGGGTAGTAGGACATGGCGCAGCTGATGCTAGTTTGCTTGTTGTAGTGGCAGTAAATGTTGAGTTTGAGATTGAGTTTGAAGTAGATGTGGTCGATGATGTTGGTGCAAAAGGAGAGATGGAAACAGAATCTGTTTTAGAAGCAGGTATAGAAGTCGATGACGAGGATGCAAAGTTAAACAACGACCCTAAGCTGGGAGGCTGCGCGCTGTCAAGAATAGATCCGCCAAGTGTTGAGAAGTTTGGAGCAAGCTTTGGCGCAGCAGAGATAGGCTGTGATAATTGCGACAACGTGGTTGCTGTTTTCAGCTCCTGTCCGAACGATGACTGACCAGCAGGTTTCAAAGGCTGCGACAAAACTGACGCAGTCGAAGCTGCCGGAGTCGGTAGTGTATACTGAAGAGCTCCACCAAATGGGGTTGTTGATCCGTTTCCAGATGGGCTTTTGCTTTGCGTATTGCCTAACGGAAAAACGGATTCAAACTGTGAGCTGCCAAAGGATGAAAAAGCAGAGGGAGCCCTTACAGTGCCAAATGGTGTAGAAGATAAAGGCGGTTGAACTTCCGCTATGGGCTTGGCAGAGGTAGCGAAGGCGGAACTTCCTACAGTTGTAGACGTAGACGGGCGTTGTACTGATGGAATCGAAGTGGTCACAGCAGGCTTTGCTGTGTTTGTCGACATACTCTGGTAAACAGCATGACGTATTAGATATGGCAGAGGATGCTGGCCGCGTTTGCAGTCTACCATGACTCTGGAAAAAGCGTTCTTAATACGCGGGTGTTCCAGACTTTGGCCATATTGAGCAACAAGAGCTCGCTCGCCTGGCACCGGCGCATCATCAGCATCCGGTGTAAAACTCAAGCCATGAAGCTCTACAAAGTCGATACACTCGTCGACGGTATCAAACTTCAAGTGCGCATTGATGCTATTGGCCGTAATATCTTTAGCATGGCCACGGGGTCGAGCAAATGCCTTGTTGAGACCACGGAGCACGGCTCTGCGGTATCGGCCGAAATGAATTTCGGCGAAACAGGCCATCGTGAACGACACAGATGGGCTCGCAACAAGATCAAAGAAGTTGGCAAACGGCGCTGTTAGAGTGCCAAGGCCTGCGCGTATTGGACCACGAACATCACGAGGTGTCTTCAAGGATTGCAGAATAGCTAACGCAGTCTGAATATTCTTGGAGTTCATCAGCGAAGCAGTGTTCCACTCAGATTCCAAAACATCCAAGATGTTCGTATCAAAGGCGCGCAGCACTAGATAATATGCACGGAACTCGGCCTCGTTGACACAATCGATGTTCTGCGCCCGGCAGTCATCGTATGCGTAGATCAACGACAAGAGAGACTTGCCGAGCTGCTCAACTTCTTGTTGCTCGGAAAAGTCTTCCGGGGCAAAGCCTGGCCGAGACATCAAATGCAGCGCAGTTACGTGGAAACGAGTAAGTGTTTCTAAGCAGTATATTTGATCGAGCATTTCCTCTTTATTCATGCTAGAGAAGAACGCAAAGTCTCGACGAATCGCTCTTGTCCGGTCCCAGAGGAAGCCGTGTGTGGCTGGAAGATTTTCTTCTGTCTGCATGAGGTCGTCAAGGAGGTAGTCAACTGTTCTTCTGATGCAAGCAATGGAGCGCACGTCCATTGGCAAAGGTGCCTCCTGTCCGGCAGCTGAGCGCGCTAGCTTCTTAACCATCAGGTGTGTCTGTGGGATGGAAGTGATTGGGTCCTTTTCGTCTGATTTAATATCATGCTCGGTAATTCTGATCATCTTCTCGTAGTCGGGACACATGTCTTCACAGACACCTTTGAATTCGATGGCTTCAGACAGCTTACGTCTAGTATCTGGGTCATCGATCAAAGCCGCTTTCACCAGAGACGCTCGTGCTTTGTCCCTGTATGCCTTGTACTGTTCCCGGAAGTTCGCCATGACTGCCTTATTGTTAGGGTCGCCTGGGTTTGAGGGCCATTTCGGCGGAAAGATCTTATCTGCTATTAATCTCTGGTATATTCGGTTCGCGTACAGATTGTTGGTATCCATTGGCTCAGCATTGACACCTAGTTGAATGTTGCTAGGCTTGGTGCTAATCGTGGGTTTTCGAGGCATGTTACCACTGAAAGCGGAAGCTTCTGTTGAAAATGTAGGCTTTGGTGGAGGCGGCATTGTCAGTGTCGATGTCGACGAGTTCTGCGCCGATACCGAAGGAGTTGTTTGCGACCAGTTACTGCTGCTGGGTGTTCCAAATGCATTCGAGGCAGAAGACCCAGATGTACTCGTAGAGGTTGAGCCGAATGCATTAGTCGAAGAAGCCACACCAAACGCTGGAGTTAACGAGGTTTTCTGTGATGCGCTGGTGAAACTAGATGATGGTTGTTGGCCGAAAACTACAGGCAGATATTGAATTAGAATACACGTTTGATGCGCGCTAAGCGTCGGATATAGTAGGATCGGAGCATACCTAAAGATGCCCTGGGCGCAGAAGGTGTAATTGGTGTTGATCCAAATGCTGGTGCGCCAGAGTTGGCCTTTAGGTCGGCGAAGAACGGATTTGAGGACGGTGATGCCGGAGGAAGCTTCGTGTTGAATGGATTACTAGCAGCACCATTCGTTACTAGTGCTCCAGCTGTCGCGCTAGCAAAGGGATTCGATGATGCATCAGTTGGCTTCGTGCCGGATTGGAACGGATTCTTGCCATTACTACTGCTGCCACTAAGGACTGAAGCGCTGCCAAAGGGCTGCCCGAAAGGTGACTGTGAAGCAGTCATTGTTGAAGCTTGACCGGCACTGCCAAACCCATTCCCGGCGAAAGCTGGCATCGTCGTCAAGACGTAAAAATATTGAGCATCGGTGGTCAAAATGTAAAATGTAAGAAAGAGTCGAGGTGAGCGTTGCTGGGCGGATTGAATCGGGTGTTTAGTGAGCGACGTGAGAAAGAGAGGCCAGTAAAGGGCAAAAGAGTGACGCGAACTAGATAGAAAAGAAAAAAAAAAAAGACGAGAAAATATATGCACTGTTGGTATCTTCGCGCAGAGTCGCAAGGCTACAGAAAGTTGAAGGCTGGAGCAAATGATAAATATTTGCCTCGATGAATCAAGGGACAAAAGTGGATGTGGAGAGTTAATTTGACGAAAGATTCCACGGGCGGATGATGGGGAATGGGAATGAGCGGATGAAGCCCTGAACAACTTCGACGCTCGATATCTTCAACCAACAAAAAGATGACTTCCTAGTCCCCAGTTAGCACTGACACTAGCGGCGCGCAAGGCCAGGGGAGCTTACATAGTACCCGCGCAGCACACTAGGACCCACTACAGCTTTCGCGTGTCACGTGTAACAGGTGGATGAGTCAGCACGTCTTTCGGCCTGTCGAGTCCCTATAACTGCAACCAGTAATGACGGAATAAGTGAGCATAGCAAAGGCGTAACCGAAATATCACGATAGTTGGATATGTAAAGTTTATTTAATATAATTAGCACAAGAAAAAAGTCGCTTCAGAGGTTGCTAGTATGCACCTCCCCTATGAATCTACATTAGAAAGCTCAAGTGTGCTGAGATCCGCTGATTTTATCTCTAAAAAGACTTTGTTTGTCTCTAAACGCCGATACTCCATAAAATGTCAATAAGGTTCACTTTTGTACGTTCCAGTCATAAGTTTTTTTTTTTTTTTTTTAGTTGCGGCCCTTGATGCGCGCAGGGCCTAGACTGCGGCGCAGCTCATCTAGGCGAGCAACACCATCCAGTTGTCTTTGCTTCTTCTGCTGCTTCTTGGAGTTCTTAGCCTTGACATCGTGGCCGTCCAGGAATTCATCCAGAATATTGTCAAAGTCCTGGCGGACGTCGCCATGGACAGTGGAAACGGTTGACATAGTAGACATTTCCGACATCGAAGCGTTGTCGTCCATCGCGTTATCCCAGTTGGTAAACTCCTTGCTCTGCAGGACCTCGTAGCGGCGATCTAGCAGCTCAAGTTGCTCCGTCCGAACAAGTACGGATGAAGACATCGACGTCATGGAAGGAGTAGACAGAGCCCCCTTTCTTCTTTTGCGATGGCCACCGCCGGTAGTGGCCGTCCACGCAGATGCCTGCATCTCAGAGGGCTGGAAGCAGACCTTTTTCTTTTCCTTCTGATCCTTTTTGAACTGCTTGAAGTTATCCATCCAGTCACCACCAGCGGGAGGAGGGATTGGTACACCGTTTTCATCTACGGACACTAACTCGGGTACTTCGTCTTCGTCTTCGGAGTTGACAATCGTGGGGTTAACAGTGTCATTGTACTCGTTGACAGGCTTAGCGGTGCCGTCCGACTCCCAGCCCTCATCATCTTCACCATCGCCGAACACCGCATCATAAGTTTCGTCGAACTCGTATGGATCAAGCTCCTCTGTATCGGTAGTCAAATTCTGAAATATGGAATCATCATCTCCGTCAACATAAGCATCGTCCTCTAGAGCCTCCAGAACTTCCCGCAGGCGGGGATCCATGTCGGGCTGGAATCCAGCGATGGCGTCTGGCACATTCTGCTGGTTCTGGTAACTGACGGGTTGGAGGTTCTTCGAAGGCAGAATAGACTGATCCAAAGTATCGAGGGGCTTCTCGCTGACGCTCATCTGCTTGATGGCATCCTCAAGGTTCATCTTCTTTTTGCCCTTAGTCTCTGGTTTATTGGCCTCGATAAAGACAGCCTGGCCATCGCCAATCGCGGAACCAATCTCGCGCATGTGTTTCATGTAATCATACTTGGTATCATCGTAGTAAATGCCATAGTTGGCAGCTTCGCCCTCGTTTTCGCGGATGTGGGCAGTAGAACCAAGATCTAAACTCAGATCCTTGAGGGTCCGGCCGACCTGTGGGATGCTAGTCGATGACTCTTCGGGAGTATGGATAGGGTTCAACACCATTCCTGGCGCGCTTTCATCATGAATCAACGGATCGTTTTGCGGGCGGTACACGAGCTGGAAATGCGTCGCATTCTTTTTGTCACTATGGAGAGAAGGTATCGTTAGCGACTAGTCACCTACAAAAAGTCGCACTCAGTCAGTCTGACTTACATCCACTTTCCCTTTGCCATGATTGCGGTATTGATATCAAGGGAGTTGCTAATCAAAGATCCGGACTGAGGTTGTGAATATTGGCCGCTGATACTGTTGAAGTCGTTGGAGTTACGGGTCCTGTGGAAGTGGTCACAGCCGAAATTGAATTTTTGCAGAAAGCGCCTGCATATTATTTGCTGCAGGATGCAAACAGATTTTTTGGAGGGGCACAAAGCCCTCTTATCGAGACAGTGCTATCTTCTTGCGCTGCACCGTACGCAAGAACCTTAACTGTATTGTGGCGCACAGTGTAGGGCTAGACTCGCTATGACATCAAGGTCAGAGATTTGCCCCTCATAGCAATTTATCAGTAAAAGTCATCAGCTAAGATCTTAGCAACCACACCAATATATCTCTCTTGTTCCAACGCAACGCCTTTTCTTAATACTCAAAATCTACCATTATCTTGCTTCACACATTATATCTAGACTTAGCAAACGAAAACCCAACGTATACTCCACCAGACTCAATCGATACCAACATGCCTCAGCCAAAGTCCAAGACGAAAGTCGGCCTAGGCAACACGCTCATGAAGGATCGTTTCGGCAAGGGCAAGGGCATCGACCGTCGCAAGACTTCAGCTGTCACTCGTATCAACCATGCTACTGGTGAAGAGGTAATAACATCTGTATCTTAGCTATCAAGTACAACTACTAATGTACTGCATGTAGTATCTCGTAAACGAGAAGGAGGAAGCCTCTTGGGTTAAGATGCGCTCCGTCACTGAACAGGGCGCTCTCGACGAGTTCCTAGCCACTGCTGAGCTGGCTGGCACCGATTTCACAGCTGAGAAGATGAGCAGCGTAAAAATTATCCATACCGACATGAAGAACCCTTACCTTCTCTCAGCCGCCGAGCAGCGGACAGTTCTTGGCAAGCACCAAACCTTCCAGGCCAGTCTTACCGTTCCCAGAAGGCCACAGTGGGATTCCACTACAACTCCTGTAGAGCTAGATCGTCGGGAAAAGGCTGCTTTCCTCGATTGGCGTCGTGGCCTCGCCGAGGTTTCCGAGAACAACGATTTGCTTTTGACGCCCTTTGAGAGAAATCTTGAGGTTTGGAGACAATTGTGGCGTGTTATCGAGCGCTCTGATATCATTGTCCAAATAGTCGATGCCAGAAACCCAATGCTCTTTCGTTCAGATGATCTTGACCGTTACGTCAAGGATGTCGACCCAAAAAAGGAAAACCTTCTTCTGATCAACAAGGCAGATATGATGACTGCCGCCCAGAGACGTGCTTGGGCTACATATCTCAAGGATGTCGGTATTGCTTATCGTTTCTTCTCCGCTCAGCTAGCCAAGGAGCAACTCGAGGCGCTTCAACAAGAGGAAGAAAGGCAAGAAAGATCAGAGTCTGAAGAAGAGGAGGTAAAAGAAGAACAGTTTGAACAGAAGGTCAGGGAGAAGGCTGAGGGGAAGATTGAGGAGAAGGTCGAAAAACAGACCGATGCTCAAGCTGATGAAGCCGATTTCTCATTACAAGCACCTGCTCAAAAGTCGGAAGATCTTCCTGAAGAGGAGGACATTCGTATCTTAACTGTGCACGAGCTAGAGGATATCTTGCTCGGATATGCGCCTGAGGGTCTCGACCGTAAGCTACAGGTTGGTTTGGTCGGTTACCCCAACGTTGGTAAATCTTCGACCATCAACGCCTTGATCGGTTCTAAGAAGGTATCGGTTTCATCTACCCCTGGTAAAACTAAACACTTTCAAACTATCCACCTATCTGAACGTGTGGTTCTCTGCGATTGCCCAGGCCTTGTCTTCCCCAACTTCGCCTTCACCAAGGGTGATCTTGTCTGTAACGGTATTCTACCTATCGATCAGCTGCGTGAGTATACCGGTCCCGTCGGTCTAGTCACTCAAAGAATACCCCAGCCTTTCCTTGAGGCTATATATGGCATTCAGATTAAGACCCGCCCTGTCGAAGAGGGTGGCTCTGGTCAGCCAACTGCCTCCGAGCTTCTGACTGCGTATGCCAAGGCTCGTGGTTTCCAGACCCAGGGTCTAGGTCAACCTGATGAGTCTAGGGCCTCTCGCTACATTCTGAAAGACTTTGTAAACGGCAAGCTGCTCTTCTGTCACCCCCCTCCTGGCGACATCGATCCCAACGAGTTCAACAAGGAACTGTACGATGACCTGCACCTTCCCGAGAGACGCCGCATTGCTCTAGCGCAGCAACTCGACACCATGTCCATCGCCGATACCGACGCTGTCAGTCTAGCCCACTCTGGTGGCCTGCATGTAAGCAGAAAGGCCGCAAACCTCGATAAGGGCTTCTTTTCCAGCAACGGCTCCAAGGGCAGCTATGTCAGCCGGCCTTTCAACTACCAGTACTCTCAGCAGGCCAAGGAGACTGGTGCCAGCAAACAGCTCACTGGTCGTAAGGCCAGACAACAAGCCGTCCTTGAAGGCATAGTAGATGCCAAGACCTCCAAGAAGCACTTCAAGAGCAACCCGAGAGGCGGTAAAGGCAAAAATAGACAGAACTATGACGACGAATAAGTGGTTGGAGGTCGTTGGTTAGTAGAAACTTTTGTTTTGGGGCGGGTTTTTTAGATTGGCATACTGTACATTCGGACTTGGGACATTTATCGGGACAACATCAAATGGTGGTTGAGGACTGAGTAATTTCAGCATCTGGTTTACGACATACATCATTAAATTCATTACAACAATCACTACTTGTAACTACTGTCTTCTTCTACAAATTAACTATCAGCAATGTGTTAGTGGAAACGAATGTGTGTGTTTGGTAGGGTCAATGTCTACAACCAGTCTCATAATTGTTAGGTTTTCAGTCAAACGCATTTCACCCATTTGATACTAACCTACAAGATGGGTTTCAAGTTTGAGTCAGAGATAAGGTTAGAAATTGAACATAAATGAATGACGGCAGTAGAGATAATATATACGGGACATGACTAAAAGGTTGCCTGTATGAAGTAGTACAAGCTGAAGAAACCCAATATCTACATAAATGCAATCCAATCGTCGCTCCCACCAAGTAACACTTTCTGGTTTTTCACTCTCCTATTGATTGATACGTTTCACGCGCAACAGGAACTAAGGAAACCCTGACATTGTTCTGCGCGATGGAACTGACATCAAGGCTACTCCGAATGATCAACCCCTCCGCTAGTTGAATATCGGACACGCGGGCTGAGCCTTACCGCACACCTTGCGCAGGCCGCTAAGGAGACACATCGTGCTATTAAGTCATGAAGGGTCTAGCTGGCTGCTACAAATGAGTCCCAGTAGAGTCCCTCCTGAAAGTAGTACGCCAATACGTTCTACCAATACTCTCGTTTACTGTTGCTACATGGTATCCTCATAACAACAAAGACAAGCTACGAGATGTAAACTTGTTCAAACAACTAAGCACTGCACTCAGAAGAGCTCCACGGGTTGTCATACCCGTCTAACGGACGACCCAAACTGTTTTGGTGCATTGGATGTCTAGTTTTCCTACCATAGAGCTCATACTACATGATATTGCATTAAAGGCAGTCCTACGTACAAGTGGACCATACACATCCACTATTTGAGGAGGAGAGACCCGGTATCTTACCTATGAGACAACCGTCATTACTCACTAGGTACAAAAAGATGCTACAGTATCCGATCAGCGACAACCCCGGCCCTATATGCAAGGGACCCCGCCTGCTACTTCGAACGCACCCGTTTGCCAGCAAAGAGAATGCGAGTAAACACTACCTTTTCCTCCGGTCACAGTCCAAACCTACAGATATGTGGATCTACACAGATGGCTATAAACTTAGCGATGGGAAGGTAGGAGCGGCATTCGTGCAGTGCTATCCGGATGAGAACTGAGATAACACCCGGGGACTACCACAAAAGTCAGAAGTACGGGACGTAGATATAGAAGTAGTAGACATGGCAGTGGAGCATTTGAATTCGCTGTGGAAGAACTTCACGCACAGAATCTACATAAGCTCAGACAATCAGGCACTGGTAAGCAGATCGACCAACCCATAAGGCCAAACGAAGCACCTCTCAATCCGCGATCAACTGTATCCTGTCAACAATACATAGCTGGCAGCAACAAGTAACGTGGAACACCTAAAAATGGCTACTAGGAGTCCCTAAGGTACACACCTACTATGGGTACCAGCAACATGTGGGCATAGAACACGATGCGGAAGCAGACAAACTTGCAAAAGAAGCTGCCTCACACCCGCTGCTAGACGACAAGACTATGGCTTTGTTAAGAGCTAAGACTTGGATTAAGCGACAGTTTAATCAAAGCTTCCATCACTGGTGGCAAAGACAAAATCGACAACACTCGCACCTCGTCAGACCTCTTGCGATACCCAAGGTATGAGAATTTCCAGTCAGGACACAGGCACAAATAGTGCTCTTGAGTATATTGGAGCATGGGGACTTTGCCGAATACCACCACACAATGATGCTGAGCTACTTAGCCACTTTTGCTCGCTAAGAATGCCCCGGGGCACATTTGGACTTGCTTGGAAAATCAAAATCGAATATTACCACAGTCCTTCGCCAATGATGCCACCTCTGCAAGAGGTGTCAAGTTGTTAGTGGAGAATTTTAAATCAGTCAATATATTCTCCTAGATTACACCAGACAACACCTTGTGCCTTATAGCGCCATTTGGTATAATATCAGAGGATGAGGGTGAAGTGCTCCCATATGGGAGAGAGTATCTAGTTGAGGGGGGGGCTATACACAAGGTTGAGAGGTGGAGGTCAGCTAAACTTGGTTTTCACTATTCTGGTAATTTTTTTAACTCATTACTCGATTGAAAATTAGCTATGACGAGTGTTCTGGGAATTTGGACTGGTCGCTGGACACTTCTAGCGCGCGCTGCTTTGATAAGCAAGCTAAGGTCACTCCTAGACTCCTGTTCTCGTGGTTTTGTACACTAGGCCAGACAAGGCGCCTTTACAACATCTCTCGAATGTACTTAGTCTTCTTAGATCTCACACTGCCTAATGCCAACCTTCCTTCCTCCAACCCTCGATATGGCACCTTTTGAGTCGTAAGGGGCCATTTCAATCACTACAACGAGCGCCTTTCCCCCGCTTCGTTAGGCTTGCCGGAGGGCATTGCACATCTGTCATATGACCAATCCGGCGTCGTATAATCTCCGTGATTCCAGTAGACGTTAACTATTTACAACACCATACAATACAATACAATACTGCCTAATGCGGACCTTGTACCGCGCAGATGTAGCTTAATATATGATACCATCGTCATCAACCCTCCCATTGATACTACAACTTAATGTGATTCATGTTATTCCATTGCAAAACTCTTATCTCTTGAAGCATATCAACATCAAAATATGGAAATTTGGACATAGTACGTTCTCAATCTAGGTAGCGAGGCCTAATCTAGTTGCCAGTAAAAAATATTGTGCAGTCACTTCTAACTAACTAATAAGCATAATATTTGGCGACTGGGGAAGCTTTATATTTGGCCCAGATCACGAGCATCTAATCGTCAGGAATATAAATAAGTTTTAATTATGCGAGCTCAGGAATCTTTATCGAAGTATCGTCAAGATAGACTATTTCATTACCTAGGAAACTAAATCTGTAATAGTCACACGATAGCCTGGTGATATCCTGCCTTTGGACTCTTCCAACTTGTTTTGAAGCACAAAAAGGGGATATCGTTGATCTGTATTCATAATGAGGAGATATTTAAGTGATTAGTCAAAGAATGATAGGCTATGTTCCATATCTGGTTACATAACTCTTATTCAATGAAAAAGATATATTTAGCCTACAGGACAAGAACTTTGGCCGAAGTAGTGAACCCGTTGCCTACCTCACAAAGCAACATTGAGTGGTGTCTATTAATTAATCAGTTTAGGTTCTTAAAATAAGTCTAAGTAGCTCTTCCATCAAGTTTAAAATACGAATCTATAAGCCGAAACTCTCATTTTCAATAACTACCAAAGCAGTAATAGAAGCAAGATAAAAGCAAAATGAAAGCAAAATAGAGACAGAAACAAAACAAAACCCAACGACTATTTAGACACAAACCCTGAAAGATGTCTGTCACGTGACTCTTGTATTTATAAGCCCTACAGTGTGAAAATTATTAGCCGCTCAAATAGCTGGTCTTGTGGTCTAGTGGTATGATTCTCGCTTAGGGTTTACTCTAAAGCAAATATTGCGAGAGGTCCCGTGTTCGATCCACGGCAAGACCCTAATCTTTTGGCTTTATGTTGAAACACTAAAGCTTTTTTAAGTAAGTAAATGTGACAATAAATGTGCAAAAAGAACCTGAGTTATTTTGGGGATTTTGGGCGGTTTTTTTTTTGGGTACATTTGTAATAATTTAGAGTCGCAGTTTGCTATGATGTTATGATTTGAAAAACCATTCTAACCGCGATGCCTCGGTTCAACAAGCTTCGTTGGAGCTTTCCCCATATGACCTATTATTTTTGGAGTCAGTTAGCAGATTAAGAAGCAAGGGAGCTGCTTGTCATCGCATTTCCCCTTGATCTGATCTAGTACCCGAACATCATTCATAAAGTAATTAGTTTTTGTTTTGAATCTGTTCTTATCTCTGATACAGGAAATCAACATGTCTGACCGAATTCCAGCTATTGTATGCTCTGTTGTCTTATTTCTGTATCGATTATTGCTAACTTCATTTTCAAAAGGTTCGCGATAAGGTCAGTGACCGCGCGAAACAAACCCTTGATATCGTCGCCAAGTTCGTCGTAGAAGAATGCATCCCGTACGTGCCTGTCTTACTAGTTTTATATAACTGCGATGATACTAACTGCTAGATATAGAGCTGATCCCGTAGTCGAGGCACAGACGGGCGTAGGCGATGCTCGCTGGGAATCGCACCCGACAATCATCGAAGAACTCAAGTCTAAGGCCCAGAAGCTTGGACTCTGGAACATGTTCCTACCCAAGGGCTTCTATAGCCAAGGTGCTGGGTTCACCAATGTCGAGTATGGATTGATGGCCGAATGGCTTGGTCGGTCGAGGGTTGCTTCGGAAGCTGTCAACTGCGCCGCTCCAGACACCGGCAACATGGAAGTCCTGGCAAAGTATGGAAATGACGAGCAAAAGGCTAAATGGCTTAACCCGCTGCTTGAAGGCAAGATTCGGTCTGCGTTCCTGATGACGGAGCCAGGCGTAGCTTCCTCTGATGCAACCAACATCCAGCTTGATATCCGCCGGGATGGAAACGAATACGTACTCAATGGCCAGGTAAGTACTTCGAGTCTACAGGAATCATATGCATATTTATCTTACTAACACAATGGCAGAAATGGTGGTCTAGTGGTGCTGGCGACCCTCGTTGCCGAATTTACATCGTCATGGGCAAGACAGATGCCAAGAACCCAAGTGTACACAAGCAACAGTCAGTCATCCTTGTTCCAGCAGGTACACCTGGCATCACCATAAACCGGATGCTATCTGTCTATGGTTACGACGATGCCCCACATGGTCACGGCCACATCACCTTCAAGGATGTTCGCGTGCCAATCGCCAATCTTGTTCTTGGTGAGGGCCGTGGCTTCGAAATCATCCAAGGCCGTCTTGGCCCAGGTCGTATCCACCATGCTATGCGTACCATCGGCGCTGTGAGTATCTTTAGTCTGCAATTATCAAACGAAGGCAGCAGCTAACAACCCTCCCTACCTTTGTCTAGGCGGAAGAAGCTCTGGACTGGATGATCATGCGCATCAACGATTCAGAGAAGACGCCATTCGGCAAACTTCTGAAAGAACACGGCGTCATTCTTGAATGGGTTGCCAAGTCACGGCTAGAAATCGATGCAGCCCGTCTGATTGTCCTGAACGCAGCTGTCCAGATGGATCTTTATGGCCCCAAGAAGTCGCTCAAGCAAATCGCAGAAGCCAAGATTCTCGCCCCCAAGACCGCTCTGGAAGTTATCGATCGGGCCGTGCAGTCCTTTGGCGCTGCTGGTGTCTGCCAAGATACGCCGCTGGCTTCTAGCTGGGCAGGTATCCGGACACTGCGTATTGCGGACGGTCCTGACGAGGTCCATCTGCAGCAGATGGGCCGCAACGAGGCAAAGCGCGGCCTGGTTGTTGCGCAGACGATCTTGCAGCAGAAGAAGAAAACGGAGGAGCTGCTGAAGGCCTGGAACGTGCAGCGGCTACAACCGGGCTCCAAGATCCAGCGGATGGCCAAGAACACTAGTAAGCTGTAAGTACGCATAAAGTGTAAGCGATGCTACAATATTTGTGATACTATTGTTTATGTTATTGTCCTGCCTTAGATAGGCCGTAGAGTTATACTAGCCGCTTTATTATCTAATAAGTACTCAACTTAAAAGCTCGCTACTGTGTAGTATGCATGACATAGCAATTAAACCCGGAAAGAGTCATTCTACTAGCTCCATCCCTTTCTGTACTATTCCTTTGCATAGCATCTTGCGGTTGCATCTTGTAGAGCTCACAGGGCAGCTTGCATCCTTAATAGAAGACCTATTGTTGTTATTAAGTTGTTGCGAAAGGCCGCTCAGCCAAGCTGAGTTGCCTAAACGGCCTTTATTCAACCTTGCCGTATCCCTGCCGGAAATCAAGAAACATTAACCCTGGTCTGCATATTTTTCACAGTAATCGCTGGGGCCGAACCCCAAGATTAAGCCCCATAGGTTATGTTTCTGTTTACCGTTGCCAGGCCAACCTTAGAGGAAAGAAACAATCTAACTGAACAACTTGTGCTTTAGGTTTTTTTTTTTTTGGTCGTGCTTCTATACAAGTTTCCCGCATTCCCTTCGCAGGCATTTTAAGACTACTAGATGGAAATAATAATAAAAAAAAGCTAAACAACTCTTTGGTCCACTCTATTCTTCTTCAATCTTCCACTACCTTACATCTCCATCGAAATACTCGAATACTCTACCATCAACATCGCAACATACCTTCTTCTAGTACAAACTATTCCTTCTATCTTTACTGCTAGTTTTCATCTTCCCTCTCTCTCTATACCTCGATAATGTCCGCTGTACTTTCTGAGAAGAACGTCAACCGCGACGTCAGCGGCTCCCTTTTGGACGCCGCCGCCGCTAACAAGTCTGGTATCAAGAGCATGGAATACCACCGCCAGATGCTGCATAACAAGATGCAGTCTGAAGAGTAAGTTCTACTGAAATGATAAAAAAAATAACTTCAAGGTTATCGTATCACTAACACATTGCCCTTTCCAGATCGCAAAAGTTCATTTCGCCCTCTGACAATGTCATGAGCCCATGTACACAGAAGCTCAACGCGCTGCGCAACAAACAGGCTGCTAGGTATGTTCTATATCCTTCCCGTTGCGTTACACCCTGACCTATCGAAACCGTATTGTACAGAATACTAATCCGCGCCTCTATTAGAATCAAGCCCCGTTCCCTATTCGCTGCGTCCTCTGCGCGTAAGTTTGTTGACGGTGACGATATATTTGCTCCTAAGAAGTCATCGTAGACAGGCTCTTGTTAACTTCTTTTCGATTTCGGCGTGTTCTCTGTTTTGATATTTATCCTAATTCTTTGGTTTTTATGATCTGGTCTGGGATGGGTTTTTATCGTTCTTATCTTATCATGGGGGTTTGTTTTTGGGACATGATCATGGGGCTTTTGGCATACGGCTTTCCATCTCGGCCCTTTTGGTGCTTCGGCACAGATCGTACCATTGACTTCTGGTTGTTTTCTACATGATATTGGCGTTCTAGGAGTGCTGGGATTTAAACCGGCGTTATCTGGTCCTCACAACACTGACGTTATAAACCCTACGTGAGCAACTATGCTCGCTTTTTACACACTTCACGCTTTGGATTTACACTTTGGTTTTGGGGTTTTTTTTTTGTGACACGAGATAGAACTAATTTTTTGATACTCTAAATAAAAAAAAAAAGGCTGCAATAATTTTAAGCTCTCCATCCACTGCAAATGTATACCACATCTTCGTCGCATACTGGATGGTTTAGGCCTGTCCGCTGAGGAATGTGCCGCGCGCTGGCGCCCCAGACTAACGCATACTTGAATGTATCCTTGAGATTTCTATGGATGCGGTCGCAGACATCTTCGATGGTGCTATTGCTGCGCACAATCAAGGCCTCGCTAAAATCAGGATCGATACCTTTGCGCTTAGTGTAGATGCGAATAAGCTTGAGCTCCTCCCAGCAGCGATCAATAACGTCCTGAAGGCCCAAGTCATCTTCGCAAGACATGACAACCGTGTGCGGCTCACGGGCCAGCTTGTCGAGGAAATCAAGCGATACGCTGTCGATCTTGTTGTATACGTACAAGCACTTGATGTACTTGCGGTGGTCCTTCATGATGACATCGATCAAATCGTCAACTGTGCAGTTCTCATCGCGAACGAGAACGTCACAGTTCAAGATCTTGTAATCACGTAAAATGTTCTGGATCATTCTCTCGTCCATAGCCTTGGGTGGGGACTGGAAGGTAATCTTCATGCCACCAGCTGACTTGGCCTTGAGGTAGATGTTTCTGCCCACAGTTAGTATAGTTTTCTTAGTGTATACTTAATGCTAAAGATAGATGTGACCACTTACGGTGGTTCTCTATTGAGTCTGATACCGACAGCCTCCAACTCAGCTTCTAGAAGTGCTCTCTGTTCTGCTCTCTTGGTGGCATCTAGAACCATCAGGATAAGATCGCTTGTCTTGGCTGCCGAAATGACCTGACGACCACGACCCTTACCTTCAGCGGCACCCTCGATGATACCGGGAAGATCAAGCAACTGGATTTCCGCACCACCGTACTCAAGAACACCAGGAATGGCTGTGAGGGTAGTGAAGGCATATGAAGCTACCTCAGACCGGGTTTTTGTGACTTTTGATAAGAATGTTGATTTACCAACTGATGGAAAACCAACTAGTGATATTCTAGCATCGCCACTTTTACTTACATCGAAACCGGCACCAGGTCCACCGCCGCCGCCAGGGCCAGGCTCTAAAAGCTGAGCACGGAGACGAGCAAGCTTACTATAATATAGCATTAGTATAGGGTCAAGAAATGGCCAAAGGTTGACAGCTTACCCTTTCAAAAGACCGAGATGATATTCTACACAGCTGTTAGAGATAATGAGCGATAACTTGACTTGAGAGCTTGTATTACTTACCAGTGGCCTTGTTCTCTGTTAATGGTTAGTACTTTTGTTAACCCTGTACCCTTACTACCTCATGATACTGGATTTCACAGTTTGGGCCAATATCACAGCATTCAATACAGAGAGAATTACGTGGGATATTATTGCTTACTTTGCGTCTTGCGCATTTCCTCCTCGATTCTGCGATATATGATGTTAGTTGATGTCAATATAAGATAACAAATCTTGAAAAGGGCCCCGCAGACACCCCCGCGATGTGAAGAAAAGTTGCCATACTCTTTGATCTTTTCCGTGATGTTCACCATTGTGGTTAATGTGAAGCTTCTCACTTCTGGTGACTGTTATATCAAAATGGTATAGAATATAAGTGATAATATTGACACAAGTAAGTTGGCGATGTCAAGCTAAGCTAGACAAGAAACGACAGTTTGGTTGCTTTTGAAGCTTGATGGTATAGACAAGGTATTTTTCAGTAGGACGATGGCCCCACAATATCAGCGTACTCTGGTAAGTAGTTGACTTGCATGTGAAGAAAAGCCAAGTATATAGTAAAAAATGTTTCTTCTTTGAATGGCTTAAACTAATTTCAGAGATTTATATGAAGATAGGGCGTCTATATAAGTATAAATGCCTTCGTCAATAACTATGCGATGGATATCTCCTTGAGAAGCGATACTTGATGTGGCGTAATACTGTGGCGTCAGTAAAAACGCCACATATAACTGGGGCGAAACAATTGAAGAGCTATTCAGAATGGAAATATTGTTACTACTTTTCGCGAATGTATTAACTGTGACTATACTTTGCTTAATCGTTCATCCGTTCAACCTACTACAAAACTGTCAAAATGGCTGACAGCGAAATTCAACAGAAAATATCATCGCCAGAGGGCCAAGAGATTGTCTCTGTGCCAACCGAAGATACAAATGATGAAGATGCGCCTGCTGGCGGTCGCAAAGTGAAGAGAATCATCCGCAAGAAGAGACGTCCAGCGCGGCCGCAAGTCGACCCTGCTTTCATCACTTCCGAACCTCCACCGCAAACAGGAACTATCTTCAACGTCTGGTACAACAAATGGTCTGGCGGCGATCGCGAAGACAAATACCTCTCTAAAACTCCAGCCAAGGGCCGCTGCAATATTGCCAAAGACAGCGGCTACACGCGGGCAGACGATGCTGCAGGAAGCTATTTCTGTCTATTCTTCGCCCGCGGTATCTGCCCTAAGGGCCAAGATTGCCCGTATCTGCATCGACTTCCTACCATTCATGATATGTTCTACCCAAATGTTGACTGCTTTGGCCGTGACAAGTTCTCAGATTACCGTGATGATATGGGCGGTGTTGGTAGTTTCATGCGCCAGAATCGTACTGTCTATGTTGGTAGAATACATGTTACGGATGACATCGAAGAAATTGTTGCCCGTCATTTTGCCGAATGGGGTCAGATTGAACGAGGTAAGTTTTCATCATCTTGGGATGAAAATTTTAGGGGAGATATTAACTGACAATGCTTTTTCCTCACAGTTCGGGTACTAAACGCACGCGGTGTCGCTTTCATCACATATTCTAACGAAGCCAACGCCCAGTTTGCCAAGGAATCCATGGCTCACCAATCTCTCGATCACGAAGAAGTCCTCAATGTCCGTTGGGCTACCGCCGATCCCAACCCTCTCGCACAAGCCCGCGAAGCCCGGCGCATCGAAGAGCAAGCTGCCGAAGCTATTCGCCGTGCTCTCCCTGCCGAATTCGTAGCTGAGATTGAAGGGCGAGATCCCGAGGCTCGCAAGCGCCGTAAAATGGAGAGCGGCTACGGTCTCGAGGGCTACGAGGCACCGGATAATGTTCACTTTGCACGGGGAGAGAATGCCGTGAACCCCCGTGGCCGTGAGGGCTATGAAGCTGGATACGATGAGCACGCTATGCTCGAGGCTCCTCCTGCACCAGAAAATGCGGCGCCAGCTATGGCAGGGTTCCTGTCTGGTAGCACTTTGGCAGCTCTTAAGTCTGGTGGTGTCACGATGTCAGTAAAGCCTAAAAAAGAGAAGGTGGGACCTTTGGTCGCATACGGCAGTGACGATGACGATGACGAATAACATGTCTCAGTTGTCATTTTTCTGAGTTCTATTTGGTATATGGTGTAATGTAATATACAGGGCGTCTATGGAGTTTTGTACTTTTGGGAAACCGCAGACTAGTCAAATAATCATGTTAATATATTAAAAAGAGCGATATCTGTTATTGAGTTTTTTCTCATACTGTGCTGAGACGTAAACACTATAGTGTGCAGCTCTTCATCTTCATCTATGAATTAAAGCCCTACAAAAAAGACCTTCAACTGTTAAAGATTCTAGAATATAGAAGTTCATGACGGCCCATCCAAAGATCCATTACTGGGACCGACTGCCCCGCCCGTTCATACGGAGTATTAGACTCTCGTTCTATGGCTCTGTTAACCATACCTTGCACGTCTTTACTCGCGAGATACTTCTGAGCCTGAAATGGCCCAAACATATTCGCTCGGACGGCAGCCGACAACAAAGCCTTAACATGAGCCAAAACAAACATATACGCCGCCTTGTGCTCATCCAACCCAACCAGTTTCGCAACTGCTCCAAAAACCGGGGATAAATGTCCGCTAGCGAGCGGTATATCGCCTGACCGGAAGTTTTTCGGCACGCTGCGCATTAGCTCGCAAAAGGGTGCGAGAGTGGCGCGTGCCTCTGGTGAAACATACGCCGCGAAGGACTTCTCCCATACGGCGAGGAGTGCACGGCCTTGGGCGGTGCTAGCGCGGCGACCGACAGTACAGATTATAGCTGCGTCTAGGGCATCATCAATTTCAGCGACGGCGGTGGGCGTTCGATATGCGGCGAGGAAATACGGGAGAGTAGTGGATGCGAATGAATTGATGCTGAGGGGGAGAAAGGCGGTGAATGTGCCCGAGGTATGGGCAACGTATGATTCCAAGCCGCTGCTGAAGGCAAAGGCGCCAAGAGGTAGAGCTGAGTCGGCAAGTAGTAGCAGAAAGTGGTTTGCAAGTGAATCTATGCCGAATGTTAGTTGGCCGATGCTAGATATCATATAGGTGACCGATGCTTACCATCTGGTGTAGAAGGTCTAGGCTTTAGTGCTTGTAGCTTTTTGCGAGCAGTTAGTAATTGGTCTTCTAGCTGTTGCACTTCATCTTCTGCTGCAAGTGTAGCAGTTTTTAGGTCATTAGATTCCATCATAATATCATTGTAGATGTAATATTGAAAATCCTACAACTAGTGTTTTTTATTTACTATAACAAAGTCGTTGTATGTACTGGAGGCGCGATAAGTAAGTAATTCTTATCAGCGAGTTACACAGAAGCTAGAACGTAATGAAATCAAGTGAGCATTTTAGGTATTGATTTGACATTACAGGTCGCTAGAGGAGATATTATACACATGTGAAGAACATAGGCATTAGGGGATCAATATTGAAATCTAAAGTCTAAAATATGATGGTAACAACTTACTGTGCTATTGAACGACAATTGCACGAGCCTATTGATCGTTGTACAGAAGCAACCCTTATGTAAAACAGCCAACCCAGGGCGATGACAAAAACGCTAGCTAACCTTTGCGCCGATACAATATAATAACAAAAACAACTGAAATAGTACTAAACCTATATTGCCGTAACATCTTCGTCCCATCTCATTTTTCATAAATTCAAACTTGTACTAAAATAATACATCCTTATGAAGAGAAGGTCTTGCGGAGAACAGCGTTTTCCTTGTCATGGTCTTGACGACCTTGCAGACGCAACTTCTCAGCTCGTCTTTGCTCAATTCGGGCAACAGCAGCAGCTCGTCGATCCAAGGGAAGTGCACTTCTAACTGTATTACCGAGAGTGATGACACTGACATTGACATCACCGGCAGGTAACGGACCTTTGCTGTCATCTAGAGAGATGCCTACGGTAGAGTCACCATCAAAATCTTTGTTTCTGCGATATTGGTTGGCTCGACGGGATCCTGCTATCGGGATAGGATCAAGTTTGAGCTTGTCCTCTCGTCCCTGAGAGTGAACACGGGTTTCGGAGGTTCGGGGTGGGGGAGCATAGCGCTGCCATGGACGCAATGGGCTGCTGTTATCGATTCCGTCAGCATCAGGTCTGAAGTCGAGCATATCCTCTGTATCGTCGCGGAACTGATCGCGGAGAGAGCGCGATGGTTGAGGTTTAGGAACAAAATCTTCATTCTTCTTTGTGATTGTCTCCCCAGTTGTGGTGATGACAGGCGCTGTGGTACGGCTCAAATTTGGCATGTGACTGCGGACATTGCCTGTATCATCATCAGATGGCGGTGTTGTGGCGACGTTTCTATGATGAGCCATGCTGCGAGGCTGTTCCTTCATAAAGTCTGTTGTATCGTTACGGGTGTTGTTGGAGTCCGATCTCAGCTTGAGATTGTATATCTCTTTCTTTAGTTCGGCAATCTTATCCGTTGCACGTTCCAGCACGCGCTTGGTTTCGGACTGACGTTCAAATGTGCCCTCACGAAAATCTTCAAACTCTTTCTTGACTTGGCGCAAATCATCATCTTTGCGGCGGGACTCTTCACGAGCTTCCCGAAGCTGCTTTTTGAGATCTTCTAAACGGATGTCATCAACGGCTCTTTCACAGAGAGTCTGTAGACGCTTGTTTTCATCTTCTAGCCGGGTAGATTTGCGTTCAGATGATACAATTTCCGATTTGAGCTTATCAATCTCTCGACGTAGCTCGCTGACCTCGCGGAGTTGAGATTTAGCTCGTCGAAGTTCACGCTGTGTCTCAAGTTGAGCTGCTGATGATCGAGACGTGAGAGATGTTCGACTGGGTCTATCCTTGAGCAAAGTTTCAAGCTCTGAAACTTGGCGTTTGTAATCAGCAGCTAAAGTTGTTTGTGCAGCTAAATTTCGTAGTAGTTCAGCATGATCGTCGTCAGCTGTTGAGGATGATGCCTTCGAGCGTTTTGCTTGCACTGTAAGTTCAGCGATCTTGGCTTCTAGCTCATTGTTTTTGGCCTTTTGCTGCGCAATATCCATTGCTAGCTTAACGTTTTCGTCGTCTTTGGATTTGGCGTAAGACTTGTGCATCTCCTTGTGTTTGAGAAGCTTTTCCATCTCAGCGCGCGATTCTTGTCGATAAGTCTCCAGTTCCGTTTTCCAGAACCGACCAGAGTCTGATTTGGGCTCAGCTATATCGACTGTAACATCGTGCTGACAACAGGCAACTTCTTCCTCTTCGTCTTCCCATTCGTCGGCGCTACCGGGATCTCGGAAAGGCTTTGAGGTCTTTGAGTTTGGCGACTTTTTTAATTTTGATTTATCAATTGGCTCAAATAGATTTGTTTTTCGGCGACCAATAAGTAGCTCCTTTCGTAGGCTGCCGGTGGATGCGTTTTTCTCTAGGACTTCGTGATTGAACGAGACCTTTTTGCGACGAGATGTGCCAGTACCAGGAGTTAGGAGAATTCCAGGCGGCTTAGTTGGTGTCTGTGAGCCAAAGTCTAGTATTCGGGAGGTGTTGTCGAATGATGTTTGGGTCATCGTCTCATCGCGGCCGCCGGGTGTCGGGGTTCCGAATATTGCGCTCTTGAAAGCGCGCGCTGCGAACACTGGTGCAGGTGTATCCGCGCCTTGATCCATATGTGTAGTGACATCAGCTGCTATAGTTGTGATGAAAGTATCGTGTTAGACGGTAACCATGATAGTAATTGCAATAGATAAAGCTGAATGGATAATTGCTTACTGGCATCGTCATTATCTCCAGGCGCGTTGCCCTGGGCGCGTCGCATTACCCACCCTAACATGGCAAATACAAGTACGCAGTGGGTAAGATGTAGTCGATATAAGCTTGCAAATAGAATAAAGAAGCAGAAGAGAGCACAGCCGCTATGGGATGCGCGAGCAGTAAGCTTTAGAAGGTGGCGCGGGGTATCACATAGAAATGGCGCGGCGCTGCGACGAAAAATCACAAGCAACAAAGTGGTGATGCGAACTTTTAGTGGTGTTTACTTTGCTGCGGGTAGGCTTATTTAGGAAGCTGGTCCTGCCAAAAGCCTGGATGGCTATACGTACTACTATTCGTTGAGTGGGGCGATAGCCCAGACCTGGTTTTGCTACAGAGCCAAAAACAAGGGCCTATTCCTGCACTAAGGAGATAAATGTGATGATGCTATCTAGTTGTTCATGGCATAACTACATGTATTTGGCATATGATTATCTATTTAGAAGACAATTATAATGTGGTTAAGATGTCTTGATATGTCAGCTGTACGATAATAATCAAATAGTAATAAGGTGCGCGAATGACCTGTACTAAACCGAGCCTTTGCATGCTGCAAAACACAACGTAGAATCTCGAAAACTAAGTTCTGCTGTGTCATACACACTGTAATCACACGGTGTTTTCAGCATACAAATGTGATGCAGAGACAGTGCAAGCTCATGGATCTAGCTGGCTCGCAGTATTTTACTTGTAGAACAGATCAAGCCCCGCCAAAAGATCACGGTTGCCTGCTTCAGCCATCAAACCGGCTCTTTCCCTTCTAAGCTCTAGGAAGCCTTCTTTCCTGAATCGCCTCTTCAATATTTGGACTTTAGCTTGCCTTTCCCCCAGCAACCATTCCATCATTTCGGCCATAGGCTCCAGCGCCTTCTATCTTGAGGTTGCTTCCGCGGCATGTGGCTCTGTTGAGACTACACAATTCATCCCGAACTCTATCTACTTCATCCATCCTCTCACATAGAACCCTTTCAACTCATATATTCCACCTACCCATTCATTAATCGCTGCCACCCTCTCGATCTGGGTTTCATGCACCCAGCTGCGTAATAGATGTCATCGGCTACATTAACTTTGCCATCTATCTTTCTTTAGCATATCATCCGCTGCACAATGGTTGCCCCCAAAGGTGCTAAACCCGGGAAGCAGACCCCCAAAGCACTTCGAAACACCATAAATTCCAAAGAAAATGTGTTTCCTGGCCTAGCTGGCGGTCATAAGCCAGCTGAAAAAGTCAACTACACTGAGCTACAGACAAATGAGCTACTTGTGCTGGAATCAGCTTATTTCGATAGTTTTAAGCGTTTGGACCAGGGCCATTCAGCATGGAGTGTAAGTCACACTGCTACTATTGTATAAAAAAAAAGAAAAAAGAAGGGTTGGTCGATCATCTTGTGTACTGACAACTTACAATAGAAAACCGAACCTAGCTTTGAGATTCGACTACGTTCTATCATCGACAACGACTTTGCTCTTACTCTTCACGGCATATTTACTGCGACTTATCCGCGGACACCACCAATCCTGAGTGTCAAGGACCATGCCACTCTCCGTGAAGCTGCATTGTTCAAGGTGCAGCGTTTCATCGAAACAGAGCCTGCCAAGCATATTCATGAAGATGAAATGATCATGCCTATCGCTATGGGCATAGAAGAGATTCTTAACAGCGCTGCACAGGCAAAACTTGATGGCAACGAACGCTCCCTTGAAGCAGAGCGCGCTGAGCATGAGCGACAGCTTGCGGAAAAGGCGCAACTTAAAGCTCAACAAGAGATTGAACGTGAGCTGAAAAAACAAGAAGCCGATGAAGAGGCATGGTTCCGGCAAGTGGCCGACGAGCGCAAACGACAATCCGAGTCAAACAAGAAGAATCAGAGACACCGCGGTAACGCTGGCGGCGGTGGTGCGCATAAGCAAACGCACCCCAAACAAGAAGACATTGATCTGACCTTTGATCAATTATGTGAGGTCAAAGATCCCGTTGGAAATATGAGCACATTCCTTAGTGTCACTGAAAAGACTCGGTACAAGGAAAACGGTTTGTCTGTACTCTCTCGAGTACGTCCAATTCTCCTCGATGGCCGAAATCCATGCTACCTACTTCTGAAAGAGACTGTGCTCAAATGCCAAGGAAAATCAGTCTCACAAGCTCAAGATCAGATTCAGCACTTGGAGCAGAAGCTCATCAAACTCCAAGAATTAGAACACCCTCGTATAGTCAAGTTTCTTGCGTATAAGATCGAAAGAGATAGGGCTATCAAGGATCCACCAACATGGAATCTATCAATCTTGACGCCATTTGCCGAAAGAGGATCATTGGAAGAGCTTTTGGAGCTATCTGGAAGCTTAAATATCGTCAAGGCGCGTGCTTGGACCCGTGATCTGCTCGATGCCCTCTCTTACATCCACAATCACGGAATTACGCACCAAGACATACATGCTCGAAACATCTTACTTTTTCGTGATGAGCGCACTAACGATGTTGGCTTGAAGCTGTCTGATATTGGATTTCAGAAAGAGATACACAATATCAAGGATCAAAACAAATCTATACCTGGTATTGGTAAAGCTCGATCATCGTATTGGATTCCACCAGAACTCACTCTCGACTCTCGAATAGTACCCACCCAGAAATCAGACGTGTGGGATTTTGGTGTTGTATTCCTACAACTCATCTTTGGCTTAGATGTTGCCTTACAGCATTCTTCCCCTGGAAGTCTTTTAGAGTCTATGGATCTTTCACCGCCTCTCCGGGAGCTTGTTTCTCGCTTTTTCAAAGCCAACGCTAAGAAACGTCCACGTGCTTTTGAGTTAAGCTCTAGTGAGTTCCTGGCCACTGACGCTCCTGTCATGGCCCACGACCTACCACCTGTACCCGACTATGCCAACGCCGTAGCTCTTTCATCGTCAATTCCTACGAAACTGCGTCGTGACTCTGTGACTAGAGGTCTAACACACTCACGCTATGCTGAAGATTTTGTCGAAGAAGGTATTTTGGGTAAAGGTGCTTTCGGAGAGGTAGTCAAAGCCCGGAAGAAGCTTGATGGTCAGTTTTACGCTATAAAAAAGGTCACCCAACGTAGTAGGGAAAGTTTATCTGAAACACTAAAGGAAGTTCGTTTACTTTCACGTATCAGCCATCCTGCTGTTGTTAGATATTACAACACTTGGGTTGAGGAGGTTGTTGATGTTTCTGACCTGAGCAGTGACGTTGACACCGAAAGTGCCAGTGAGCTTTCTGCAATCCAAGAAGACTCTCAGTCTGAAAAATCACTTACTTCCCAACATACAATCTCGAGAAAATCAGTCGTATTACGTGAGGCTAGTACTTCAGGACTTGATTTTATCTCTTCTGGACACCCTGATATCGTCTTTGGGTACGATGATGATGACGGGGACCATGATGGCGATGAAGATTCGGAGGACTCTGAGTATGATGATACGGAAGAAGATGAAGATTCCGGGGAAGACTCTGAAGAAGACGGCGATGTTGCAATCGAGTTTGAGGATGATACAGATACAGATCATGATCCAATCAACCGCCAAGGCAAACCTATACCAATCAGAGGACCTTTCAAAAAGTCAGCCACTCATATCATTCCCCCCCGCACCATCTTCCATACTATTCTATATATCTCCATGGAATACTGTGATCAGCGAACCCTTCGCTATCTGATATCACAGAATATGCACGACGACATCAAACAAGTGTGGCGGCTCTTTCGCCAAATTCTCGAGGGACTGGCCCATATCCATTTTCTTCAGATTGTGCATCGCGACTTGAAGCCTGAGAATATCTTCATTGCTCAAGGTGGCGATGGATCTGTCAACATCAAAATCGGCGACTTTGGTCTTGCCACAAGTGGTCATTTCGTTGTAGACAAACGCGGCAATGAATCTCAAGTGTTGGCTGATATGGGAACGAAAAGTATCGGAACTGCTTTCTATGCAGCTCCAGAGGTACGCTCCGCTGCTCGGGGATCTTATAGCTCCAAGGTTGACATGTACTCATTGGGGTTTATATTCTTTGAAATGTGTACACCACCATGCCAAGCTGTGATGGAGCGTATCCATATCACTGAGTGCCTTCGCCAGTCCCCACCCAAGCTTCCAGATACCCACAAACCAGACGATAGTACACAGCAAAAAATTATACTCAGTCTTTTGACTCACGACCCGGAGGCACGCCCATCCAGCACTGAGCTCCTTAAGAGTGGACTCATTCCAGTGCCTATGGAGAGCGAGGCGATGAAGCGTATGCTAGCAGAGGCCAAGAACCCAGCTTCGGAGTATTTCCAAGCTATGCTAGAAACTGCTTTTGCCCAACCGACGGAGGTGATAAAAGACTACACGTGGGCAACTGGCCTGCCTAGTCTAGACCAACAAACTATTCTTTACCGCGATGTGGCCCGCACTATACTTGAAGGCATATTCCGGCGTCATGGCGCGCTGGAAACAGATAGAGCGCAGTTGTACCCACGATCTAGTCAGTATTATCCCGACGATCCAGCTGTCTACCGTGTACTTGACCAACATGGTACTGTTCTGCAACTGCCTTTCGATCTTACGTTGAGTCATGCTCGGTTTTTGGCTACTACCCAAGGCCCTGTCATGACTCGGTCTTTCTCCTTCGGTCCCGTATATCGTGAAAAGATGGAGCAGTCGTCACCTTTAGTTTCAAGTGAAGTTGATTTTGATATTGTTTCTACGGACAGTCTGGATCTTTCATTGAAAGAGGCCGAAGTACTTAAAGTTCTTGACGAGATCGTTGCTAGCTTCCCTCGTCTAGCATCTACCAAGATGCGAATTCAGATTGGGCATTCTTTAATGCTCCAGACTATATTCGATTACTGCAAGGTTGATAAGGGGTCACGAAGGGCTGCCGCTCGTGTCCTCTCCAGACTGAATGTATCTGCCAGCTTTAATAGCCTTCGCCAGGCATTGAGAAGCCCAGAAGTTGGCATGTCTGCAACCAGTGTAGATGAACTTGCGCGCTTTGATTGGACTTGTAAGTTCTACTTTTTCGTGACTAACTATATGATACTAACATAGTGTGTCTAGCAACACCAAATAAAGCATTAATCCAGTTAAAGGCCATCTTTGGAGAATCTAATTTTTATCAGCAGCTGATGCCGACTATTGCGCATATTAAAGAAGTTCTTGAATATTGCAAGTGGTTTGGTGTAAATACTTCTATTCATATCAACCCATTGAGCAGCTTGCGAGAGGACTTTTACTCTGGTGGATTGATGTTTTCACTCATTATTGATGGAAGTACAAAGCGTATGGTCGCTGGCGGCGGCCGTTATGATGCGCTAATCAAGTCGCATAGCCCGAAAACATCTGGCAGACTACAAGAACGCCATGCAGTAGGATTTGGCATGTCCTGGGAGGCATTAGCTAGACCCCAAAAGCCGCCGAATAAGTTCAAGAAGCGGGCGGCTAAACAGATGGAGGAGCCTCTAAGTATTCCGGCTACAAGAGTGAGTCCAAGCTTTTGTTTTTGCGCGTATCACTTAGAATTACGTACTAACAAAGACTAGTGTGATGCCTTGGTCGCTAGCTTCGACCCTGAGTTACTCCGTTCGACTGGCCTTGAGATTCTAAACAATCTCTGGAGCCATAACATCAGCGCTGAAATGGCACTTGATGCTCGGTCCCCGGAAGACCTGACGACTCGCTATCGCGATGACTCTATCTCCTGGATCATCCTTTTGAAGCCAGAGCTTCTCAAAATCAAGACCATCTGGAACCCCGAAATCCCCGATATCGATATCCAGCCATCAAATCTCATATCGCATCTACGAAATGAAATGCGTGAAAAAGATAGTAGTTTTGTTTCTAAAATCAAGAGCATAGCCAATCAGCAACAGCATCAAATGGAACAAGACGAACCATCGGCTAAGAAGGGCTCAGGCGTAATCGTTTTAGCCAGTCAAATCAAGAGCAAAAAGTTTAACCGAGCACGTGAGTTGTTAGCCTTATTTCGACTTCACCTGAATTGAAAGCAAAAGTAAATGATACTCACAATCACCTTACAGAGGCTATCGAGCAAGCATACGCAGGCGCATCATCCCTCGCCAAATCTTTTGTTGATGGACCTATTCTTGCCGTCGAAACCCAAGACAAATATCTCGAGTCGATGTCAAAGATATCAGTCGAAGACACAGAGAGCTGGCGTAAGCTAACATCGCAAGTGTCCAGCAACGAAGGCCAGTATATTCGGGACATTCACTCAGCTCTCCGTCAGTTCCATGGAGACTTTAAGAACAGCGGCGGTTCCCGGCATGCCTTCATATTCAATTTCCGCACTTCGTTAACGATATATTTCGATCTTGGCCGCTAAATAAAGCGAGTTAGCTGCTTACCTGTGACATAAAAGAATCCAGGGACATGGACATAATGACAATTTATGTGGAATAGCCGCTACTACCGCAACTTAACGAATCTAATATCATGAGGTAATGAAATTTAAAAATGTTGCAAAACATAAAGGAACTGAGCTTGTGAATCAGAAAGAGGGGCAGAGCATACTAATAACGCTGGGTTTTTTGACGCCCTCTTTGTACACTACTTATACCAACCTGTTATACTCAATTTTCTCTAATTTTCTTTTTTTCTGATCTTAAGTAGTCGCTAGAACTATGAAGATGGACTATTATGTATCGGGGCGCTAGCCATCAGAACTACACTTGTAGTTTAGATTGCTTTTACTTTTACTCTTTGATTCGAATACTTTGTCTATCTCTAGACTCATCCGGTCAGTCTACCAGGTCACAATCACGAAGAAGATCACGGTTATCTACCCTGAAGACAAGGTATGCCCACGAGACCTATGAACATATTAAGCAAATCCTTACTTCACTTTGACTGCAACCACTAGGACACTGCCTCCGCTCCTAGCTGCTTCTATGACCTGCTGATGACAACTTTCCCGGAGCATGTTGCAAGAAACCGCGCACTAGATAAACTTACATACATAAATACGTAAACGCAACGTGGAATACTTCTTGGCCGACATCGATCTACTAACCCCAGAGGCTAGAGTACGTGGAGCGAGTGAAAAGACGTGGCCTTTCACCCGATGTTCTAGATAACTGGTTGGCCTGTCGATATGTCCGTTCTATCAGTCATCACTGCTCCAGAACGTCGGGGCTTTATGTGGCTACAACTTATCAGAAAACAGCAAGACCAAATCGTAATACTACTTACTAGTAGTTAGTTACTTATGAAGGTCATACTACACAGTAATAATACACCTTCACATTCATAATTATACCCTAGTCCTTAAGTGGGAGGAGGGAAGTTGTAAGTCAACTCGACTGTAACATTCGTAAGAAGGCCTCGGTCTTGGCTTCGTTTACGACTGCCTCGTTCGCAGAGAAATTGTCAAGCTGTAGAAACCCTTTTCTTAATCGCACACGTGGATCTCGAAGTCTAGAAGCTATCCAAGGAATATATTTCATCTAGGTCGTTGAATTATGACGATCTCGGATAGGATGCTGCCCAAGACAGCGGTTTCTGGAAGTAGTTTCTTTATAATAACAAACGTCGGATGGAAGGCAAAACTCAATGTGGCTACTTATCCCGACATGAACTAGTTCTTTAGTTTGGCAACATAAGGGACAGAGAATGTGGTATCTTGGTGGTTAAGCCGGATGCGATATTTCAGAAAGTCACCATGGCTAGAGCGGATGGTGAGGATGCGACCAATTATAGGCCGGTGAAACTCTGGCATCCAATCCAACTTGTAGACAATTGGCAGTGCAAACTGTTGATCCAGATGATCACAGGCCTCGTGTTTCTTGAACTCGGTTTGGATTTAGTGTGCAGCTGTGCCTTTCTTTAGCGGTTGGCAGCAGCAAACGCCACACGGTGTTTCGGCGGACCCAAAGGTCATTCACTCATCACTATTGCAATCACGCTTAGCAAGCTAGTCAACAACTTCGTTCCTTTCAATGTTCAAGTGTCCTGAGATCCATCTGACATGCAATGCCTCTCCAGTCAAGAGAAGTCTTGAGTCTTATCAATCGCGTACTGTAATGTGCCAGTGTTTGCGTGAGCGCTTAGCAATACGCTCGGCAACTGCGATACAGAGGTAGATGTGACGAAGTATTGATTGTTTGCAACAGCAGCTCTCATGGCAACAAGGGACAGTAAGCTTGCATCTATAGTGTAGTTGTAGTAGTATGCATTGCTTCAGTAAGTAGCAAATCTCAGCCTTCCCCCACTAAATAAACACTAAATCCAAAAGGTGGGACATTTGGCAAGGCTCGCATAGCTTGCTTGGGAGCTTTCTACTGTAGCGCCATTGTCTTTACGACAATTACATCATCCAACTACAGCCCACTGGACAACATTTTATCTTTATAAATTCATTGAAGCTACTGCTTCTCTACACACTCTGTTTCTGGTATCAATCATCCAACAAAGGGACCATACTGCGACCGACTGAATTTCAACACATAGCGTTCAGGCGCCAACTGCGATAATTCAACAACCCCGCGCTTAGCCCGTGTCTATCCAAGCTGTATATTTTTTTTTTTGGAATCAAGGCCTACAAAGAAGAATATTCCAGAAAGTGCCTAATCGAAAAATAGCACGCCGTTACAGTCTAGTCGCTTTTTCCAATGGACGACAAATCGACCGACGAGACGAGATAGGATTCCCCGCCGCAACCACAATCATCGCATCATTTATCGTAAACCCCATCACCATCACTATCGCTGTCTTCTTCGTCATTATCGCCGTCATTGTTAACCCCATTATATCTCTACAACGAACGGCCTCGGCTGCGTAGAAGCAACCTTTACTCAGTCTAACAGCTCCGACCATTGTCGCTATCCGCCGTTCGAGTCACCATGGCCGAACCAACTGAGGCTATGATCCAAGAGGTTGTAGAGTTTACAGTCTACGATGATCGAGCAACTATTGCTAGGGCTCTCAAGGTCAGCAACGGAGGCTCTCTCTCTCTCTCGCATTGTATGCTTAGTATTGACGATTAGTGTGTAGGCCACCAATAATGACACTATGAGAGTAGTACAAGACTACTTCGAGGATCAAAGTGCTGCAAGTCAGAATCCAAGCTCTGAAAGTCGCCGATGAAACATTGAACTAATACCATGTAGTTCAAAACGAGATATTCCTGGGACGACACTGCTTTTGCAGCGGATCGCGATGGTACATCACAACCTCTTGGTACATGAAAGCCCCTTCGGACTACTACAGTAGGTTATCATATCTAACGTAGAATTTTAGCTTTTCACGTCGAAGCTGCCGGGGACACGGCCCATGGTGGTACAGCAACTCCCTCGGGAAATGATCATTCTTACGAACATCTAGCTCTATCGCGGCCTCCATCACGAAATGCCAACCGATCTCCCATGGACCGAGTCGCTGAATGGGCAACTGGGACAGGTAGTAAGTAAAATCCTCGGCTTATCTTGCTATCTTAAGATAAGCCATCGCTAACCAATGACCAGCCGGTCTGAATATGAATCTCGATAGACCAGAAGAAGATGAACTTCAACGGGTTCTTCGGCTCTCTGCTGAAGAGTCTGGAGTCGAAGTAGAAGACTCTCAAGAAATGGGCATTATCGATGGAGTTCACTATCTTCCTGATTCTTCCAACATGGCTTCTGCGCCAGGGCCCGTTGTTTTTGGACCGTCCCATCGTGAAGATCATAACCATGATTGGGCCATGGTTCAATCATCATTTAACTACACATATCAGCAGATAGACAGCATTAAGCCGTCAGCTCGCAGAAGGCCTTATGATACGCCTGCAGTCTTGGTTCTAGCAGATAAGATGGGCAATGTTTCCAAGAGCGATCGCCTCGGCGGCATCCTCACTGTCCTTCACTCAATCCCACAAATGCGCTCTATATTTCTGAGCCAAACCGGCGATTCTGAGAACTATGGCCACCACTCGGAATGGTGGAAAGGGCAACCTATCATGAAACCAACCGACTCTCTACTCAATGACGACGATACGGATTCCCAAATCATGGATTGGCATTCACAAATCCTGCCTACCAGTGAAGAAGTCCATCGTCTTTTTGCCCTTCTTGATTCATCTGAGCGTAGTTTTGGCACCATCAATGCCTTATTAAGTATCATGGGCGTCACACGTAATGCAGAGGCTCGCTTTTTCGAATACTTCCGCGGCCTACCGAATGTGGCACCTGTTGTCGACTTCATAATCCGTTCAGAGTGCACTACGGTAGAGCGAACTCTATCTGATAATAGTGACTATGACGACGATGTTACTGAGGTTATCTACGTTGAATCTAGTATGCCCAACTGGAATAGTATCTCGACCTTCACCGATGTATGGGATAACCTCATGTGGTCGGAGACCGTCGGTAAGAATACGCCTCCCACTACAAACACAAGTATGATGACAATTTTACATCAAGGCCCCGTGATTGTGGTCAACCTTAATACTCAAGATGCTGGACCGAAGCCTTTTGAACTTGCTCGTGAATTCAGCCTTGAACGCTATATGGAGCAACGCCGCTCAGAGGCAATTGGCATGATGAAAATGATTGTCGACCAAAAGCTATGCCTTGCAAAAGCCGAGGAAAAGCTAAGTCGTATCAGACCAGGTGGTGCGGTTATATATGAAAACGGAAAACCTCAGTCAGCAGAAATCATCACCAAGGTACAAAATTATGAAAAGCAGCGTCGCTATCTTGACGACCGTGCCCGCTTCCGTGTCTTTTCGCAGTCTGGCTATGACGAGACGGAGTATCCACTTGGTGCCGAAGACGCACCACCATTGCTCAATGGACAAGAGCGTGAGCTCGCTGACCGACTAGATGCTTTGATACAACGTTTAAAGTCTAAGCAAATCATGGTTGCGGCCGAAGTTCAAAGTTAGTCTTTTATAAGAATCTTGACACCTCATAGAAGCCATACTAATCAGAAATAGAGCTTGAGAAACACATCGCCTTCCACAAAGAGCAACTCCGTAACTTGAGCAGCATGTTTTCCGATATTGAAAAGGCACGGCCAAAGCCGTTTACTTCGAAGCTAATGTACCTTCGAGGCGTTGTCTGCGATGATGGCGTAGTCTACCTTTGCCAATCTCAAGAAAAGAAGCTGATTGAGCTCAATGGTGACGAGGTAGAAAGCCCAGTTGACCAGTGGTGGAGACTACACGTCATGCCAGATGCCAATCCCGCTGTCAAGGCCGAGGCAAGTCTTGAATGCTAGTATCATTGCTATCTTGAATGTAAACTAACACGAGTATAGAAACTCCCCTGGGAGCGTGTCGCAGCAGGAGTATGGCACGAAGGCAAGGATCCTGTACTAATTTATGCCACAAAGGAAGCGTTGAGTGTGCCTGTACAGCCATTGAGTAGCGCGCTCTCCAATTTTGTTCGCTTCGATAATCGTCTCTTCCACCAGGAACTTACGCAGGAGGATTCGGAATCACCAGATATCACAACTACGGTGACTGCTGTCAGTGACGGTCTCCATTTCTCATCACCTGGAAAGCGCAAACACCGCTCGGGTAGTCCCGATTCTATGGATTCCAACCGCGCTAGCAACTTTAGTGATCGCGGTGCTTACATCACTGGCCCGGCGGCAATGTCATACGGTTCTCATATGAGTGCAGATGCCGCCATGCCATCGGCTGTCGGTGTCCCTAACGAAGCTCCACCCAGCTATCAAGACTCCATGACTTTCAATAGCCCATTGGCTAATAACATCATGAGCTACGAACACGGTTATAACGACGAGAAGAATATTGAAGCACCGATGTTCACTGCACATGAATCTACCGACTGTGATGTTGCCGTTCACGAAATTGAGGTTCACAGTGGCGATGAAGAAAGCTCGGGTGTTGTCGTTGATACACCTTCTTCTGGCCAGGCGTCCTCTTTCTCTAATAAGCAGGAGGGTGGCGATAACCCAACAGTAACAGCAACGGCAGAGGCGGCGGAGATGTCACAAGTTAACAGCGGTGCGCAAATGGTGTTTGGAAGTCAGTTGCCATCTGCGTCGGCAGTGATCCCCGTCAAAGAGGAAGAGAAACCGCCGCCACTTCCAGCACGGAAGCTAAAATCTCCTTGAAATCCATTTTTTTCTGGTTCTTACGATAGAAATTAGAGAAATGAAAAATTAAAATTAAAAAACCAAAAAATCAAATAGACTTACTTATATTTGCTTATTCATTATATTTCCCTGTCTACTTAGATCAGTCAGTAATAATTATAGTAACTTCACCTCTATTCCTTTCTTCAATCTAGTTCTATAATATTCACCTTAGTCGAGGCCGTCAAATGATATCATGCACTTTTCTTGTGTCTTGCTTTCCTTTTTCTCTTTATCAAAATGGATCCAATATAGTAATGTAAATTCATGTAACCATCATATCAAGCTGCCATTACTTTTTTTTTCTTTTAAAATACTTTATGTAAGATTGGGATATAGTACAATAAAATCATACTTTGCACTTGTTCTTATTTGTATAACTACAGTCAACGATAATTCAATCGATCTCTTCCATATAGACTAGTAAAAATATAATAAGTTGTAAAAAGGCAAAAAAGCCTACTAAATTTCACGACCTAAACGCTCCAATTCTTCCTTAATAAAGTCCTCGCTAGCAATCAACTCTGTACTACCGTAAACCACGCGACGTTTTCCCTTTTCACCGCCCGTGCGAGTCGCCCATTCTAGCAGATTACCGTACTCATCCATACTTCCGCCACCGACCGTAAAAACAATAGCATCGCTAAAGCCTTGGCGTCTTTGGCCAAAGGATGCCGTCGCACTACCACTACCGCCGTTACCACCACTACCGCCGCCGCCACTAGCGGATATAGAGGCTGGGTTGACAGAGCCTGGAAGACCACCGGGTGTAGCGCCAATGTGGTGACGTGCTTGCGATGGTGGAGGAATTGAGCCGCGGGCATGCGCGTTGCGAGGGTCAAAGTAGAGGTAGTTCTCGGTCTTAGCCAAGGCTGAGGAAGAAGCGGCAGGGGGGTCCATGATGGACTCGACGATCTTGGTGCTGTATGAACGGTTAGTATTGTTAGGCTTTAGGATGTGTGTGTGTGTGTGTGTGTGTGTGTGTGTTGATATGTTGACGAATAATCGGTAGCTTACATTGTCAAGTCACGATCTTGCGGTAGGAAGTTCTTGATACCTCCAATCAGATTATCAAAGTTGGCTGTTAAGTTCGAAGGTACGCCAGTCTCTTTCAGACGGTCTGTCAGACGAGACGAAATACTAGAGAAGCGGCCAAACAGATCAGTCGTTCCTGATGCTTGCGCCGGGTTGGAGTTGATGGTGGTCAGTTGTGTCATTTTGGTCGTAGCGCGCACTCTATAGTAATTTAAGTTTTTGTTAGCGTTGTTGTATAGTCAGTGGTATAATCTTGTAGCATAACGTACTGTCTGATGTATGGCAGTGAAGAAGTGTCTTCGATACCAGCGCCCTTGAGAGCCTCCTCCATTTGAGTCCATTCTGTGCGGTTGATTTCCTGTTCCGTGGACAACGCCCATATCATAAACAATCGCAGCTTGTCCAAAGGTCGATCACCTTTGTCTGTATCGTTTATAATCTCTAAAATCTGCGCCTTTGTTTGCTTTCCAACGTTTTCCTCAATTTGAAAGAAGTTGTCAAGCTGTCTGTTTTTGATTCCGTTCAAGACGGCAGCCAGAATGTTCCTACGTAAGAAGAATGTTAGAAAAAGACTCTCCAAAAAGTTATCGCCAATATCCAACCGCCGGCACTCACATATGCATATCTAAAACAGCCTTGCGCTCACGAAGCTCGGGTAAGAGGGTAATCGCTGCTTTCAGGTGCTGAGCGCTGGCACTAGCATCGTTCTGCAAATCCTCAATCGACGAAGTTCCTGTCTTACGTGTAATTTCAGCAGTATCCTCCTTGTACCGAGTCAGCTCAGCATCGATGTCTTCGGCAACCTGGGGGAATGGCAGGCAAGCATTGCGCGTCCAGAAGAAGTCACTAGTAGTGAGATCGTAAGCCTTCTTAGTGGTTCCTTTCTCCGGCGCATTCTCATCAATACGAGTCTCGATGGTTATGCGGTTGAGCTTCATGGATAGCACATCGTGTACCAGTGACTGATAAGTCCATGAATGTGATAGCATAGGAGTCAAGTCGACATTCCGGTCTAGAATCACCAATACAGGGCGTGATTGCGTCGATGTCGTCGATCCAGGGCCACGGTTGCCGCTGAAAAGGTTGTCTTTTGAGTTGAGCATGTGATCACGCAGTTTGCGATCCAGTTTCTGAGCAATAATTTCGGCAGCAGCGCCCTTGGGACATCTAATAATAGGTATAACACCCATTGTAACCACAACGCTAAACAGTCCAGTCACTATCCGGTCGATAATGCTGTCCAGTTCTTCGTCTTGGGTCTTGGCGCTGTTGAGTGCCCAGTAGGTGTGATACTTTTGCATACCCAGATTGAACAGGTCAGGCTCAGCCACCACAAAATTGAGGTATTGATCGAACAACGAGGCAATGTGCTCGGCAGTGCCCGTAGCGGCAGTATCGGCAGCAAACTCCTCTAGCAGCGGACGGGGCAGAGACGACATAAGGTTAATATAGGCGGGCGAGTAGAGGTTTTTCTGGAGGTCGCTAGTGACTGCCTTGAGATTCTTCTCAGTCGGTTCGAGCAGGTATACAACCGGTACATCGGGAATTGGATGGCGCGAGGCACCGATGTGCATGTGCATGGTCACTCCTCTAGATATGTGTTAACTAGTGCCGACGCAATAAGACAAGGCCTTGATCAAGACTTACAAAGCCCGCAGATCGCTTACACGGAGCACGCTGCTAATGACATCGCGACCCAAATCATCAAAAACCAGTACCTTCCATATCGGCTCGCCGTCCGCATTCAGAACGGTGCCGCCAGTCTGCAGGGCATCGGGGTTTTCAGGCTGGGTTTCCGGCACATCTTGGTTAAGGTTAAGTATTTTTTTCAGAGATTCAACCTGACGGTCACGCAGCGTAAGTGCCTTTGAAGCCATGCTGAAGTCGGAGTTTTGAGCGAATCAAAGAGCAAAGGAACGGTTTGCGATCGGTCCGGGGGTCCCTTAGCGAGGGGCCGATTTGCTTGGCTGGTTGGCGATGTTTGCCGAGACTAGCAGCACGGTTTGCGACTGGGAGAGAAGGTGGCCTACAAGCTTACAACTAGTACGCTATTCAGGGTCGCATAAGACGGTTGCGGCAATGGATTCAGGCACGAGCTGCCAATGGCTTGTATTAACTTGATAAGTAGAGGATCGGATCGTAAGTGTATGCAAGCAGGCGGCTTTGTCTGCAGCTCTAAACAACAAGCATCTATTCCAAGCTGGAGCTTCTAATGCCTGCCAAGGTTGATTGTTGGAAAACCAAAGCTGCCAGGTGGTGATACGGCCTTTGACAGCTGGGGGATATACCCTAACCCTTATTATCTAGCAAATAACTATCTAACTATTGTAATGTCAATATAAAACCTATATAACCTTTATTGTAACATTATGGTCACGTATATGAACCCAACAGAATTTACCAGATACGATTGTTCGTTAGTGTTTTTGTTACTTTAAAGCTTTATACAAATAACAGTTGCAAAAACTAGAAACATGTGTGCATATCGAGAACATACTTACAATTTATCTGTGGCAGTTGTCGATATATCCGGGCTGGTTGTAAGCGTAGAACACTTCGCTTGCTGCCATTGACAAGCATTGCCTATGTATGACTTCTGAGCTCGACCTGACCCAAGCCCTGGAAAGGCCTCCAGCCAATGAAGATCATTTGATTGCGTAGAAATGTAGACGTCAAAACCCATAGGCCCAATTATAAGAGTCTCCGAGAAAGTCTCTTCAAGACGGGTTATGTAGCAGAGGATACCTCCATATTACCTTGAACATGGGGGGGCCTAGAGTGGCGTGCCAGTGAGGGGCGATAAGCTATTTTTGGCTGACTAGCTATCGCCGCCGGGCAGGATATAAGCTTATGGCAGCACAGGATATTATAGAAAGAGATGGTCGAAATGGCATAAAACAAGGCAGCATATAATAGCTAGACTCAAACCGAGAGTATGTTGGTGCAGTTGCTGTGCTGTGTTGTGTTGATATCTAGCGTATCGAGAAACCTTTGATCTTAGAGGTTCTCTTGGGCACGCTGTAATAAGCTATGGTAGAAGCTTCTCGAAGGTTCGACGTCCTGGAAAGTAGCAGCTGGACAGTCACTTACAGAAGGTTCTGGCCAGTTATATCCACTTATCCTAGGCGACCCCTCCAAAGCATCAGACTTTTAGTTGGTCTGCCAGCAAATCAGGTCACGTCACTTGCAACGTCCAGCTCTGAGCCTTTAGCTTCTTTGGCTAGCTTTGCTGTGCTTTTGGGCGCTCAGCTCTTTGGCTACTTATTGTGCCGGAAGCGTCGATTCGTGTTTGTTCTTTCCCGCAAGTCTCGCTCTCCTGTTTATCCAGTCAACTTGACTTGTTTTCCTCTCTATCTTTTTTTTTTTCCTTCTACATTGCCAAAATCTCTTGAAGCAAGCTATTTTCCGTGTGTTATCGTCATCGTTTCCAGCAAAAAAAATCTGGATTCACCTACGACCTACTACCGACAACCTGATATTCATCAAAGAAAGACCACACACATTAGCAAAGCGCCGTGGCCCCCTCAACGTCTAGCCCAAGCTAAGTTTAACAAAAAATAAGCAAAGTCAAGCCAAGCGAACGATTAAACGATTAATCCCTTGTGCCTGGAATCCTTACAATTCCAAAACGCAGCTGGCTCTAGCTGAAAGTGGTGTTATCAGTTTCGCACGCCTGCCCTTCGCCCTGTTTTCCCACCCAACTTCTTAACAGTTCTCCTCGGCGCTGCGAATTTCTTTATTTCTTCGCTCTTTGGTTCGCAACTCTCAATTTTCATAGAACTATTTCTTCCCCAAACCACATACAATGGTTAAGGAAACAAAGCTCTACGACCTGCTAATGGTCAAGCCCGATGCATCGCAGGATGATATCAAGAAGGGCTACAGGTAAGTTATAAGAGACCCCGCTCTAGATCGGCCTGGCTTGGCTGCAGAGCAGTAGGTGCTCAATATCGAGCCCTTTGTGCGCCCTGGCCTTTGCGAAACATTAGTTGCTAACATAACCATCTTCACAGAAAACAAGCCTTGAAATGGCACCCCGACAAAAACAAGGACAACGCAGCCGCAGCAGAAAAGTTCAAGGAAGTGTCACAAGCCTACGAAATCCTCTCCAACCCCGAAAAGCGCAAGCTATACGACACTTATGGCCTCGAATTTATTCTGCGCGGCGGTGCACCTCCAACATCTGGAACTGACACAGGTGGTGCTGGAGCTGGTGGCTTCAGCGGTGGCTTCCCAGGAGGCTTCCCGGGCGGCTTTGGTGGAAACGGCGCCAATTACAGCCCCGGCGGAGGCACAACTTTTAGCTTTTCATCCAGCGGCGGCACTCCATTCGGCGCTACTAATGCACAATCTATATTCGAGGAGTTTTTGCGCACAAACGGCGGCACTAGTAGCGGTATGGGCGGTATGGGCGGTATGGGCGGTATGCCAGACATATTTGGTGGTGCTAGTGGAGGCCACAGACCTCGTCGATCACAGACCGATAACTTCGGGGCTGGACCTCATGGATTCAATGGCTCTCCACGCACTGCTGAACCAGAAGTCTTAACTGTCGAGAAGCCGCTCGCCTTGACACTGGAGGACATATTCAAGGGATGCACCAAAAAGATGAGAATCATGCGCAAGACACTTGACAGCTCCGGGAAGCAGGTGCAGTCAGCAGATATCCTGGAAGTACCGATCAAGCCCGGCTTGAAGAAAGGTAGCAAGATCAAGTTTAACGGTGTAGGAGACCAAGTCGAAGGCGGTCGTCAAGACTTGCATTTCATCGTCGAAGAGGTAGGTCCATGATAATCTTTATTTTACCCTAGCCACAGTTACAGTCACAGCTACTAACAAACACCATAGAAACAACACCCTATCTTCACGCGGGTTGACAATGATCTGCATCAGACAGTCCGGATTACCCTGAAGGAGTCCTTGACAGGCTGGAACCGCCAGCTAACCACAATAGATGGCAAGACCATCAAACTTGAGAAGGGGGGCCCAACACAACCCGGAACGACGGAGAGGTTCCCCGGCCATGGAATGCCCGTTTCGAAAAAGCCTAATACTCGCGGCGATCTTATCGTTAAGATCGAGGTTGATTATCCGACAACGTTGACGGCGGCGCAGAAGCAGGCTTTACGTGATATACTCTAAACGTATAGTTGCAATGGACAAGAAAAAAGAACCAAAGCGATTGAAAAAACCGTACTCTAAACAAACACTAAACTCTCATTAACAGACACCCCGGTACCCGACTCACTTGTCTGTTCAGTTATGTTCTACATCAATGCGCTAGGCTAGGCCGGGCGATCTTCTTCTGCTGTTCTTATCTACGTATCTTCATTGTCGGTTCGTCATAGGCGTTTATAGGAGGCACTGCTATAGTTATTTTTCATTAATTGCTGTTTTTGTTATGTCTTTTTTATCTCGTTTCTAGTTTATTATGCCTCCATCTTTGCTATTTCATTCAGCTCATGATAGTACCTTTTTCTTGTACTTGATTAGACCTAACAAACCACGCTTTCATTCTACAATACCAATAGTCAAAATACAATATTGCTGCAATGCATACTACTTATAACATTGAAAATGTGATAATGGAGCTTGAGATATGACCATGGCGTGAAAAAAAAAGTAAGTGTAGATTGTTCAGGAATATGTCATTATTGTGCCATGAACGTGAAGCTGTATAGTTTTTTTATGACAACTTCACTGCAGCAATATATTCATCCTATTTTTGTCTTGTTTAGAGACAAGAAGCATCGGAGCTAACTCACGCTAAGCTGCTTACATGTGTCTTCTCTACGTGGTGATTTGTAGGGTTGGGTTGCAGTTCTTGTTCGTCCTCCGATCCGATAAAACAGCCGCCAGCCCGTCTGTAACATCGCATCACTTCGAGGCCTTCTGATATCCATGTAATACGTACTTTATTACAGCAATTTAGCCGGGGCGGGGGAAGCGGTCTAACCCGGGAGCGTCCGGTGGTCTCTCCACTGCAACATTGTAATTGGGCCGATTGAAGCTTGGGCGAAAAGAGTAAGCAGATCAGATAAGGGAGAATAATAGAGCCGAGATAAAGAGTAAGTATATAATGCCATAGGTTATTCAGGAAACTTGCCTATCTTCGAGCACGTTCTGAAGCTTTCGGTGATATCTTCCAAGTTGGATCGGGGAGGGGGGAGAAGTGGAGAAACAAGCTAAGGCACAGTAATAGCTTTGCTTAATACGGTATCGAAAGGCCTAGGAAGGAAGCAGCGCCTGAACAGGTGAAACGAGGGAAACTACGCCTCCCACAGTCATTGCTTTGAGTTGCTAACTAGCTGGCTAAACTAAATAAGCCAAACACTCAACTCGAGGAAGGAATGGTCGTAACCTGCTGTGTGTCGTCGTGATCAGCATAAGTACGGCCGGCTCGGCCTTCCAAACTCTTCAAATTTTTTCTCTTCTTTCTCTTTCACCACCAATTCATATTTAAACTACTACACATATCAACTTTTACATCCTAGTGAATACTAGTTCGCTGCTCTGTCTAGCTTATCTCAATCATTTCATTACTCACTACAATGCCTGCCGTAAGTCCCTGTTCTCCTCTCTTCCAATCCATATCCAAGCTATCTTAAGCCCCCACGAGAGCTTCTCTCAACAGAGTTGGTAAACCCTAACTAACTCACACTCTTATCGCCAATAGATCACTACCATCCTGTTTGACTGCGACAACACCCTCGTCCTGTCGGAGGAAATCGCCTTCCAGGCCTGTGCCGAGCTGATCAACAACATCTTCACCGAGCTTGGCGTTGCGTTAGAGAAACCCTTCACCGGCGAGACGCTATTCTTAGAGTTTGTTGGTCAGAACTTCCGCGGCATGTTGAAATCACTCAAGAGTCGCTACAACATCGAAATTAGCGACGAGAAGATAGAGGAGTACGTCAAGAGCGAGGAGGGTGCCGTCATTGCCAAAATTGAGACGTCGTTGAAGCCATGCGAGGGCGTCGACCACCAACTGGCCCTTCTAGCTGCCGCCGGTGAGAAAGAGCTAGCTGTAGTTTCCAGCAGCGCCAAACGCCGAGTTCTAGCGTCTATCAAGAAAGTAGGTCAGGACAAATACTTCCCTGATGAGAAGGTTTTCAGCGCTGCTACTTCGCTGCCCAAGCCTACGTCTAAGCCCGACCCTGCTATCTACTTGTTTGCGCTTGAGGTGTTGGGCAAGACTGCCAACGAGAGTGTGGCTGTAGAGGACTCCAAGACTGGTACGACCTCTGCTTACAGAGCTGGTATTCCCGTTATCGGTTACACCGGTTCTTATCCAGCCGAGGAGAGGGAGGCGATGGCTACGGTGCTGACTGATGCCGGTGCCGCCACTGTCATTGACCACTGGGACCACTTCCCCAAAGCTCTGGCTCACATTGCCGCTCTGTAAACCAGCTAGAAGACAATTTGGGAGGGAGGGAGAACAGATCCAAAAAAAAATACAGGCTAGAGCCGACAACTTCATTCCTCATCACTTTACTTTCTTCACTTTTTGTACTTTTGAGCTGCGGCTTATCACGACTTATTTCATTTTTCTTGGGTTTTTGGATAAGCGATATTTTATTTTAGTTTTGGATTATGATCATGCTAGTCACAGGCTGTTCTAGTAGCAGAAATACAGATATCCATTCATGACTTTTCATTTCATAGTTGTATATTGCCTTCATATGATCTACTACTATTCAGTTTCCCATTAAGAAGCTATTTACGCTTTGCAAGGTGTTTCGACTAGGATTAAGACTTGGACAGCGTGCCATGATCTTCCCTAATCGGACACGGATCCTAGTCTTGTTGAAATCTAATCGTGACTCCAAGGAACGAAGAGTTCCGTCGTCGTTATATAAATAACAACTTATCGCTAAAGCTGTGCCGACAGAAACATCACGTCCGCTTTCACATGCAACGATGATTTTTATATCCTCGCGAATAGTAGATTCAGCTGGACTCTTAGATATCTTGGATAAAAATGACCTGGCAAAGTCGCATATCTGCGGCAGAGCAAGGCGGAGATTCCGGCTAGCCAGTTTATGCTTTCCAACTCCGCGTGTATAAGTAGTTGTCTGAAGAATAGCTTCTGGAGTGTTATCAGGCGTCAACTGAATAACACAACTCTGCCCCTTGGATACCAACTTCGCTGCGTTAATGGGAAGTCTCGCGACGTATATGTTCTCAGAGACGTGCGTCAGGATATCAACAGCGTCTTTAACAGCATCTGCTTCAACTTTGACGAGCGATTGAATTAGAGCAGGTAAATCTACTTCGTTAGCTGCAAGGAGGATATCTCGATGGGCCCAGAAGAGCGGCGCGGTGAGGTCGTGCGCCCACATCTCGGTATCGTCGGCTGCGCCCTGGACGTATGAACTGCCGCTCATCTCACCAACAGAACTACGTGCAGATGCCGTACAGCAGATAACCGGACGCCACAGATCAAAGATAGGCACGGAATTATCTCTACTAGGCGTTTCGTCTAGCGAGGGCAGTGGTGTGTCGGGTGTGATCCATAAGGGACGAAGTGGTTTGGTTAAAGTTTTGCGGAGGGCAGGTAGGTCCAGTGAGATAGATGCTAGAGTTTTAGCAAAGGATGGGATCAAAGCAGCAATTTGGGAGTGTTCTGAGGAAGAAACTACACTTGGTGGGGTGTGGAGGACGTGAAAGGAGGTTCTGGAGGGGAAGAGGAGGGTGTTTAGCACGGCACACCATATTGGAATGGTTTTACTGAGTGCATCGGGCATTCCTATAGACAGCATATTAGGAGCCAGAATATAATATGTTGGTGACAGATAGAATGGAAGGCATATAGGCTTACGTTTTCCTCGTCTTGTAGAGTCAACAATGATACAGCTACCTAGGTGTTAGTGACCCTAACAAGATAAATTCCCAGTGTCTGAATAAACTCACCCATCATCATCCTCGATCATATGAAGCAAATGCACATTTAGTCTCCGCGTACTGATCTTCCAAGCATCTGTATGTCCATCCGTACTCTTAAAGTACGCACTGCCACCTTTTTTTGCAGCATCGACATACCAGCTCCCACAACGCTCATTAGCAACTAGTTTCCGAGGAGCATAAGCAGCTGCTACACGATCAACGAAGGTTGCGTCTTGAGCTATCGAGTGCAAACGGTTCGTGATGCTCGTGTTGGACTTTTTTAGGCTAGATAGCACGTGTGAGAGGGATTCTTGGTGTGGTAAGATTAGGTCGGAGAACTTGATGCCGCTAGTGGTAGAGACCGGGGCCGGAGAGGGTGAAGGGTGGCCCGACTCAGAGTCTAGTGTGTGCTGTGCCATTGGCCGTAGGTAAGGGAGGGTTATATTGAGTAGTTGATGTAAATAAATGAGAAGTGGCTGTATTGCATACTGATATACATTAATCCACTTCTAGTTGTTGTATGTCTTTCGTTCTGTTAAAAACGGAGATTACCACTTTGTTAGGGTTGTCCAGTAGTCAAAGGAATTAACAACCCTAAGTTGTGAGATTTACAGTATCACGAAATCTTATTTAAAAAATTTATAAGAAGAGGCGTAGGCTTAATCAAAATAGTATGCTGCTTCATAAATTCTAGTTGTAGTAAAATTATTTCCAATTTGTTAGACATCTATACAACTTACCATCATATATGTAAGTCAACGCTTTGCAATTTCATATTGTAGTTGGGCTTTTTTGGTGGCAAAAGGGAAATTTTATGGTCTAGCCTGGTGCTAATAAACAAATTGCCTATTTGCGGTCTGATCTGAGAAGTATCGCCTTATCGCCGACTATATGAATAGGTTTCCTATCTTATTGAACGAAGCAATTACATGGTGAACAACCTCCGAAGAAAAAAAGAATAACTGCGGTCTGTCTGTCTTTACATATAGACAAGCCTTATGTCATTTTTAAACTTGGAGTTCGCCATTGCTACCTTTGTCAACTTAACAGACGACATATCATCAAGCTAGACTCCCTCTTATCATTGCATTGCAAGATGACGCCTAAAACCGAGTCCGGTATTGTGCCGCAGGAGCAAGCGACTGAAACATCGCCTCTGCTTGGTTCTTCGCCTGCTGGCGATGTGGAAGCTACTGCTTCTGCTGCCAGTATCACGGCATCGAACGACGATGAAGCTACTGTCATACTCCCTGATCTTCCCACATCACGCTTATTCATGATCATTGGTGCAACGTATCTCGGAACCTTCCTAGGCGCCATGGATAGCACCGTCATCGCCACACTATCAGCGCCCATCTCCTCTGAATTCTCGTCCATGCGCTTGTTTTCGTGGCTGGCGACATCCTATCTCATCTCTAACGCCGCATGCCAGCCAATTTCCGGGCGACTAACCGACATCTTTGGCCGCGGCCCAGGCCTAGTGTTTAGCAACCTGGTATTTGCACTGGGAAACCTCATATGTGGCTTAGCGCGAACCGAAAGCGCCATGATTGCCGGCCGCGTGGTTGCTGGTGTTGGCGGCGGTGGCCTTATGGCTATCGGCACGTTTCTGGCTAGTGACTTGGTGCCGCTGCGCCAGCGCGGAGTGATCCAAGGCTTAGGTAACGTCGCGTACGGATCGGGTGCGATGCTGGGCGGTCTGTTCGGCGGGTGGATCTATGACCATACGGAAGGGGGATGGCGCTTGGCCTTCCTGCTCCAGGTGCCCCCGACGCTGGTTTCTGCGATTTTAGTACTTGCGCTAGTGCGTGTTCCGCCCAAGATCTCTGTGTCGGGCAAGAGCTATCTGCGGCGCATAGACTTTGGCGGTGTATTTTTGACAGTGGCATTTTTGGTGTTGTTGTTGCTGGGACTGAATGCTGGCGGTAACCTGGTGCCCTGGACGCACCCGCTACCATTAACTACCATTCCTCTGTCTTTCATATCCATGGTCGGCCTTCTAGTATGGGAAAGCCGTGCTCAGCAGCCTATCATGCCGGTCCGTTTGCTGTTGAAGCGTACGGTAACGTTTGCCTGTTTGACAAATCTGACTGTCACCATGGCGATGCTGGCGATGCTGTTCTACATCCCGCTATATCTGCAGGTCCTTGGCCACTCGGCCACAGATGCAGGCATAGTGATGTTGTTCTCGCCTATTGGCGTTTCTATTTGTTCATTGAGTTCAGGTATCGTCATGCGACACACAGGACGCTATCTATATCTTGGTGTGATCGTCGTGGCCATGTTCCAGGCTGGCACGACGATTGCGCTTTGGTTTAGATTGGACACACCACTGGCTTTGGTCAAGACGGCGTTTTTCCTTATGGGTGGTGGTTATGGCGCCATGTTAACGGTGACCCTGTTGGCGTGTATCTCGGCCGTCTCTCATAACGAACACGCTGTGATTACATCTTCTACGTGTAAATTCTCGCAACCCTTATTCATTCAATTATACAAGCAGCCTACTAACTAGGGTTACGCTAGATCTCTTCCGTAGTCTCGGTAGCACTTTAGGCATTACGATTGCCTCGGCGGTGTTCCAGAACATATTGAACAGCCGGCTTTGGACCGTCTTCGGCTCCGAGCCCGATGCCGCGCAGATCATTGACCGTGTGCTCAAATCGATTGAGGGCTTGCGGGAACTGCCTATCGAGTGGCAAAAGCACGCGACTGCGGCGTATATGGACGCTTTCCACGGCGTTTGGATTACGATGTTTGGAATTAGGTACGTCAAGAGAAGCCTCTAAATCTGACATATATACGCCATATTCGAGATTCTGGCTAACCTTTTCGGTGTGCAAATAGCATGATTGGAATGGTGAGCATATGCCTTATGGAAGAGCACTTTCTGCACCAAACAATTACTCGGAGATGAAAAGTCTTGAGCAGGGCAGATTTTGTAAGCAGATCTGCAGCAGAAAGAGCTAAACCCAGATAGCTAGCTACATTAGACGAGTGAACGACGATCAAAACATGGCGATTGAAGGCCTTGCTACGTACGATCCTAGCGTGGCTTGGCAAGCGGGCTTATACACAGTACTAGTATAGCGGAAATACAATGCTACTCTTCTAAGTGGTAGCCTAGTTGTTTGTTTGTCTAGCTAGAGACAAAAAGAAGAAAGCCCAGCAAGCGACAAGGTTGGCCGTCGCCAATAGTTAGCCGAAGCTAGAAGAATCATATCACGTGGAGCGGAGCACAATGACGTAACTAGCCCATGAAGAAGGAGGAATAAGAATAGTAAGAGCAGCTAATGGCCATGTTCTATTAATTGTCATGAGGCACTATAAGCCCGTTATTAGTGATAATACAGGAGAACTAGTGTATGACGGCTTTTGGTCTTTGTTTCTACTCTTTAGAAAGTCAACTTTTACATAGCAATGCATCGAGGCGTCTCTCTCGGAAGAGCTCTTGACAAAGTTACGGTTGTGCTGCGCCACAAGTAAAATAGAGTACTGTACATGTACATAGTAAAGGCGCTAAAAAGGCACAAATGCACAAAAGGCATTTGTATTCTGTAGACACAAAGAAGAAAGGAAATAATTACATAAGCGAAGTCTAGAAAGTCCCTTGACGAGCCGTTATCTTTATAACCTCAGCAGCTCTAATTCGGTACGTACAAATGGAATCCTGAAGAAGCTGCTAAATAATCAAGTATCAGAGCAACAGACCGCTGAACTTGCAAGATACATCTCTTCGTGTAAGCAGCGCAATCCTGGCCAGCCAAGCGTGCTCCAAGGTAGGTTCTTTCAAAGACTTTGGAAAGCAAGAAGCCTAACTAGCTAGCTGTCGTTCCTTTTGTAGGTTAACCAAATGAGAACCTAGGGAGGGGGCAAGATACAAACTGGGGACAACACAGAAAAAGGTCGCTCGGTGGCTTCTAGCCTGTTAGCTTAGCCTATCTAGGACTAGAAGAGACCCTCTATAACCAGCGAACAGCAAGAAGAAAAGAAGTAAAGAAGAAAAAGAAGCTTGCGCACGGAAGATTGCTGACCAAGTTCCCGTTTTTCTATCTCGGATGCCTAGACAGATAATATATCTTAAAGCATTACTAACAGCAACCAACAACAGAGCCGAAAGAAGACGTAAGGCAGTCTTACTTACTACTGTTTCTGCTCTGAATAATAAGACTGGCAGGTTATATGAGTTGCCAACCGTTATGTTAACAACGCGTTGGCATTGCGGCTGCGGACAATCCGAGACAAGCCATCCCGAATAACATGATATATATGCTGCAGCAAGACGAACTTTGTTAGTAGTAAAGCAACTGATCTGAAAGACTGCCTTCTGCTTCGGCTTCTATCTCTACTGCTTAGCCAGAATGCGTGTCAGATGGTCAGACGGATCATACGGTCTTCCATACATCCATCTGTACGCCATCTTTTTAGTCAGTTGATACATGTCTTCAGCTCACAGCTACCTTCCTCTTTTTTTATGCTTTCCTTGTGCCCCTCCTCTTTCGGTCCTGTTAGTCAAGTATGCACCACGATGTGTCCGTGGCGGTGTTAAGATAAGCTACCATAATTTCTTCGGGCAGCTATAGCTGTTCAACTTCTGCCTTAACGCAGCCGGGCATTGTTAAGCCAAAACTAGAGATTTAAGAAATCTAGCGCCAACAAACCAGGCGTTTGGCCGGCATTTGGTATCTCCAAGTCTGGCAAAACTCAGACCAAGGTTTTTCAGCTAACCTTTGTAGGCTGAACTACAATACTATGTCGATAAACAGAGAAAAGCCTATTCAGTAGTTGCCCGGCCTTCCACTATACCTGCACCGGAGCCTCATCAAGCACTTCGGCCAATCAGTAGCCTTCAGTTTGCACATCAGCAAAGTCTGTCGCTGCTCATCATCGTCGTCATGGTAATAATTAAGTCCAACCCAAACAAACATCAAGTCTCCATCATCACTGATTCATCTAAAAGATGGTGCCTATATATTATAGTTGCAAATTTCCCGTAACCGAGCCCTGTTGAATATTTCGTTGCTTTCAGCTGTGGTCAGTGCAACGCCTAAAACTACGGTGCTAAACACAAAACAGGTGCCTATCGAGATGCTTTAGCTAGTCATAGTATTGTGCCTCTGCTCTTTTGATTTCTTCGCACCGTTCCTACCGTTACAACAGCGATAACATTACCGATTGCGACCAGTTGACGCCCTCACTCACTTGCGCAACTCTTTTAGGGCTCTCTGAACGTTCCTATTCACCCCCCCCCCCCTTCCAAAGAAAAATCCCGGCTTCGTCTCGAAACTAAACTAAACCTAAGCCCTTCTGATCCCTGTCTGGCTTGTTTAGCCCAAAAAGCCTGGCCAAGCTAGCCCTGTCGCATAATAAAGCTGGAAAAGTGTCCGTCCTGGCTCAGCCAAAGCATTTCGACTTATGGAATCTCCTCCTGATCTTTTTCTTCCTGCTATCAATGTTCCTCCCCAAAACTTGCTGCCATATATACTGTCTTTGTCTCCTACCGCGTGCTCAGGGCGTTGCTTCTTTGTTGTTTCTGACCTAACTTCTAACTCAACGGCCGACGATACTTCAACAGAACCTTCGACTCATCGCTAAGGCTATCTAATTTTTTTTTTTTCCTTAGCCTCCTCTTCTCTCCCCTATCCGCCGACTTTTTGGGCCCCAGTATAAGTGACGTACGCACGCACGTATACACAATACGAAGCGATCGTCCCTTGTTCGCGAACAACAAGCTTCAACTGTCCAGTAACATCTACAACCAACAACAATTACATCGATATATCTCAACAACTGCTGCAATATCTAGTCGGTGCACACCATGAGAGGTCTCAACATCGACGAAACGAATGTGGCTAAGTTTAAGCTTGGCCTGCACGGCTTTCAGATCGTGTGTGTTGTTATCGCCTGGATCTGCGAGATCATAGTCTTCAAGAAAGCAAAGATCACCGGTAACAACGGCTGGGTGTTTGGTCTTGTAAGTCAATAATAATAACCTTTTACATCACGAGCTGCTAGGCCTCATCTTTTAACTGCCGTCTTTGACATCCGAGTCTGTTGACATAGCTAACACATTTTTTCAATTTCAGTGCTTTCTCTCAATTCCCGCATGGATCTATCTATTGATGACCCCTCGCTTCAACAAGACTCGCCGCTTTGCTCACCCTGCGGCTATGTTGACTGTTGATGTCATATTCACCGTACTCTGGTTGTCCGGCTTTGCTGCTCAGGCTGCTTTCAACTCGTACGGCAACTGTAACGGTGCTTGTGGAGCGTCCAAGGCCATTGTTGGTGCTGGTGTTCTGACTTGGTAAGTGATCGCCTCCCGTTTCCTGCATCATCACATGCATATTTCAATTGGATGACAGTAATACCGGTACTTGCATCATCACTAACACTTGCTCGCCCACAGCGTTTCTTGGATTCCTTGCATTATTCTTAGCATGTACACGCAGCAGTACTACAACAACACTGGAATTCTGCCCTACGAGCAGAAGCGCCGTTTTGGCGATTCGTCCATTGATCCCGATAAGGCTGCTTTTTCTATGAACCCCCACGACGAAGAGGCCTATGCTTCGCTTAATGACAACGATCAAGACCCCAGCCGCAGCGATGAATATGCCAGCGGTGCTTATGCCGGCGAAGCTACCTATAACACCAACCGCGTCGATCCCTACGACGAAGGCGACAGCCATATCAGCGGCTTCACTGCCACCAATGGCGACGGCGGCTATGGCGGCTACTCTGGCGGAAACAACACCAATGCGTTGTTCGATAGCAACACCGAATACACTGGCACCATGAACAGCAGATACGGTGCTAGCCCTGTACACGAGGAAGAGCGTCACCAATACACCCCTAGTCCTGTCCATCAAGACAATGTACCATACAGCATTCCTGGCCCCCAGCCAGACGGCGCTGCTCCCTATGGCCCCGATGACATCTCTGCAGCACGCTTCCCAGCTGCTAACTATGATCGCGTAGCTTGAATAGGCGTTTTAAATTACTATCTACAAATGGTGTCGGAGTCGTATTTAGTTCCCGGATCTTCCGCTCGCAAATATGTCACCGAGTCACCCCTCCCCTCACCAATTCACTGGCCTATGTAGCTTAGGTCTCGTTGCCCTTTGTGTAATCTCGATATCACATCAGCGTCTCTGTTTTTTTTTGGATGCCTTTTTATTCTTTTTTTTTTGTTTATCTTCTTGCTTATTTATGTATTGGGTCAATCTCTGTGTTTCTGTTTCAAATTGCGTTTTACTTTTTTTCTACATATCTTTCTCGGTCTGCAACGTTACGGCTTGGAGGCCGATTTGAAAGTAAAGTTTTAGAGATATACTGCACATATAACTTCATACTACAACTTAATACCTGATAGAGCAGGTGGTTAGAGTGGGAATTTTATCAGCCTTTGGAAGTTTTGCCTACCGAAAGTTGCTAAATGATGTGGAAGGTGTTTTTGGGGGTATACGAATTGCTCGGTGGCTATCATAGAAGTTATGTTCATGAATACCAAATATAAAAAAATTCATAACAACATGTTATGCAGACTTTTGTACTATCTCCAAGTGCAAGCGATAATGAGAATCGCAAGACCCCTCATCATCGAGACTCTTTGGCTATATAATCTAACCTTCCACTAATCGTGACTTAGTAATAACTTTACCAGTGGTAAACAGGTGCATTCAATTTGAAGACAAACACTCTAATAAATGAACTCGAATTTTGAGTACACCCTTCAAAAATTGCAGGCCCATTCAATGCATTCAATGCATACCATACAGCACTACGTAAATACTCTCAGCACTGATATAATAGAATAGTAATAGCAAACTACAAGTACACATTAGTTACTAACTTCAGCCGGCCTTAGTTGAGTTAGCCACAAAAGCTATGTACCTAATAACTCGTATTTTTTTAAACACTAGTTAGTCAACTAGGAACTTCATAAGATGTAACTCTAATCCCATACAGTTAGCACTATATTATGATAAACGTACATATACATATATAAAAATTGAATCTAATGAACACACTGAAGAAGATAGCACAAGTAAGCTGATTCACCCATACCCAAACATGAAATAATAGTAGAAAATCAAGGACAAAGTATTGCCCTTGATGGGTTTAAGACCCGCTCAAAATCGCACCGGAACACCCGTCTAAGTGATTTTTCCTTTTTCAACATCTTTGTATGTTGGTACAAACAACTGCGCCTTTGGCAATACGCATAATATTGAAACATAACCCCTGCCAGCTTATTCACAAGCCTTTGCGCCTGAGGATATTTTGTCTGGACATAACACATCTTACTCCGAAGCAGCAGCTTGGACTTTGCGCCAGCGCTTTATCCGCTTGGAGATATCGCCGGCGGTCTGCTGGTACGGATTTAATTTGCGATCCCATGACATGGCACGGAAATCATCGCCGTGCTTATCGACCAAGCTCTGCAGCCACTCCGACTCCTGGGTGCTTTGGTAACGAGTCTGCTTAGCGACGGGCATTCTGCTAGCACGCACAAGGGCGCGGACGACTTCACTGTCCATTTCGTTCTCAGAGATGCCACCCCAGTCCTCCCATTTGGACTCGGCGGCAGGTGCTTTGGCTTCGGCCATTTCTTCGTCGGCGTCAACATTGTCGTCGCTATCATAGGCAGCGAGAAGGTCGTTGAGGGGCTTATGGGAGGTGGTGGGCGTTGTTGAAGGGGTGGTAGCTGAGATCACGCGGATAATACGGCCGGTAGCGTCGCGCTCAACACGCGCTTCGCCGATGACCGGGCCTTCAGTCTTCTTGATAGGGGCGGCGTTAGCTTGTGCGACGGTTACTTCGACACCGCCGGTGGGAGCTTGTAGACGAGAGGCGATGCCTAGGCGGCGATAGTTCTGGCTAAGGGTCTGTTTTTTGTCCCTGGTTGAAATTATGTTAATTTAGAAGAGCATGACTTGACTAAGACATTCAAGACATGATCTATAAGGTGCTATATTCAAACTGTAGGTATAATGGAATATTGGGCTATAGATTGGCGTACCAGTTCTTTGCGATAATGTTGTTGCCCATAGGGTTGAGGGCCTTCTTGCGGCTGTTGGGCACGCGGACCTTGGGTCTAGAAGACCGGTTCTTGCGTTTCTGTAGTTCACGGCCCATTGTGTATGACTATTCGATTATGTCGAATAAAAAGAATTGTAAGTAGGAAAGAAAGTTTATTAGTATGAAGCTACTATACTGATGCTTTGAATTCCCCTGCGACGTCGTTAGCTAAAAGTCATTGCAAAATTATAAATTTTGAAAATCTTTATCTTATCGCAGTAAGATAACCGTGCAGCTGGCAGCCAGTTGGTATATCTTCTTTGATCTCGGGTAAACTATGGATATGGTGGGTTGGGTTATTCGTTATTCTGGACCTTCCACATGCGAAAGGAACACATTGCAGCAGCAAGGCAACTAAGTAACTGGCATGGAAGGGAGCAACTGAAAACCGGCAAAGCATGGCGCTGTTTTAGTGATCTTTTTAGCAGCTAGGGAGCTTTGATCAAGGGCCCCGTCCAGGCGGGTTTCAGTGCTGACTAGAAAATCAAAAGAAGAAGGACAACAAAGAGGCTCGAGCTCTCTAAGGCGGTGATGCTTTGCAGGGTCGATTTCGACTGCTAAATCTCAATAAAGTCTGACGGTTTCCGACAATAACTATAATTAACTCATCAATCCTAACTTGATCTCTAACAACTGCCCATCGTGAATCGTTATTGGCCTTATTGCAGCATTGCTGATCGCGGATATGTTGCGGTGTCCTAAGATTGCTTGTCCATATATAGTATCTGCACCCTAACCATTCTCTATCAACAATCACCTTTATTCTTCGTAGCGTCTACCAGCCGCTGTATCACCGACTGCCGACTAGCCATTGCTACAGCCTCAAGCTAGCGTAGCCTGTCCTGTATCTTGTATGTTTTCACTGCTGTAGCATCTCTTCCCCCCCCCCCCCCCCCCCCCCNCCCCCAGTCCTAAGTAGGCTTTCGCAGCCGGACTGGATGCCTTGCGCTACCAATTGAACCCATCCGTCTAGCCTGGCAGCGTTCTATGTTTCTGCTCCTGCAAGCTTCCGTCATCACGCACGTCCGATTGTTTCGCCTACTATTTTTATAATTACCTCGCTGCTGCGCCGGATACGGCTTCAAACTGACCACCTTGTATTTTACCTGCAGACTCCGCGATCAGTCGGCTGCCCGCCTGCCTGCCTTCTCGACTTGAGGTGAAGATTTCTTCACTATCTACAGTCCCTAACAGCTACTTTACGACTGATCCGATATTACACCTAAAGAAGACACCCTTATACATATACGCCTCTCCATACAAACTCCATGTCTACTTCGTGGCATCCGGCTTTGATGCCGAGCCAAAGCGCCGAGCTGCCTATTGTCGAATCTGCGCTGGAGCCGCAGGCCATAGAGGCCTCTGCCGAAGCACCAACGACCGCTGCGAATGTCACTACTGAACCAGAAAAGCCAGAGGAGACGTCCCTAAAACCAGACCTTACCGCACCAGATGCCACTAATGCTGCCGATGCATGGCTTGATGCTGAGCCGGAGGCCGAACACGACTGGCCTTCGCTTCCCGACTCAATTCCCCCCGCCACTGATTCCACCGAAGAGTCCACTGAAGAACTCGTCACAGTTGACACCATTGCTATTGCTCCAGAGCCAGCAGCAACTGTCTCACCTGTGGAACCACAAACAATCGAATCCTCACCCATTGAACCTGCGTCGCAGGTTTCTGCTAAGCCCGTAGCTGCTTATACATCTACATCTGTGGAGAGCATGGCTCCTCCGCCTCCACCAACTTCGATATTAACTGGTGTGTCTGCTGCCGCAGAAATCGAAGCTGCTGAAGCCGCAGAAGCCGCCGATACATACGGTGATGATTTGTCGTCACCTGTCACATCACCACAATATGTGGCCACTAAAGCTGGGCATTCTAGCACCATGTCGTTTGCGCGCACGGCGCAGGAAGTTACTTTTACAGACGACGAGGAGGCTGAATGGAGTGTCCAGCGCACTAGTACTGACCCCTTCAAGTTTATGGCAGCCAACGGTCGCAGCAACTCGTTTCCAGTTGTACCTCCGTCGCCGCACCATAGCCGGTCTGAGTCTTTAGCCCACGCTATGGTGACCACAACTCTGACCCATGTCTCCGGAGTGGACCTTGATACCCCGCACGCGACACATAACTCTCTAAGCCAAGCCTTTGACAACGATGGCGAGGATGAGCTTGGCGGTTGGGATCTTAAGCCGGCTAACGAGGAAATACTTGGTGGAGATGTCTCGATAGGTGACTTCAATTCTGGCTCTCGCTTCGAGGAAGGCCTACCTTTGATCTCACAAGTAGCCGAGCAGGTGCCCACCCCTGGCATCGACACTGCTGTTGACAATGCCTTCTCGGATGATGGAGCTACCGACGATTTCTTTGGCCAGGTTGCCTCGCAGAAACAGGTACCAGTCGCCCAGAACAACGGCGTTGATGATTTCCAACCAGCGGAGTTGGAGCGCAAATCCACCATGCAGGCCATGGGAGCGCTTAACACTCCTGCACATGAGAAGACGCTTGAGTCGGCGCTGGAATCCATGGCCGAAGAAGATGACTTGCTTGATGATGAGATACTCGACGAGCAGTCCTCAATCAAGGAGTTCGCGGCCGATGAGAATGACGAAGAAACCGGATTCTTTGATCACATCGCACAGCAAGAGGCCAAGCCTTACGTATCAGCAGCTACAGACGAGCCACCCAAGGACGCTCTAGCAGTCAAGTGGGAAGAGGCATTTGCCGAGGACGACGATGCTGGCTTCCTTGATGGCGACGGCACCGCGGAAGTCGATGTTGATGGATTCTTGAGCAGCGATGATGGTAGTCTCCTCGATGACGACGACGAAGAAGTTGCCAATCTTCAGCCTGTGCAACCTGTAGCTCCGGCAGCAGCTGGCCCATATGCTCGTGAAGAATATAAACAACCTACTGTTTCGAAGCAGTATGTCGCTGCGATTGAAACACCAGGCACATACATCGCTACAGCCACTGGTGTAAATCCGTATGCGCCATCTATGCCTGTAAAAGCCCCAGCATCAGCCTACAATTCTATGCCTCCTCCTCCTAGGCCAGACCTGAAGAAGGTCGATAGCTTCGCAAGCAAAGGCAAAAGCGGCTACACATCACCGTATGATCTGCCTATGGAGGTCGTCAAGCCCCGTAAGCGACCTAGCATGCAAACACTCACGCGGCCAGGGGCCCCATCAGCCCCTCCATCATCCTACCCCCATAGTGCTATATCTGGCACTATCGGGCCTCCGATGATCGTGGCGCCACCTCGTAGTGCGAGTTTATCGTCAGCGTACACTCCAGCAGGCCCGACATCCAATAATGGCCCATATACTACTGGCGGTGCGTCTGGCTTTACACCTTCAGGGACCCTCAATGCACCTCCAGCCGTTCCTCCTCCAGTTTCTAGTGCTGTATCTGCACAGTCTCCTTTAAAGACTAGAGGCAGCGGGTTTTTTGAGGATCTGCCGATTGTGAACAAGCCGCGGTCTGGATCAAGAGCGCCTAGTATTCGTGCTGCCTCGCCGGCTCTCAATACAAATAGCGGTTACTTCCCTACACAGCCGTCGCCCTTGGGCCCTCCTGCGCCTCCGATTACTCACCACAATGGCTCACCTCACATGCCAATTCCGCCCATGTCAGGTCACCCTGCAGCCATGTCGCCTCCAACAAGCGTGCCTGCTACGCAGTCTGCGATGTCGCGATCCAACTCTATTATGGGTGGACTTGTAGCACCTGACCAGGTTAATCCGTATGCGCCTCAGAACCACCAGAGCAACAACTTAATGGCAGTCGCCACTCCTGTTTTATCTAGATACTCTCCAGCTCCTCCTATTGCTGGACAACCGCCAGTATCGGCTCCTCCAGCCGCCAGTAACAGATACAGCCCGGCGCCTCCTAGCTCACGGCCAACATCTTCGTATGCTCCGTCTCAAGGATCTCTTTCTCACCAGCCACGCACGTCGAGCCCTCTAGCCCACTTTGAGATTACTGGCGATGAGGAGCCTCCATATGTTTCAGACCGCCGTAGCTCCCAAGCCAACCGCGTGCCGTCTCTACCAAGTACTAGGGAAGTGGAAGAGGAATATAAGAGTCAACTTTCACCTCCCCCGCAAACTCCAATTGCCGAGTCTCGCTACAGCCCTGTGCCGCCATTAACAGCTGCCCCGGCGCTTTTAGCATCTCGATCTACTCCACCTCCGCCTACCAATAACCTTAGCTATGCCCCAATGCAATCTTCGGCACAATCCACACTTTCACCGCCGAAACAGCGTGCAACAAACAACTATGCGCCAAGTATTACATCGTCGCCTCGGAATAACTACTTATCGCAACCAGCTTCACATGCGCCTAATCCCGCCATAGCATCTATGGCTATGCCAAAGGCTGCTCCGGGCCAATCTGCTATGCCTGCTCCCACAGGTGCTCCTTCACAGTACTCTGTTCCTGTTCAGCCTGTGACTAGACCGCGTGCACCTAGTCTAACTCTCAACATGGTCCCTCCTACCGATGGTCGGGAGCATGATCCTCTTCAGCGCTGGAAGGGATATCCCATAGTTTCCTGGTCTGCGAGTGGAAATATCATAACATCTTTCCCCAAGAATGTACCACGGTATAGCGCCAGTAGTAGCGCTCCTATGATCATCCGGACGCCGGGTGAGGTAAAGGTTCATCACATCAAGGATATGATTCCCCTGGACGAGCGCATCGTCAAGTTTCCTGGCCCTCTTAAGGGCAAAGGCAAGAAGAAGGAGGCTATTGCTTGGTTGACTACTGGCATAGACGCCCTCGAGAAGGATCTGCCTGACACCGAATTTGTCACAAGCCTAACCCTGGAGCAAAACCGCGCCGTAGAGCGTGTAATACTGTGGAAAGTTCTACGCCTAATGGTTGAACACGATGGCAACCTTGATGACAACGCTGACACCACTAAGGCCATCCGCGAGATTCTGACTCCCGGTACCAACGAAACTGCTACTGATGATGAAACTGCTGGTCATCTGGTGAACGCTATGCAAGGCATGCAACTTAGCAGCGTTGGTAGTGCAAATACCATGGCTGAGTCCATTGACACTGCTACTATTGAGCAGATCAAGAAGTATCTCTCTATTGGTAACCGTGAGAAAGCAGTTTGGGCCGCCGCTGACAAAAGGCTCTGGGGCCATGCTCTCATTATAGCCAATGCCGAGTCTCCGGAACTGTATAAGCAGGTTGCTCAAGAATTTGTGCGTAAGGAAGTCAACTATCCCGGCCACAAGAACGAGTCTCTTGCTGCCCTCTACAAGGTCATATCTGGAAATTCTGAAGAATGCGTCGATGAGCTTGTCCCGTCCCATGCCCGCGCCGGTATGCAGCTAGTCACAGCGGCAAACAACGGTGGTGTATCCTCGGACACATTTGAAGGCTTGGATAAGTGGCGGGAGACTGTTGGCCTGATCATGAGTAACCGCAGCAAAGATGACCTCAAGGCTCTTGTTGCTCTAGGTGAGCTTTTAGCGGGTTATGGCAGAGCTGAGGCTGCGCACACATGCTTCGTTTTTGCCAAGGGCACTGCCATTTTTGGCGGCCTAGATGATCCGCGTGCCAATTTTGTTCTTGTTGGCGCAGACCATCACGGCCAGGCTGACCAGTTTGCTAAGGAGACGGAGGCTCTTTTACTAAGTGAAGTCCTCGAATACTGTCAGTCCCTGACTGGTGCTGCTTCGGCCCTGGCAGGTGTGCCTCATCTTGCCGCCTACAAACTGCAGCTAGCCATGAATCTGGCTGAATACGGCCACCGGGATAAGGCGCTGCAGTACTGTGAAGCCATCATGACCTCGATGAGCGCGCAGACCCGCCGGTCCCCATACCACCACCCGATCCTCGAGGTAGCTGTCGATGATTTGTTGCAACGTCTGCGCAGTGCGCCCAAGGAAGAGAGCAATTCATGGATCTCCAAACCTAGTATGAACAAGGTTTCAGACTCCATGTGGCATCGCTTCAACAAGTTTGTGGCCGGTGATGCCGACGACGGCACCGGTGATGCGTCGGGCTCAGAGGCCGGAACTGGCACTGATATCGGGCCTTTTGCGCGTATTCCTGGCGAGACGCCGACTATCAGTAGATCACCCTCGGTGGCTAACTTCACGGATTCTTATAGTGGTATGCCGAACCTAGCCGGTCCGTTGCACGCTGCCTTCCCCACCGATGTCGCCTCGCCACCTTCAGCTCTTGCTATTCCCAACGGTAACCGCGCATCTGTGTCCCGCTATGCGCCGTCGCCCATGCTATCGACTAGCGCGCCCACCGGCAACCCGTATGCGCCACAATCTGGCTCTTCGTCTATGCCCATATCTTCCAGCTATGCACCTATGCCTCTGGGTGTGCCTTCTCTGGATACCAGAGCCACTAGCGAGTATGGGACTCCAAGATCAACTTATGCACCATCGCTGCCTGGACAGCCATCGGAATATGGCGGTAGTAGTAGAGCTGCTTCATACGATGCGTCTTCATCCATCGACCCTAGCCTTAAAACCTCCAACACAGGCTACCCCGCAGGTGGAGTCAGTAATCCCTCGTCATCTCTGTACGGCCGTGTCCACTCGCCGACGCTCAAGTCGCCCATCAGCTTAGTTTCGCCGCAGCAAAGCCTTGTTTCGCCTCACACCATGGTTCCTCCGCTTGGCCAGGCCACTTCGCTGTCTGCCAACTCGTCCTTCAACCAGAGCTACGATGGCCCCATGTATGGCTACAAACCTCCATCACCAACCTCGACGGCCCCAGAGCCTCAGTCCATAGCAAATGACTCTGCGCCTCAGAACGAGACTGCGCCAGCTTCAGAGTCAACAGGCGGATATGAGCCTTCAGGCTTCCAGCCATATGGCTACGAACCTCCTGTTTATGTACCTGAACCGGAACATGAAAGCGACAACGAGGATGCACAGCCAAAGCCTAAAAAGAAGTCATTCATGGATGACAACGATGATGACGATATTCCAGCACTAAAGCCTACTCCTCATGATACTAGTTCCAAGTCAGAGAAGGACCGTGAGAACGAGGAAATGTTCCGTCGTATTGCCGAAGAAGAAGGTATGTTCAAATCGCTATCCATATATCCACTACTAGTTTTTACTGAAGGAACATATACACTAACAAGTTTATAGCCAAGAAAGCAGAAGATGAAAAGGCTGCTAAGGCCAAAAAAGGCTGGGGCTTTGGTGGCTGGTTTGGTGGCAAGAAGGAAGCTTCGGATACCAGTGCTTCACCGGAGCAACCCAAAGCTACTCGCGCCAACTTAGGCGAGGCATCTTCGTTCATATACGACCCTGAGTTGAAGCGCTGGGTCAACAAGAAGCCCGGTGCTGACGCTAGCGAATCTAAGAAGCCTTCCGCACCGCCGCCACGGTCGTCAGGTCCGGCATATGCGGCCAACTCGCATACACCTAATCTCAGCGGCAATCCGCCTCCTCCTGGGCGCACGGGTAGTGTTCCGCCACCAATGGGAGGGCCGATGGGAGGCGGTTCGGGGCTTCCTCGTAGTGCTAGTATGGCCAGTCTTGCCGGATCTGCGCCACCATTGCCGCTACCATTGTCGGGCTTGGGAGCAGCAGCCGGTAGTTCTGCACCGTCGCGGCCTGGCACAAGTATGTCGAATGCTAGTAGCATCGACGACCTGCTGAGTGTAGCGCCGCGGTCAAAGAACAAGAAGAAGCGCGGTGGTAGATATGTGGATGTTATGGCGAATGGTGGGCCATGAGGATATAATGTGAAGTTCACAATTATGATACATGTTAAAATTCATGCGGTGGTGGCGTGGTTATTTGTACTATAGGTTGTATCAGGTTTTGTTTCCGTAATTTTGTTCTATCGATATCAATTTTTTTTTGTTTTTACTGTTGGGCACAACAGCCCCGAAGACGTAATAGCATATATTGGGTGTTTCCTGCTTCATTATAGTATTTTTTTTTTTCTCAAGATGTTGTTTAGGGCGTTTGTTAGTTGATATCTCCTTATCAATTATTTGTTGAATCATTTATATCACTACTGTTTCATTTTATCTAAGTTATCCTTTTTTGCCATGTTTTTCTCATCAGACACTGTATGACTGCACGTAATACTAGAAGTAAAATATCAGTATCATATCCAAAAAAAAATGGAGGAGCATGGTCAGGTTGACTTACTGTGATAACGGAATCTTCGCTACCGGGCTCATCAACATGTGCTACATACACATACAATATCAATGCATGGTCATCCGAGAAACATGCTATAACCCTTCCATCTAATCGACCCACGCTGAGAACTTTGCTCCAGTCTTTCCCGTCGACATTGACCGTTGCCCAAGCGTCCGGGCCAGCCTCTCGGAACCGCGTGCTTGGGTGTTCTTCTAGCGGCACGGCCAACTGCGCCGGATCTAGTGCAGGGTTCACGAGGCCGTGCCATTCACTTTCGATGGAGCTTCCGTCGGTCACGACGCGGAGTTTGAGCCCGCCGTGCATATTTGCGCTAAGGGCTAGTTTAGGCGAACCTCGCGAGCCGCCTGATATCGCGCCGCTACCACCACCGCTGGTAGTGCCGTTGCCGCTAGTGTATAATGAAGAAGCCCCGGAGAGGCTGCCTCCGCCGCCTCCAGTATTGATGGGGCCAGATGCGCCTGATGCTAGGCGGGTAAAGCGGTCGGAAAGGGCTTTGAGTTGAAGGAGGGGTGGAAGCTGGATGTGGACGTCAGGTTCGCGGACTTTGGGCTGCATGATGGCTTCGACGGAGGAAGGGTGCAAGACGCGCACGGGGATGTCTTGGGTGATGATCTTTTCGCGTTCGCGGCGTAGAGACATTTCCATGAGCGCAGCGGCTTCTTCATCGTCTTCGGGGAATCCGAACTCATCTATGGCGCCTGATCCAACACCAGCACCAGCCTTACTGCCTCCACCTCCCCGTCCACCGCCAGAGACAGTTCCCGCTGCTGTGATTGTCATGCTCAGCACAGGCACGCCACCCTTTTTGGTCAACCGGAGAGTCGTGCTGATAGTATTCGGCGCACTAGCAGACTTGAGGGCGCGCTGGAGAGGCTGCATGGGAAGTTCCAGATTGATTGTATTCCCTTCTTCGGCGCTCTGGATCGAGTAGTTGTCGAAGATTAAGTCTGTGGAAAGAGAGGCCCAGACTTGGCTGCCGATATCAGGAATCACAGTGATGCGGACAGAGTCATCGTCTAGCCTCACCCAGGCAATCTTCTCAAGTGATCCAACTGCTGCTGTGAGTTCTATGGGAGAGAAGGGGTAAGAAAAGGATGATGGTTAGATACAACCATGAGGATTATATTAGAGTAGGAAGGAGAAAGAAGACTAACTGGCAAAGATTCGCGGATTGCGAATATCAGTCTTGAACCGCATAGCTTAGGTATATTGATGCGATGATGAAAAAAAAAGAAAAAAACCCTTGATGTGATGGCGTCAAACTTTGATGAAGCAATGAGCCTTGTCGAGAGGACGAACGATCAGCTGTAGATTTGATGGAAACGGGGATGAAAGTTAAGACAAAATGATTTAGGATCTTTCATGAACGAGCCTGTTTGATGAAAACGTAAAGGAAAATCAAACAAAATCTCCAGATGGAATTGGTGTTGTTGATAGTTGTTAGAGAGGAAAATTGAGTTTAGAAGGTACCGTTATCATGATATTATGTGGATATTATATGAAGCTGTGATCACGACTGTCATGATTGTAGGGTTAGGGTATATTTCCAAATATTGCATAGTTTATTAGACAGAACTTCACTTTCTTTGCAAGGCCACATGTTGATTTGATATTTGTTTATTATTTAAGTATTTCAGTCAACTAAAATTGACTTGGAATAAAACTAAAAGCTGACAGGTACTATAACAGTACACACAAGGCTGCTCATAAGCAGAGGGGGATAAAGATAATTAAAACCAAAAGAGATAAAAAAGACGCCTCCGAAATAGACAAACAGAAAACTGAGAGAGATATGAGCAAGTAGCAACAGTAAGAGCGATAAATATAATGGGAAAAGAGTAAATGAGATTCAACCAGGAAGAAATAGCGACATAAATGAGAAATATGACCATAAATCGTATATCGAACTTGAAATATAGAAGACGGTAATGAAGAGAAGAAAAAAAGGATAGAAGCACACAGAACAACGCTAAGTAGATATGAAGAAGATGGTAATACATGAAAGCCGCTCCAATGAATCAAGAAACAGGAAGAAAAAGAAAAAAAAGAAAAAATAGAAAAAAAAAAGGAAATAATGCTTAGAACATTAACCACTCGACGTCGACTCCCGGCCCACCGATAGCCTGCGTCCACGTAAATGGACTTTGGCTACAGGCTTCTGTAGACTCGCTCACTCCATTATTAGTAGAAGCCCAGATAGTCTCCAGTACCTCAAGGGCTGCTAGATTGTTCATGTAGCCACTGCGGCGCATGATATCTGCGATCCGTGCCCGGAGAGCATTGCGATGTAGCTCGCCCGAGGCTTCAGCGCCAGCTACAAATAGAGGCCATAGAAGGAACTTCTCTGCGCCGCTTGCAGCTGCGATGCGTGTTGAAAAACACACGACTTGGCCAACTAGACTGGCCAAGGAAGGCGCGGCAGAAGCAAGAGTAGGCTGTGCCAGACGCATGATATATATCAATGCTGCATGGCGGAAACATTCGCCCAAGGCGGCTAAATCAGCAAGCTGGGCGTCTGAAGCCGGCGTAGGAAGTGCCACACGGGCCGAATTAAAAGTCCAGGCCTGAAGAGTATTTTGTATAGCACGCAGATCGCGCCAGAAGACGGCGTCTCTGCTAGAAGCACATGATGAAGAATCCACCTCAGCGTCACCATCGAGCGGATGCACTGGACGTCCTTGAGCTAGCATATGTAGGCGGCCGAGTTGACTGATAGTCTTGAACAGCTCACGATCACAGCCAGTAAAGTTTTCGCAGCCCTGAGGTAGGCAGAAGGCCTCGGGAGGTGTGCCATAGACAGCATAGCCGAGCTGGCTCTCACGGCCGTTGATACTAGCAGCCACAGCGTCTAGATATGTGAACACGGCTTCCATCCAGACGGCATCTCGAGCAACGCGGGCAGCAGCAGGTGAAGCAGCGGCGCGAGCACGACGCAGAGCGAGAAGTTTGCGCACACCAGCGAACTGTAGGCGGAACTTGGCAATGCCACACTCGGCCATACGGTAATGGCACAAGACAAGCAGCGTGGCAAGTACGCTGTCGTGAGTACTTAGAGCCGGGTCTGTGTCGTTCAGAGCAGCGTTCAGAAGGGCAACAGCGCGGGTGCGATGGAAGTCTTCTTCTTCCTGGTCAGGCAGCACAGGAGTAGCAGTAGAAGCAAAGTCGGCGTTATTAGGATTAGAATCTGCCTTCTCAGCTCGCAGTTGCGCTGCTACGGCACGGGGGTCGCTGCAGGTGCTCAGACGCTTGCGCATGCGAAGATTGCAGGCGGCTAAAGCACAGATAGCATGGTGCAGGCAAGGGCTAGTTGCAGCTAACTTGAGGATGGGTGCGCGGAAGGGATTAGAAGGCCCGTCACTGAAGACAAACGAGGCGCAGAGCGTTGAACTATAAAAATCGAGGAGAAAAGGCATGCGGGAGGCAAAGCCGGTGGCTAGAGATGTAACTGAAGTAGAAGAAGTTGAAGAAGATAATGAAGAAGTAGTAGTAGTAGTAGTAACTGCGGATGGATGATAAATGCCAAACAATCCTGGAGATTACCAGAAAAGAAGAGGCAAGATGCGAGTTAGAAGTGTCGTCATTGTGTCATAGAACGAAAGAGAGAAAGAAACAGAAAACAAAAAATGAAAGGAGATAGATACACAGCAGTATAGACTGCTTAGATGAGGTACGAGTGTTGGATGTACTGCACCGAGGGTGACGGGGCAAGCGGGAAGGGATGGGCACGGTTCTGGTGCTGCTGCAGAGCCTGGAAAGCTGCGTTTGAGTACGAGTCAAAACTAGCAGTCAAGTCCTCATATGGACTGTTGGCAACAGCCACTGCGCAATCATGCAGCTGCTTCGAGCCAAACAGCGCCGACAAGCTATTGTTGTTGCTGGCGGCCGAAGACGCGGTCACTGTGATGGCTCCATAAGCGGTCATTCCCGGAGGACACGAGGTTGGGGTTGCCACAGGAAGCAGACCATTCATAGAAAGCGAGTCCACACTTAACGGTGAAGGAGGAAACGACGGTGATGTGCAGGCAGCCAAAACAGATGAGGAAGAGGATGATGATGACGTTAAAGACGATGAGGCTGAAGAGACGGGCAGTGGAGTAGACGAAGACACAGAAGAAACAGAAGAGGCAGGGTTAGGGTTGGTGCTGGGGCTGGTGTAGTAGTTACCCTCAAAGACAATGGGGCTCTGCAGGTACTGAAGACTACTGCAAGAGCTATTGTCGTCGGACAGAGAGACGGAGCCGGCGGACGATGTGCTGACGGTGCGACCGCCAAAGGTGTGGCTAAGCGGTGACATATAGTCCATATCGCTGCTGACGGTGTCCAGAGAGGCAGAAAGACTGGGCTCACACATGTTTAGCTGGAGCTCCAGATGTGGCATCTTGCGGTAATCGCTGTGCTGCTGCTGCTGCTGTTGTTGTTGCTGCTGGACGTACTGCTGCTGCTGCTGCTGCTGCTGCTGAACAGGCGCTGGAGAGCCCCAGCGAGCCATCGACAGGCTCATTGAGCGGTAGTCAAAGCCCATCGGCGTTGGCGGCATGGCCACACCAACTGGGCTGCTCAGAGCACCCATCAACAGTGCCTCGTCGCGCTGATGCTGATGCATCTGCTGGAGTTGCAGAGACAGTGGCACGTGCTTCTGCGTCTTGGTGTCCTGGCTATGAGTGTGGTGTGGGGGCAGATCCCAAGTGGGCGAGCAGTTGTTGGCAACAGCCGTACGCGGCCGCTGAATTTGTGGCGGGCTGCTCTTGCGGATTCCGCCGGATGCCATAGCGACGCCACCGGCAGCCGGAGCGCTCTTGGCTATAGGCAGCGAAAGGCCGCGGAGCTTGCCACGAGAGGCAACACCAACGCCCCAGGTCAGCTGGGTCTTGTAACCAGAGCACTCAGTACCGACTTCCAGGCACTGCGAGCAGTACGGCCGGCGGCGGTCGCACTTCAGGCCCTTCTTAGCGCACGAAAAGCAGTCGTCGGAAGCACCACCAGCAGGGGCACGGCGGCGGCGCTTACGCATAGCATCCTTTGGCGGCGCAGCAGGCGGGGCGGAGATACCAGCAGCCATTGTGTGAGTCTGTCTGTCTGTCTGTCTTGGAGAAGGAGGTGGAGGAGGGGAGGAGTTGTCGAGACTAGGTCGATAACAAAAGGAAGTAAAGAGGGGCGGATTAAAGTTGATACTGTTGAACAGTCACCAACGCACTGGTGTGTTCAGAGGGGCAGGAAAAGAAGAAGAGAAAGCTGTGTAGAGACCAGGCTAATTTGGCTGCGGAATTCACATGCAATACACGCTATAACAACTGCTGCTTGGCTGGAGACGGGCACCGGAAAGCAAAGACTGGAGTTGCAATGAGAGCATGAGAGACGACAAATGATTCTACAAGAGAAGCAAGAATCGTACGAGAAAACGCACAGCAAGCAAGATCTTTACAAAACAGCAAAAAAGAGTGAGCCGAAAAAAAACACTAGAAGGCGTCTAGTACGGAATGTGCGCAATAAGAAGCTTAAGTAACTGGATGAAGGCAACGAAGCAAGCAACCAAAAAGTAGTGTGTTTGATAGGTAGTAGTGGCCGTTTATGGGCAACAAAAGAACCTCCCGATTAGGCAAAGCACGGAAATCAAGCCTGAGAAGATGGACAAGGGGCTTGAGAGGCTTAGAGGAAGAGAAGGAAGGAAGTAGTAGTAGTAATAGTAGTAGTAATAGTAGTAGTACGTAGATAGATAGGTAGTAGTAGAAGCAGTAGTAAACACAGCAAGAAGACAAACACCAAAGCCCCCCAAAGAGCAGAGGTGAAGAAAGACCCTGAAACGCCGTAAACAAATCCGTGTGCACGCACTAGTCTTTGTGCGAAGCTGTTGTTTATTGAATGAAGAATAGAAAGACGGGCCTGAAAAACCAAGTTGATAGTAAAGACGAGGTGGCTGGGAAAAAAAGGGAAGTAAACAACATCGGTCAACAAAGAGTTAAGAGTTGGTGTGGCGAGCGCGCTGATGCTCTGGGTTGGCTGCCTGCAGCCTTAGGCTGGTCTCATGATCTAGTCGTTGTAGATGGATAGCTAGCTCATAGTGATACTAAGTGCAAATGCAGAAGACGATCCAAAGACTTGTAGAAGGCCAACCAGACCCAACTGTGACGACTGGGAGCGCAGACAAGAGGGCAGAACATCGTAGCCTGTTATTGACCGATGCGAGAAAGATTCGCCTATTCAAGCCATCTCAAATTCACCAAAGGTGTTCTCACCTGAGTAGGTGATGTACAGGAAGCTACACGACGATTGAGTTAGAATATGTTTTATGGCCTCGTGACCAACTGAGAAGAGAGCTTGAATAGACTTACCCGTCATCGTCCTTGTGCTCTTCATAGATGCTAGACATCAGAGCAGCAGTGGGAGGCAGCGTCTCGTCAACAAAGATGAAGATGGCCTTTTCGGGGGACAGCTTGATGCGCTTGCGGATGACGTAGACGAACTGGCCCACAGTGAGGTCGGCCGGAACTAGGTACTTCTTCTTATCGATGGTAGGAATATCGGACTTATCGACCTTCTCGCAAATGACCTGTAACGACGAAAGAAAAAGAGGTTTTTGTTAGTCTAGAAGCGGGGAGATGTGGTGAAAATGACGCAAGTGTTGATTCATGGGCGTCGATGCTGACGAGGCTAGGACCGACGAAGGCGACAATGGTGAATAACAGGGATAGCACAAGCTATTCTATGCCCAATTATGCTGTATAATGTTTTGCTATGACGTCGTCACTTTTGCTTGCAGTACACAGTAGAGCAGAATCGAGAGCGCGACGGATGGATGTATGATGGAAAGAGATCGCGATGACTTACGGGGATGCGATCAGAGTACTTCTGGCGAATGCGCTCGGCCTCGGCTCTGCGCTTGTCGAAAGTGTGCTCGTCCTTGAACTTGCTGCGCATTTTGGCGAAGGATAAGACGGAGAGAGAGAGAGAGAGAGAGAGAGAGAGAGAGAGAGGGCGTTGAAGATGCTGTGGTGTGTATGTGGGAAAAGGGTAATGGCTTGCGTGGGTTGTTGGTTGGTGTTAAAGAGAAGAATAAAGGAAGTGAGTGAGTTGGTCGGAAAGAAGAAAGGGAAGAAAGGGAAAAAAAAAAGAAGAAACAGGACTGAAAAAGGAATAAAAAGAAGAATCACTTTGCTTGGTCCCAGGACGGGAATACTAGTGAGTAGCTGACACTGATCTGGCTGACTTGGCTGTGTGGCTTGATAAAGCTGGTTGGCTGGCTTCCGACGAACGCAGCAAGTAGCAATCGATTGCGACAAGGCGGTAAAGAAGAGGGGAAGAAGGCCAAATCTAGCCGCAAGCAGATAAGGGGAGGGCGGCGACTTGAGCACCCTTTGTCGTTCAAGTTGATTCTGGCTAGGGGGCCCTTTAGTCTGCTACAGCCCTGAATATGTGATAATACTATGCACTGCTATTTGCTACGCGATTAGGTTAAGTCTCTCTGCTTGCTTCGATGATATCGCAATCATCACTCACTACGAGATGAAATGAGTACAAGCTATGTTGTATTATATTTAAGGGGTTATAGCAGCTGAAATATTATCGGCAATGATGATGTTATAATCCTGTATCGTGCCTTGATGTTATCGAGCGACTCATTCAGCGGTGAACTGTGCTAACAAATGAATGCACAACAAGGCTCTCCAACAAACAAACACAACAAGAGAGGAGGCAAGGTGCAAGTGACAAGCGAGATCGTAGCAGACAACAAAGGACTAAAAGATTAGAGATTATAACATACTAAATACAGAGTATATATCACTAACTGCTACAAGACATGTGCTTTGTCCTGATATACCTCAGTTTCTTGGTCACATGTGTTGGCTAGGCGTGAACAACAACAACAACATTTACAATACCAACACCACATAAGTCACGACAATAAGTCACAACATAAAGGCGGTCACGGAGCGCCATCATTTGCACCCCCAATCATCTACGATACAGCGGGGTACATTATGTGCCTACCTGCAGCAGCACAACCCTTTTCCCTCGCTTTGCCACAAGGTCCATTCAAAGTGTGACACGCTTCAGGCAGCGGCAGCAGCCACCATCACATGACGACAGCGACGTTGTTGTTGCTTGCTGCCTCTAATAGTATAGTTGATTTGATTTGATTTGATTTGATATGCTTAGCTCAGCTTAGTAAACCTCAGCACACGACAGAACAAACTCAAGCTTCCTTCTCTAAGTTACTACTGGTGGTTGATGAATACCGAATAAAAATAGATAACGCAGCACAAAACAAAACAACAGCGCCGAAACGGTCGTTGCCAACGCATCCTTCTGCTGCATTATCAACCGACCCGATTTTGCTAAGTTTGAAGCATCTGTAAGGTTACTTATCAAATTGAAGACAGAACCATATTCAAGGGGATTGATCCATACAAAAAGGCTACAATCTACTATACTCAATATACAGCTGGCAGGCACGACACTAGACAACAAATTTCGTAACATGTAAGTAGACATTAAGAACAAACACACACACACACACACACACACACACACACTAGACAACAGCCACATGCAGTGATACATTGTCTGATAGAGCAAAGGAGCTAACATCCAAGCAATAGTACTAAGTGCTTACCAAATAATGTACGCCTACACCAAGAGTAAATGTATCAAGGCTGTACTGGATAATGACAGGAGAAAAAAGAGAGCCTCTCTAATTTTTCCTATCTCTTAGCTTCTAACTTACCGTGACAACTTCTGAGCTCATGGGGTTTTCTGGTTTAAATTTGCCTCCCTCCTCCTATTTCAGGGATGTGTACAGGATTATGAAAATAGTATGTACCACGCGATGGACGCTGCTTATTAGAGAACGATGGTAGACATAGGAAAAATGCTATCATGCTTATATGCATAAATGCGTACATGCATATCATATGAATTGTTAGTAACGAAAAAAACATGCCATTATCGTGAGGCAAGCCCATCACGATCGACTCATGTCCAAACAAAAACTAAGCTACTAGGACGCAAGTACCTCCATCGGAAACTTGGAGGACATCCCAACGTAGTAGTAGAATTAAGGAGCGGCGAACTGGTCGATTGATACTGGCTATACACGAGCCATGATTGGCTAATTGTAGTTGTTGGAGCCGCTTTTCTTTTCGTAGTCTTAAGAGGCATCATAGCAAAGTGAAAGTGGCATGTCAACAGATAGGCTGTTTATATTCGACGACCTTTCTAGACAATAAAGGATTCTTTTTTCCTTTTCTTTTTCTTTCTCATATACATACAATAATCTGCCTCCTCGCACATTTCCCTAAATAAACGAAGAGAAAATGGTACGGCATCTCCAACACAGCAAAACTGAAATCGAGAGCTGTCGACATTCTCGCCCTCTAGCCATGACGACGACATGCACAATGCCGGCCTACTAACCGCAACTACAGGTATCGACCGAGTCTCTAGCTCAACGCGATGAGCGCTCCCGCTCCGATGGAATCACCGCCTCATCGCCACTGCGCCTGCGCATGGAGGAATTTGTGCGTGGACAGCAGGCCGAGATCGTGACTGCCCTAGAGGCTGTCGACGGCAGCGGTAAGACCTTTCGCCGGGATGACTGGAAGCGTCCAGAAGGCGGTGGCGGCACCACGTGCGTGCTGCAGGACGGCAACGTCTTCGAAAAGGCCGGCCTGGGTGTCAGCGTCGTATACGGCGTTCTGCCCAAGGCTGGCATCCAGCGCATGCGTGTCAACCACAAGAGCCTGGTAGCTGACGATGTCGAATCGCTTAACTTTTTTGCCGCTGGCCTAAGCCTGGTCGTCCACCCTAAGAACCCCATGGCGCCGACTGTGCATCTAAACTACCGCTACTTCGAAACTACAAATGCCGACGGCTCTGGCAGCGCATGGTGGTTTGGCGGCGGCTGCGATCTCACGCCTTCGTATCTCTTCGCTGAAGATGCCGAGCACTTTCACCGTGTAATTAAGGAGGCGTGCGATAAGACCGATGCTGCGTACTATCCGCGTTTCAAGAAATGGTGCGACGAGTACTTTTACAATAAGCACCGCCTTGAGGCCCGCGGCATTGGCGGCATCTTCTTCGATGATATGGATAACGCCGAGGGCGACCCTGAGGTTCTCTTCAACTTTGTCCAGGACTGCCTCAAGGCATTCTTGCCACAGTATCTCCCCATCATTGACCGCCGCAAAGACATGCCCTTCACTGAGGACGAGCGGGAATGGCAGCAAATCCGCCGTGGTCGCTATGTCGAGTTCAACTTAGTCCACGATCGCGGCACTTCGTTTGGCCTAAACACTCCGGGCCCGCGAGTCGAGAGTATATTGATGAGCTTGCCGTTGACTGCTAGTTGGCATTACATGCATGAGCCGGCTGAAGGAAGTCGAGAAGCAGAGCTAGTCGACGTGCTGCAGAAGCCCCGTGATTGGGTGGTGTAAGACTAGATAAACGACTGTCCTAGAATAAATGTAGACAAAAAACTAGTTGTCTATGCAAGTGTACCATATTAGTGTTATATATCAGTTATGAAACTAGTCTTTTTCAAGTATACCATATGAAATCAAAATAGCCGAATTAGTGACATCATCGCATATCATAATTTCTCCACCAAAGTCGTAAATATAGACTTTGTATCTTTTTCAAATACTCGCCATCTAACTGAGTTAGAACCATCACAAACAGCATCACTAACTATATCAAAAATGGCACTTCCATCATCCCGAGTCTTTCTGTCGTCTTTAATATCGTCATTATCCTCTTGTTCCGACGAGCCACTTAACATCTCCGAAATTCGCCGAAATCTTCTTTCAACCCTTCACGTTCTGTTTCCTTCCTACCTTCTTCCCGCCCTAGATCTCTTAGACTACAAACTTGTCACCAAGCTATCTTTATCTCCATCACCATCTAGACCTGACAGACCAAACCAGCCAACGATATTTCTCGTCCATTCTATAGGCTCATCTTCCTCCAACAAAATTAGCCGTCGCCGCCGTCCTGACGCTCCTCTCTCTAGCTCTACTAGTGATACTGTGGGTGCTTTAGAGACGCGCGTGCAGCGTGTTAGTTTGGTCTCTTGGACATGCACGTGTGCCTTTTTAGCCTACGATGTCAGCATTACGAGCCAGACAAGTCCATCTCCTGATATCGACACTGACTGTCAGAAAGATAGGCTGGCCATGCTAGGTATTGACCCGACTAAGATGATCCCGGGTAATGTTTTTGGAGGTCTTACAACCGAATCCGTCCCGGCATGTTGTAAACATCTATTGGCTTGTCTAATGGCCGAATATGGAGGCCTCGGCGATAATCTAGTGCATAAAACAGTCACTCGAGAACAGTTTGCTGGGCTCGTATATGATATCTAATTAGAATATGCTGTTTTTTTTTTTCTCTTAGTTCCTTTTCATGAGCTTAATAATGAGCATCGCCAATGATATGATTGTTGACATGACAGCCAGCCCGGTTAGATTAACATGTGACTTTACTGTTATCTGTATAGACTAGTTTATTGTGTCTTGTATGTGTTACATTAACATGAAAAACGCCTGCGCCTCCCATTCCCAAGTCTTCATGAGCCTGTTATCATGTCAACGTATCTCGATCGCCCCTCCAATTCGTCTATTTCTTCTTCTTCTCACCTTCCTTACCGGTGTCTGGTGGCGCATCCTTGCCCTCTACTGTTAGGTTAGGGCCGTCCGGCTTCTTCTCACCATCCTTTTCCTTGGCCGCCTCCAACTTCTCGCGCTCTGCCCCCTCCTTAGTCGCCTCCTTCTCCTCTTGCTGTTGTCTGTTCTGGATCTTGTTCTCGATAAGGTCGTGGAAAGCGGTAATGGCACGAATCAAGCTGCTGAGGTAGATAGCCATCAGCTGGTCGTTGGACTTTACGCTCATTGCGTGCTGCAGTTCGCTAGTTCCGGCATCATTCTTCTCATCGCCGCCCTTGGGTGCAGCAAGGTTGGGTAGAAGGTTGAAGACGTCTTGCAGACTGCCTAGGATTGCATGGTTGACGGGCAATTCGTCGTCTAGCACCTTTTGTAGATAGGCGCTTATGTCACGGAGACGGTTGTGCAGGCCCTGTAGTGAGTGTAGTTGGTTTGTCAGGCGGGTAGACAGAGTACCAACAGCTACGTCGCGAATGTCACGAAGGAGGTGCTCGACACCAATTTCCTCTGCTTCCTCTGCTTCGATGATGGACGGGGTATGGACAAAGGTCTTGCTGGTAGTAGTTCCGTCCTATTGCGAGAGAAAGAAGAAGAAAGTATGTGTTACATGTCAGTTACAGATCCTGACAGTTATTCATGTAAAGATAAGAAGGCATATCTTTAAGACTAGAGTTCAGTGAGAACTTACATCTTTGATTTCATCAACGGCAAAGTAGGCATCTGTCGGGACGCCAGAGGAGCTGGGCTGAACATCGACAATAACCAGCAGAGGATTAGGGGTATAGCGTTTGAACAGTTCATTGATCTGGAGGTCAGAAGCCCGCAGCTTGGGACCAGAATGGTACCAGCCTATTAGCTTCTCGCGGGCGTTGACCTTTTTGAACATCTCGTTCATTGACTCGACATAGTTGTGATCTAGAAACCAGACAGCAGGGTTGCGCTCGTCTTCTTCAAAGGGAACTGTAGCAGAGACCCGTGTTAGCGATACGTACCAAACGTACCCTTCCTAAGCCGAAGCTTCATGTATATATAAATCTCTCTTACCAGCAAAACTGTTGGACACTCTCACGGTAGTGCCGTGATTCTGACCAAGCAATGCTCCGACGGCACGCTTTCTAGAGCCCTGGGAGACAGCGCGGTTGTAATGGTCGACCACTGACAGCAACACCATAGGTGCTACAGAGACGTTGGTGCTGACCAGCGAGAGGGTTTCCGAGGATGTCGTGGGCATTATCGACGATATTAGGTGTTGTGATAGGATATAAAGAGGTGAATTACAAGGAAAACGCTATCTACGTAATAGGTAAGCGGGCGGGAAGAGAATTGATATCTAGAAAAACGGTGATGACAAGGCTGATCAAGAACGAAGATCGATTGTATGTAGATGTGCTCTCTAGATTTGCTATGGCGTCTACTTCACAACGCTAATTTCCATAATAAGAGCAAGCAACGTTTGTTTCTTGAGGTAGTCGTATGCCCAAGGCTGCCTTTTGGCTGTGAACCAATCACAGCACACATAGTGGGGCAGAAGCTCCGGGGGTAGCTCTTGACAGGGTTGTTTTGCTACTATTAGGGTTACCCAACTAGATCGGCTCGTTTGTCAATAAGAGGATGTTGATCGATTGTCGGAAGTATGTGTTGAATGACGGCTAGGAAAAGATAGACAAAGACGCTCCCTAGTTGTAAATTCCAGATAAACCTACATTGTGGCCTAGGGACGATTGTAACCTACCATAGCCCATCACATTATTTTGCTTGTAATCGCGGTAGTGGAAGACGGGATTGCGGAACAGCGGATATCGTTGGAGAGCACAACGAACGATGCGGTAGTTGGCTTGACTAAAATGACGCTATAGACCCAAAGAAGCTGAGCAGATGCGCCAAAGTCCAGACACACCTTTTTTGGCAGTAATGTTCTGCCAATCCACTTTCTCGGTTATAGGCAAGAACAGGATGAGAGATAGATGATTAATGACAGCCGCAATTCCTCATACATCTGCATGTGCTGCTGGGAGAACATATTGCTGTATGATATAGCCCAAGTTTATAGAGATATCGCCGGCAACTGTGGATGGACATCTAGGATTCAATTGCACATGCAAATATGTATGCTTACTGGCGACGGAACGGAAGCTTGCCGGCATAAATCAACGGCAACGGCAACGGCAAAAAAAGATGCTGTTTGTTGACAGCCGCTATGCGTTGCATACAATGTAAGAGATATTCTTACGATGATAGGTAGCCTCAGTGATTGTAGTGCTTGGCCGTGCTATGTAGCTAGGCGGTCTTGCCTTGTCATAATGCTTTGGGGCTGCACGTTCGTCCAGCGGGTTCAATTAGGAAGGAAGGCCAGTTTGGTGTATGCTCCGGTTTTCTTCGATTTCTGCTGGTAATTTTTTAATATTTTTATTCTTCTTTCTCCCTTCCTTTCCTCCCTCCTCCTTTTTTAATTTGACCGCGAAGCCTTTCCCCGTTCATTTTCCGCGTTTCTAAATTTTCTTTAATATTCCCTTCTATTCTCTCTTTTTGTGTCAGTTGACGATATCCGAGCCTTCCAACAGTCTGCCTTCAAGCCGTAGCGATAAAACCCTTTGATATTGCGAGCCAAATCCAAAATCACACCCTTCGGCACCGTCTCCAATTTATCCATATAAACAACTATCACAATGGCCGATGTCGAGATTCAGCGCTTGCGCAATGTCGTCGATTCTTTTGACGGCCGCCTGAAGCGCCTTGAAGAGCGTCTTGCTAGCAAGCCCAGCTCCGAAACCATCCGCATGATCCTGATCGGCCCCCCCGGTGCCGGTAAGCAAACCCATAACAAGCCTTTAGAACATTGCCATCTGGTGTCGCGCTTAGAAGCCACAAAGGCCGTGATGTAGTGCTAGAGCTTGCAGTTTCGTGTAATGACGGCATACTAACACATGCTCCAGGCAAGGGTACACAGGCCCCCAAGCTCAAGGAGAAGTTTAGCTGCTGCCACCTGGTAAGAACTACACATTGATCCCTAGCGCTGCCAGCTACGAAGCTATTGTATACCAATTCAAAGCCGGGCTTTGGTACTTATATCAACAAATTAGAACCAAACATGCTAATAGCCATGTTATCTATATTTTAGGCTACCGGTGACATGCTGCGCTCCCAGGTGCAGAAGAAGACTCCTTTAGGTGTCGAGGCCAAGAAGATCATGGACTCTGGCGGCCTGGTCCGTGACGACATCATGATCGGTATGATCCAGGCCGAACTTGAGAATAACAAGGAGTGCAAGGGCGGGTAAGTTCAGCCAAGGCAATTTACACTATGCTATTGAAATACTAACTACGTTTGGCGCAGCTTCATTCTCGATGGATTTCCCAGAACCGTTCCCCAGGCCGAGGGTCTCGATGCCATGCTAGAGAAGCGTAACCAAAAACTGCAGCATGCCGTTGAACTGAAGATCGACGACTCTCTTTTGGTCGCCCGTATCACTGGCCGCCTGGTCCACCCTGCCTCTGGTCGTTCTTACCACACCACCTTCAGCCCTCCCAAGGAGCACATGAAAGATGACATCACTGGCGAACCCCTAGTCCAGCGCTCCGATGACAACGCCGAGGCCCTGAAGAAGCGCCTAACTACCTACCACAAGCAGACCGCCCCTGTTGTCGGCTACTACCAAAACTCCGGTATCTGGTCGGGCATCGACGCCAGCCAGTCCCCTAACGCTGTTTGGAAAGATATCCTAAAGGTCTTCAATAACTAAGCTTGTTGCTCTAGGTCTTCCATCCAGACATATATTTCTTCCGTACCGTTTAAGCACACATTCCTTGAAAAAAGAACCAAATAATAATTCTCCTGTCACGCCTGCTACATGAACCAGCGAGCTTGTGTATATGCTGCAAGAAAAGAAAAAGAAACTATCATTTCCTTCGGACTACATGTTGGGGTTTACCGCATGCTAGAATGGACTGCCCTGAAATATCCCAAACTTGCAATCTGATAGAAACTTGCAGTTTACGCTGTCCAATCCTATCCCATGAACCAACAAAGCCGAAGGAATATCGTCTCTATGTATCTTCTAGACCTTGTTTAGCTGAACTCTTGCCAACCGTGTTACTACTTTTGCTGGCGTTTTCTTTTTTTTCTTTCTTTCATATTTTTTCACTTTACTTTCTTTTACTTTCATAGCCTCTTCCCTTTTTTGGTCTTCTTCTACCATTCCAATATGTTGACGGCATTTCATGTATGTACTAGCTTTGTATTTGTATAAGCATGGCTCTTTTAGGGAGTGTATACCCGGAGTTTAGGATCCATGGAGAGATTTTGGGGATAGTATAATGGTATCTTTGAGAGAATACAATGTACTGGTTGGGATATGGGGAGGAAGGCGTTGTCTTATTTTCCACTGGCTGGCGATTTCCTAATTTTATGTATGCATATTCATATATATATATATATATATATATATATATACATATTCTTTTTCTACTGTATGTGTATATTTCACACATCACTTCAAGATACAGCAAACGTGAGTCTTTTGATCACAAATATGTGATGTGACGCCAGCAAAATCCCCCGAAGCAGTTCCATGACGTCTTATGATAGATAAATGTTGAGTCACGATGGAATGAAGAAGTGGGCCTTTTTTTTAAAGAAGGAAATTAAAAAAAAGCCCTAATTGAATTGACGAAAGTTCTAGACTTGATAAGGCTAACAACACACATAGTATCTTCATAGTTTTAGAAACTCAATTGCTCTGGGTCATAGATAGATAACCAAGTCTCTATTCTAAGGGGGCTTAGCAGAAGGCTTGAAAGTCTGTCCAGTAACCAATCTGGCATCAATTTGATTACATAGCAATGTAGGTAGACACACACACAGAATATTTATAGGCAGAATATTATATAACATCAATCAAAAACTTAATAAGATCAATGATTAATAAAAAATCGATTAAAGGAACACATACATACTCGCATGTCTTGCGCTTCTTTGCTTAGAAGCTACATAGTAGTAGAAACACATCGAACTACACTACATACATATGCTAATGAATATAATAATGACTAAAACCTATGATGATATAGATAAACAAAACTCAGATAACACCGGCTAGCTAACCTATATCTAAAGCAAGAGATGGGAGATGGAGAAATCAGACAGCAAATCAACGAGGAAAATAAGATAAAAAAGAACTCATAAAGAAAGGCTACGGCAGAAGCACAAGTAGGTAGTCATTAAAGAAGAACAGGAAAAAAAAACCAGACTATCAGTTGTGTATATCAACAAAACAGCAATATGGCGCATAAAATTATGAACGACAGTAACCAACAATACACAGAGTGTATATCCAACAAAGACAGTCGAGAACAGTAAAATGGAGTGAAGTGTACTTGTAATGACGTGATACAGAGCCCACAGCCCCAGACATAGCAAAACGGGAAAAACGAAGAAAAGGCAAAAGGGGGAGGATACCATGATGGCCATGATAGACCGTCAAAATTAAGATCGGGGCTTCGTGGATCTGTCCATGTTCGGTGAGGATAGTAGTGGTTGTAGACGTAAGAAGCGGAATTACCGTCTCGGCGTGGCTACAATATTCGTATGTTAGAGGTGTTCGAGTCCGCAATGAACAAGAAAGGAGAGTATTTATTCATTATAAGGACAGGAACTTACCGTTGTTGACCATTTGGCGCTGTTTGTTGATCCAGCTGCTGGGGACATCCTGTCGTCGCTGTACCACCACGTGGCTGCTTTGGATACGGCTGTTGACGTCATACCAGGCGGTGGTGATGAGGGCGATTTCCCGCTTGAGGTTTTTGATGATGAGGTCGGCCTCCGTCTGGAAGATACGAGAACATGGTAAGAAACTAGGACATCTAACGATGATTGGATGTGAATGTGGGTGATGACTTACTTTCTGTTGAACAAGAGCTTCTCCATCGAGAGCCGCCTTGAGCTTGCGCTGTAGCTCATGCTTCTCGAGCTCGGCTTTCTCAAGTTGCTACAAGCGCCAAAGAATAAATAGTCAGTTTACGTTAATTTAACGGCGTATCTCCGTGATAATCATAGGTAGATGAGTGGGGCCTTGACACGGCACCACAGTTCGTATACTCCCACAACGACTTCGACCGAGGCCACTTGGCTATTCGATACACATTGTTGCAGATACGAGTACAGTGGTATCAAAGGAAGGAGGGGGGATATAGATAATAGATATATAGCCCTGGTCTCCACGTACTCGAAAGCAGCTTGCTTAGCAGAACGAGGTGACTCTCCGACCGCAGAGTAGCTGGGCAGAGACGGCAACTCTCCAGCTACAGGTATAGCCGACAGAGATGTACAGTTGTGGCATGGCTGCATGTGGCGCTGCCTTTTAGGCCGGTCACAGAGCTTGTCGAAAAAGGAGTTGTCGGCAGTGCCACTTACCGTCTGGCGCTGCTTGAGGCGTTCACGGAGCTTCTCGATCTTCTCGGTCATCTTTTTAGTCGCCTCAGCGGCGGCACCCGTCAACTGGCCGGCGCCAGGGTTGGCCCGCAGTTCCTCAGCCTCTTTGCGGTAACGGTCCCTACCCAAGAGTGCCTCGATCAGCTGGCGGCGGTGATGTTCAACATCATCCTGGCTATTGACAAGACGTATGCGCATAGCTTCGAGTTCCGTCCGTAGCGAGGCGGCGATGAGACCATCAGTGGTCTTAAGCTCTTCAATGCCCTCAATCGTGTCCTTGCTAACCAAAGAAAGATCCATACGAGCACTCAGGAGTTCACGATCCTTGTCTGCTACTTCTCTTTCGGCTTCCTCGACACGAATCTTTTCAGTATCTAGATCAGCAGTGACCTTCTTGAGACGTTCGGAAAGATATTTTAAAACTTCGTCGCTATATTGATGTTGTTTTATTAGTGCGTATTCTCAAGTGGAAAGGTGGGTGGTATGGTTCAAATCAACTGACCCTCCATCAACAGCCTTTTGTATAAAGGAACTTAGTTGATCTTCAGCTAAAGCATGTTTAGTCATAATTTCGTCATGTTGCTCCTTGAGACGTTGATGTTTACGACGTTCATCATCGAGCTCCTCCTTCAGACGAGAAGTTTCAGAGGGACCACCTAGACCCTTCTTAAGTAAATTATTTTCAGCCTTGAGGCGAGAGATTTCGAGTTGCAGATTAGGCTGCGTATCAGATGCACCTTCGAGTTCGTCCTCAAGGCTAAAGTTGCTAGTGGATGCTGGGGTATAGACGACAGACCGGGGCTCACTACTGTTGAGCTGGTCTTGGAGCTCACTGATGAATCTCTCGTCGTGGTTTCTACGCTCTTCCATCAGAGTAAGTTGGTGTTGAAGCGTGCGGATATCTTCCTCGAGAACTTGTTTCTGCGTGGTTAACTCATAAACCTCGCCCTCAGCGGCTGAGTGTAGACGACGAACCTCAGCGAGGGTCTTCTCGAGGGCTTGATTCCGCATAGTAAGCTTCTCATGCTCTCTCAAAGTCTCCTGAAGTTGGTCCTTTTCAAACTGAAGATTCTGAACTTCGCGTTGGAGATGCTGTTGGCCTTCCAGCTTCTGCTTGTAACGCTCGGCAGCATTGGCCTTACGACCTAGCTCCTCCATACGGTACTTAAGTTCTTTCAGCTCGTCATCTAGTTGCTCAGCACGTTCACTCTTTTGGCGTAGGGCGTTGAGCTCGTTAGTCAGCTTAGTCTTAGCTATCCGGTCATCTTCGGCCTGGAATTCTTGGTTGGCAATCAGCTCATCTTGCTCCTTGATCTTATCTTCAAGGACCTTGATAATTTGTGAATCAGACGCGCCATCTTGGGTGATCTTTCTAAGAACATCTAACTCCCGTTGCAGACGGGACTCTTCAAGCTTGAGAGCTTCGTAACTGTCTTGTAGATGTTCTAGTCTAGTCATAGTGTCGGCATGGGACTTGTGGGCAAGATCGAGTTGACCAAGGATAGATGCCCGCTCTTCTTCATAAGCCAGGTCTGAGTCTCTAGATTTATTGATAGATGCATCAGTAGAGCTAGCTTCTTTAGCAGCCTTGGTTTCCCGCTTTACAACCTCCTGTTGGGTCATGATGATCTGTTGGATCTGGAACATGATATCGTGGTCGAAGCGGCCAGCTTCTCGCAGCCGGAAGACATATTTCTGGGGATCGGGACCGAGGAAGGCGGCAGCAATGGTGGTGTACAGAAGCTAGAAAGCAAGAGCAGTTAGTTTTACAAGGTGTAATATAGTTGATTATCTTTGATACTAGCGTACCTGGGCCATGCCCTCTCCATCAGGGTTGTCGCTAATTTCCCGGATATCAACTAGGCGAGACAACACTTCGAGGTCGGGACTTTCCCGGTGGATAAAGCGGAAAAGGGCTCTGTGGACTGCCTGCAGATTGCGCTTCTTGGTCAGCCACCGTGAACAGGCCGCGGGGTCTGTGTCGATATCACTGCCATCGTATGAGGGATCGAGATCGTTAAGTATTATTGAGAGGACAACACCGTCGGCTAGATCAGACAATGAGGTGATATGGTGTGTGATTGGGAAGCCTTTATTGACCTGAAATTGAGCAAAGTATTAGTTAGTAAGCATATTAGTAGAGCAACCATTCAAGGTCTTGAAGCCAGATTCTGTCTAGTTATGCGGCAGCTGGCGGTGTGCTAGTATTCAGGCTGCGAATACATTACATGTTACCGCATCGGGCCACACACCTAAGGAAAACGCAGACACGGTATGGTTGTATATGTGAGCTTACCCATTCTACGAGTGCCTCCTCAGTCGACAAAGATGAAGGCGTTTTCATGTCTCCGGGATATTTTCCAGGTGCTGGTATAGAAACAGCTGGAGGGGACGGATTGAGAGCCTATGATGAGCTTGTGATGAAGAGGGGAAGTCTGAGTCTGTGGTGATTTGGTTGCCAGGGGATGTTGATTAAGACAAAAGGGGAGGAATGCAAACAAGAATAAAAAATAAAAAAAAGCGACGTCTTCTGACAAGGAGACGCAGAATAAAGCCAGAAACCAGCTCTGGCAAGATCTGTTTCTGGGCTTGCGTTGTTGAGCCTATAGTAGCAGATGGCAATTTCAAGGCTCAGGGCGACAGACTGCTCGCAAACGAAGAGAATAAACCTCGAATAGAAATTTTGAAGATTAGACTAGGCTATAAAGATAGAAGGTCGAATCAACATAACGTGTGTATATATCTTCGTATATTTAGCTGAGGGGGGGGCAGGCATATAAAATGTATTAAGATGTCCCAACTCAGCGAGATTTTGGAGGGGCTTTAAAACGACGCCAGGCTGCCCAAAAGCCTAAAAGGGAGCCTGATCAGCACGAAGCTCCTGTGATAAATCACTGCGACCTTCTGAAACTCTGGGGAACGATGGCTCTGATGAGCTACCCACCTTAGCCAGTAAATGCAGGGGGTCCTGGCTAACGAGCTAAGCCCAGAATGAATAGCAATTTAGAGAGGGACCTGTTGAAGAGGAAGAATTGGAAAGAAAAGACGCGACCATATGCTAATAATTAGCCGGTATAGTAAGACTTTGGTATATTGTGTTGTTTTATATATTCTGCTCACAATACTATGTAAATTAGTGTTGCGAAAAGCAAGAAAGTCTGTCAGTTCACATTTACGAGGCTATTTCATTATCGATAGGTCACTCTTTAAATGATTAGAAAAATAAAAATAAAAAAAAGGAATAAAGTATGTGTTTCCTTGGTACCATAATCAATGAACTGGTTTGATATCCGGATGGCACTCTGTATACTAACAGGGGAATGGATACGATCCCGGGAAACAACACATGCCGCTATATCAATCTCTTGCACGGAATAACAGGTTCTCAGAGATTACATGGAGCGTACTAGTCGTGGTATCAGTTATTGCTTAGCTAGCTATTCCAGAGTAGTTTCTTTTAGATTTGATTTTTCATTCTTACAACATTAAATGAATGGTCGAGAGGCATGGACTGCAAAGCTCATCATGAAGAACAATGCTGCCAAGTAACTGTCACGAGTGCTTGAGCCTGAACGGCATCCATATCGTGTAAGAAAGAGCTGGTGTGATCACAATGTAAAATACCTGTTTGTCTGTTTTCCTATGGAGGATCTTTTGCGGGGGCTCTGTTTTTCAGTATCTCTTCCGTTTCGTTCTGTTTTGTTTCGTTCTTCTTGTGTGCGATTACATTTGAACGTCGTAGATGAGTCCAGAAGGGCCTGACAGGAAGACGAAGAGCACACATGGGTGCATCAGAGAGCCTGGAGTTCTCTCTGCGGGATTAGCCTGCCGTCGTATAGTCCGTGTAGACGTAAACTAATAAAACAAACAGAAACATGAAATGCAGAGGTCCAAGTGCTTTGACCTAAGATACTGTGGTTCAGCTCAGCCATGGTATTTTGACTGCCAGCTGTATTCAACCTTGAATTACAGTTGTGTACTCTACAGTAAATTTAGATCCAATTTTCGACACCTACATACATACACATACTACCCGTACTACCGTTCAAATATCTCGAACGTTAGCGGCCTTGGGACAGCTTTAAGTACTCTACGTTTACTGGGATTTTTCGAGTGAGCTTCGGCAGGGGTGTGGCAGGGTTTAAGAGCCGACTGCCTTGGATTATAATCTTCAAATATCCAATGAACGATCTTTAGAAGAGTTGCTAAAGCGGTTCCTAAGCCCCGTTGTCAACTTAACCCTACGAAGACAACCTGGCATGTACTATCTCGGCTGCGAAAGCCGGTGCAAGGACCCCATAAAATACCTGGCTGATCCGTGATCTCGGATGCCTGTCAAGACAGTCACACTGGCCACTACCTCAACATCCTCCCGAGAGGTACTAAAACTCAGTGCAATATGGTGGCTGACGATGGTAACAGATGAAAACCATCGCGGGTTAGAAATGTGTCCTGGGACAGACCATAGACTATGATATTAAATGCTTACTATGGCTTTCGTCGCTTTGCGACTTACCTTACTCGACGTAAAACCGGGCCTAGTCTGGCCGCACAGCGTTCGAACAGAAGCGACAAGGCAGCCATCAGACATGTCGATGGTGTTGATGTCGTCCTATGTTTCGTCATATCGCGATGACCACCCACAACATTTCCGGTGCGAAAAACAGCTCTATCCAAAGGTGATAAACTACAAAATGGTCCTAGTAGTGGCGTGGACTGCCTATGGCGCTAAAGAGCCCTATGCCTGAGACCGGGAAAGGTGGCGGGGCAAATGCTGCTGCTTCAATTAGAGGTAATTCTCTGCCTTCTAAATGATCCGATCTGTCTCGGGAAAGCGAAACAGTTAGATACACGGATGATGGCTTAGAGACTTCAGATGCCGGAGAGCACTGTGCCGAAACGGAAGTATCATACGAGGTTAATCAGGATGGCGATGACAATGACGATGTGGACACCGAAGTCAATAGTTCCGTAAAACGAAGGAAGGTTGAGCAATTGCGAATCAAGAAGCATGTTTATTAGCAAGACACTCTATTTTGTAGATGCGAGGGGAATGGACGGACACACGAACGTCGAGGAGTGGTAAAGAGTCCAGGGAGGATAGGATCTTGAGAAATCAAAGTATATTTATATTACAAAACAACACCTTTAAGGCGCAAGTAAAGCGCTTTTCTTATATATGTCAGCGATAGTTCAATAAAGCTTCAAAAGCTTCATCTACGGCGCATAATATATTCGTGTATTTGAAAACATGTTGAATCCTAACAAAGTCTACTTGTTATCAGTACGTTTTCAAAAAGAGTTTTAATTGGACAGTACTTGTTTTGCTAACGGGTCCATATTACATTTAGAACTTCCGTATTTTCGTTCGCCACTCATACTATCAGAAACAGAGTCCCATAATGGTACCAGAGCCTCGCAACCCCGTCCTGACTCTACACTTACTATGCATAGAGATATTCACTTTGCGCAACTAAATACTTAGTTTTTCTATTACTTTGCACGTCCACGAGAAACAAAAGTGGGGCTTGTAAAGCCTCGCTCCATGTACTATTCATAGCTGATAAAAGGTATATATTCATTCTAGGCAGCAGTAATTTGTGGCCCATGATCGTCGCCGAGAAGTAGAGCAGCCAGTATCAGGCGCAGCAATTATTGCATATAGTGAGAAGAAAGGAGAACGCTGGTAGTTGAAAGAAAAAGAAAAGAAAAAAGGTATCGTACATGGCATGAAAGAAAGTGAAGGATGAGGCAAAATTAGTGCCGTCACCTGAAGGCAGGCAGCGTTCCCTTGAGAGACTCAGCTGCTGTTCTTAAACTTGACATAGCTACTGACTAGAGAGATAGGCTCAACTATACCAAGTAGACTCTAGCCTGGCTAGCCGCCGTCGCGTTTATAGTAGGTTTAATTTCCAAGGGTGCTGACGGGCGTATCAACTGCAACAGTGATGTAGTCACCGCCCCAAGTGCTGATAGTATCGATGACCTCTTGAGATGCCTTGGCAGAAAATCCCCTGTCCAAAGAAGTAGTGGTCAGCGCATAGAATAGATGCAAGTATCAATGTTATTTGCGTCGATTGAGTGACGTACCTGATGAAATCGTAGCGATGGGTGATGCGGCCGCCGGCATTTTCAATAGCAGCGATAGCTTGGTTGATAAGGGCATCAACCTTAGGCGCAGTTTTAGAATATGTGATTATGACGGATTTCTCAACGTCAATAGCGCTGGCTCCATGAAAAAGGGCCAGGCCAGCAGCGATAATGGTGAAGGGACGCATGATGAGAATATGGATGCGAAATGAGCTCTGGAGTTCAGGGTGATAGGTCTGTTAAAGGATGTGACAATAATGAATTGAATCGTAAATTTTGATATCGAGTGGATGTTGGCTGTTATATCAAAAAAATCAAAAAAGGCAGATATATGCGAAGAAGAAAAAAAGGAAGCACGTCTAGAGCGGCGGGATGATGCTGCATTAGTAGTACTCTAGAAGCTTCGCGCTTTAATTGCATGAAAACAACCCCCCATGAGACGAAGGCGTCGCCGCTAAGGGTTGAATTAGAAACTGCTGAGAGTCGAACGCGGCGCCTAGTCAGCTAGTACTAGTACCATTGTTTTAAGCTTACTGCTAGTAGAACCCTCCCTGTTCTATTATCAGGTGATACTACTTGATATTGTACAGACTATAATGAAGAGAATCAGGTATCACTCGACAGCATAAACAATTCGGTTCCAATCGAAAAAGTCGCCATCTAGAGCGAAAAGCTAAGATTGAAAGCTTCCTGATATAGAAACTATACCTTGAACAACGCCAAATGTTTCTAGCAGCCGTTGAAGTAGGCTAAATTGTGATTCTAGTCTACTTATCGCCTTCGTGATCCGTCCGACTTGAAGATTAAAATGGCTCTGTTGATGATGTTGTTCCGAGTCAGCTCGATAACTTTTCGCAACATGATTCGGACTAATCTCACGGCATTACCTACAAGCTTGGACATGCACTATCTGGCCGACTTTATGTCTGTTTTATTGGCTACGAATTGGTCTCTGCGGACTTGTGATACATGACTCGGCTTGATATGTACTCACACCATATCGTAATCTACTATGCCGTCGCTGACGCCTATGATATCCGTATATGTCGATATCACTGCAATATGGTACACGTACTGTTTGATGCAGCGCGTATGTGTCGTAGAAACAATGTATACACGAGTCACGGTCATTTAGCTTGTTTTTGAGCGCCATCAGCGTCGTTCCAGATGCCGCAGCTTTCCCGCTCAACAACGCTCATCGCTGTTGCAACGTCTCCTAACTTAGCGACTACGTCTAGCACACTTCTGTTCACACGGTCGAAATAGACATCGTTGGCTTCACGGCGTTTGCAAGCCAAGAGCATATCAACTTCGGTTTCTTCCTGCAACTTAGCACCCAGTCTATCATTGGCACCACCGCTAGAGCTTGGGCGCTGTACGCCAGATCCGATGCTTTTACCACCACCATCAGCACCGTCGCGTATGGTATCGGCAAGACCGGAAATTGGAACCTTGGCGTCCTTTTCCTTTTTTATGTCGATGGCATCATCAGCTTCACTTCGAGCCCAGGCTTGAGCGAGCGCTATTTGCATCGCACGAAGTTCTGTGAGCTTTTTATCATGGTCTACCCCAAATACATGTGTACCACTGCTGGCTGAACGTTCCACCTCTTCCAACGTAGCCTGCATTTCTGCCCAGAGAGCATCGGAGCGATCGCGTTCTAACGTTGGTGGTGCGGCTCTGGCGCCTCGCGTAGGTGTAATAGAGGCATCGTTGGTAGATGTAGTCCGTGGATGCGATCTTAAAGGAAGTTGGCTGTGGGATTTAGTCACATTGGCTGCGTTGGAGCCTGTTATCGTAAGGCCGACAGTTGCGTTTGGCGTGGATTTGGACGAGCTTGGATGAAGCGAGGAAGAGCCTTGAGCTATGGTCTCACGTAACTGGCCTTTGAGTTTAGGGAAAGGCGACATGGTATTGTAACGGACGTTGCTATGCGATATATTATAGTATATGAAGTATCTCAATCATGCGATAATCTTCGGTAGATCGAAAATGCTAGTTAGAGCTTGCACCTCGACGACTATAACGTCAACGGAGGTAATCAGCTACTTTGCGACAACCTACAGCAGACCCATATTTCCTACCGCCACAAAGTAAGATGACTAATGAAATACTATATCACGTGTGCGCACCGCACACCTGATAAATGTGGCGTTCAATTCCCACCAAAATATTTTTGCTGGCCTAAAATGCTACTGTGTATGATTTTTTTAGGGCAGTTTGACCCTACTTGGCGAAAGGTGCGGGACACTCTCAGAGCCACTCAATCAACCATCTAGCAATCTGGTGAACTTTCCAAGTCCTAGTCTATCTCACTTCCAAATCAAGCAAAGTCGCGTCCACGACATCAATAAGGTATGTTGAGACTTTCCGCCCATTTACACCTATCAGCCATCCTCATACCAACTACAATGCCATTACGGTGAATCGCTGCCTATCCAAGAAACTCAATTCTCGACACCGACGAAATGAAAACGACTGGCGCTCTATAAAAAAAAAAAAAACTTCGAATCTACAAATATAAAAATCGCAAATAATATATTACGCTGCTTTGGAATCTACCGATGTACCGATATTGCCATTGAATCGCCACACATATTCCTGAAACATACGACGGACGCACTTCAGAAACTTCAGCTGCTAATACATAGCCGCCTCGAATAGACAATATGCCTCGTGGTCTTAACTCCGCCCGCAAGCTGCGGACCAACCGCAAAGATCAGAAGTGGGCTGATCTCGCCTACAAGAAGCGTGCCCTGGGTACTGCCTTCAAGTCCTCTCCCTTCGGTGGTTCTTCGCACGCCAAGGGCATCGTTCTGGAGAAGATCGGTGTCGAGGCCAAGCAGCCCAACTCCGCTATCCGCAAGTGTGTCCGTGTGCAGCTGATCAAGAACTCCAAGAAGGTTACTGCTTTCGGTATGATCAACCCAATATTCTGTCTGCATCGCAACATTGCGGCCGACTGAATTCAAGTCCCATAGATGGCTCGGTAACCGTGGCCTGAGAAGATGTGCTTGACTAACAAAAATCTTATATATATATAGTCCCTAACGATGGTTGCCTTAACTTCGTCGATGAGAACGACGAGGTCCTCCTGGCCGGTTTCGGTCGCAAGGGCAAAGCCAAGGGTGATATTCCCGGTGTTCGCTTCAAGGTCGTCAAGGTTTCTGGTGTCGGTCTGATGGCTTTGTGGAAGGAGAAGAAGGAGAAGCCCAGATCATAAACGCATCGTCACAATCAAAAGTCGAGCTGTTGGGGTTTATTTTCTTTTGAGGAGTCAACGGTTGCTTGCATTTTAGCATGGCAGGTTAGGGTCCTGTTAGCAATAAATGACCTGAAATAAAAAAAGAGGGTTAAAGCCTGTCACGAACAAAAAACAAAGAAACTAACCAAACACCACAACTGCCTTAAGGACTCGTTTTCGCATGTGATAATGTCCACTAGCACTTGATATTTACTGAATGCCACTTCTAACACATTCCTAGAGAAAGGCGGCATATCATGTCGCAGTTAGTAATATTACCGCTTGGATAATAATAAGAATCGAACTATTTAAAATATATAAAACGCAAACATACAAGTTTGAATTCGTGGTGGAGAGAATCATACATATATAGTTGACCTAGATTTTTTAACTGTGATGCTAATCTTAAGACTGGACAACTTCATCACAACCACTCCATTGTATGAGATAGTCCACCCCTAATCCTGTACCAATAGCGCCGCCTGTAAACCAGCAACCATTGCGGAACCACCACCAACAGTTATTGACGTCATTCAAGTTGACTCGCTTGATCATGAAACCTAAAGTGGCGGCGGCACCTCCAACACTACCAATGAAAAAGGCCGGGCCAGAACCAGCAGCGACACCAGCCGTAGTCAAAAGACCCAGCTGTATGGCAGCCAGACTGCTCATAATCTTCTTTGTATGCTGTGCGTGCTTGACAACGATACTCTTCACCCCAGCCTTCTTGTCATGCTTGAGGTCCATGTGTGCGTATATCATATCATATAGGATTGTCCACGCAATGTTCGAAGAGTAGAGGCAAGCTGCGGCAGTAAGGGCGGCAGAATTGGTGAGTAGGTCAATTCCAAGTGCAGGAAAGCCCATGATGGCGCCCCATGAAAAAGTAAACCCTAGAATTATCTGAGGATAATATGTGATTCGCTTGGCAAGTGGGTAAAGTGCTACGAGTGCAACACTTGGCACGCCATAGAATAGACACGGTAGAGGGAACTGCAAAAGGATTGCAAGCCCTGCAAGCATCTGAGCACCGGTAAATACTAATCCGTTGAATGGTGTGATGGCACCGCGGGCAATCGGACGAAACTTAGTTCGGGCGACGTGAGGATCAAATTTACGATCCCAAAGATCGTTAATAGCACAACCAGCACCGCGCATTATGAAGGCGCCAGTAGCAAAAAGAGCGCTATAACCAACGACTGTAGTAGGTGAAGCTATGGGAGTTGCCATCGGAGCTGCTATCAGCGTTGACCAGATGCAGGGAAGATATAGATAATAAGTTCCCGCTGGTTTGTCCATGCGGGCAAGCTCAGCATAAGGCACCCATGGCTTGGGCAAAACAGATAAGAAACCTGTCTTGGGCGGTATGTATTCTAAAGGTAGCCCATCAGCATCGACGTCAGATATAGCTACTGCAGCTTTTCGTGATTCTGTTGATACAAATGAAATAAATGAAGTAGGCCTGAAGTTAGTTTTGGCGTATATCTGGCTGTGAGGCGAGCATCGAGTTAGAGGTCTTCTGATATATGTTGAAGATGTAAATTTCTTTAAGAACAAGCATGGCTGTGACGCTTGAGATGAAAAAGGTATGGGACGATGTAAATGCATCTTGTTGCGGATAAATATACTGTGAAAATATATTAAAATTAGACACGATAGTATATCAGAGTTTGCATAAGGCCGGCACCAACCTCATGATAATATATATAGGGCGTATAGCTTGAAAGATGGATTATATATTAGGTGAGGCTATGTGGATTTGTAGAAAGAATGATGTATATGGTGGAATACTGAATACTGAAACCTCCAGTCATGAGCCTCAGTGTGTTCCACATTTTTATCAGCCACTAGGATCATTTCCGCTCGTGGTATAGAGCCGCTTTGTTAAGACTCAATTTAGTGCATTTTCATACTAGCAAGCAATAAATTATGAACGATGAATAATTAATAATTCGATTATGCAGTATTTAACTACTTCCTCATAATCTATATAAGTAAGTGAATGTTCGGCTATTATGAGGTTATATATCAAAATTAACACCCATGAATTCCATTCCGTTACTGGCTAAAAGGCCCGTAACACACCACTCCGTGCTTCAGTCTGATTAGGAATAAAGTGGGGATTGCAGGATAACCCTACTGATAGGGTCTATCGCTTAAAACAACGGGTACCTTGCAGAATATGTTTTCTTTTTTTTGTGCCATACCTGAAAAATGTATATTAACAATATATTACAGTAAACTATCACGAAAGCAACATGGATATTTTACGACTAAAAATTATCAATGCCGCATTTTTTAGTCTCTACAGCATCTAAAGTAAATAAAACTTGCATTGTTTTTCACTAGGTCAACTCCATGGCGATATTATGACGTTTTTTCTTATCCAAGTCTCAGTCTCAACCGAACGACTCAAGTAGTCTCCTCAACACTGTGATCTTACCGACAATTCGGGCTCACGTTCTTGATCTGTCAATAGACGACTCATTTCAAACATGACAACGTCGTTGCACACCCAGGCGAAATTTGAGCCTATCTCGCCCGATCTCGACCTCGATACGCTCGTCAAGTCCACGCCGAACTTCGAATGGGTCACGCGAATATCTGCCTCACAAGTTCAAAGTTTGGGCAAGCAAAAATTCGACCAACTAGTCTCCTTCCATGTCATCCAGGGCGGTAGACCACTTGTTATTGAATCATGGGATGAAGTGCTACCTAGCGATATCTTCAACATAAATTGGCTAATGCAAAACTATGACAAACATCGTATGTGGCATACGCACCTTCGAAATCCAATTTGGCTATATTTTGAAACGTAGAATATGTTGCTGATTTTGCCCGTATTGTAGGAGAAAATGTTCGCGATATCAACAACCAGGTCGATATCCCCATGACCATGGGGCACTATCTACGGGCGATGCGTAAACTTGCGGCGCAATGGACGCCCCTGAACTTACGCGATGAGCGACGCCAACGACTGTATCTCAAGGACATCGATTGCCCCAGTGAATGGGAAGCTGCCCTTCGCCAGATAATTCCGCCGAGCTTGTTCTATATGAATGAGAATTCTACCGACCACGTAATTCCAAGTGCAGAGAATAAGCTGTCCAACGCGTCTATTGGCCCAGCTGGGGATTTGATGTCTAGTCTTCCCGAGTCTATGCGAGCGCAGAATCTCATGTGCTACATTGGCCATGAGGGCACATATACGCCTGCACATAACGAAATGTGTGCTAGTTTGGGCCAGAATATCATGGTTGGGACGTCTCGAGGGGATGATGGTGATTTAGAAGGCAGCTCTATCTGGTTTATGACAGAGAGTAAAGACCGAAGGGTCGTTTGCGAATATTTCTCCTCGATGTTGGGCCATGACGTCGAGACCGAAAAGTACTTTGCTCAGATTAGTGCCTGGAAAAAGGCGACGTTTCCTGTCTATATTGTAGAACAGAAGCTTGGAGACCTTATTCTTATTCCATCACTTGCTCTACACCAGGTCTGGAATCGTGGCACTCATACTATGAAGGTCGCCTGGAATCGAACAACTGTTGAAACACTAGAAATGGCTCTTGGAGAGGCATTATCGAAATCTCGAATGGTTTGCCGTGACGAACAATACAAAAATAAAGCCATTATCTACTATACTCTCCAGAAATACTACAAATATCTGGATGAGTTGAAAAGACCTATGGCTTATATAGACTCAGGCATTTACCAGAGCCAATCTTCTCGATGGTCAATTCTCGAGTCTGATTTTCGAAGGCTGTTCTTCCTGTTCGCCGATATTCTGGGCAACGAGGTTTTTGGCTTTCAAGAATCCAACGTAGAATATGTCGAGTTCGATTCGGGCATAACGTGTTCGTTCTGTCGGGCTGATATATTCAACCGCTTTCTTACTTGCAAGAACTGCGTACGGGTCCTCATAGATGGTAGTGACGACACCTACGACGTGTGTATGGAATGCTATGCTATGGGCCGGTCCTGTTCATGTATCACCAACCTCCAATGGTGTGAGCAATGGAGATGGAGTGATTTAGTTGATAAGTACGACATGTGGCGGAACATGGTCATCAAGAATGACGGGTTCATTGATATTGAAACATCGCCATTACCCCTTGAGCTCATTTACAAGAACAGGAAGAAAAAGACGCTTGCCCAAGTCTGTCAAGAGGGTCTTAAACGTCGCCCTTTTCAACCCACCACCTTATCTTATCTGACCCCCCTAAAAGGTGGCTCTGATGGCGAAGTCGGTGTAGATGACAAAGGCCATGTCAAACCGAAAAGGGGCAGGCAAAGCAAGAAAAGACATCCGCCAAACACCAAGCGCTGCCACGCTTGCAATACCTATGACTTTGCCTATAAGCTACAGGCCTGTTCTACGCCGGGCTGCAACGAATCGTATTGCTACGGCAATCTATATCGAGCCTTTGACCAGTTGCCACAAGATGTGCAGCAGGCGGAGGCTTGGAGATGCCCGAAATGTAGTGGCAATTGTAACTGTTCTACTTGTCGTCGATCAAACAAAACGAGCTTTTATGTGCCTAGAAGAACGGTTCTTGGCCACGATACACGAAGTTTTGCCGATGACCGGAGCCTTGAAAGCCTAGTTAATTTCCGTCTGCACAATTTGTGTTGGCTGAAGCATTCTGGCGATGAATCTCGTAGTACGAAAAACAAACGCATGATGCAGCTACAACAGCAGGCAAATCATGACAAGCATGAGGCGATGCATATCCAAGAAGCGGCTCGAGATGTCCTTAAATCCAGCAGTAACATTTATGGCCCTGTTTTGACAACAGGAAAATGATTTAGCATTGATGCATCATTCTACCCAGGACGCGAAACTTGATATGATTAATAGTCTCTACACGGTAAAAGAGACACGGATATATCCTTTCGAGATATCCTTTTAAGGGAACGTCCGGTTCTATATAACATGGCCGATATGGGCGACTGTCAACAGGCCAACGTTCGATGGCGGGCGGCAGTGATGGTTTCAATAATTTTGACGGTAGCTACACCTAGTCAAATGATTTATATATACCCGACTTAATAATTTAAGGGTGGCGAAGAGCGAAATAACATTGCATCGCACGAATAATTCATAGCAAAAGCTCTAAACGACGAGCCCTTATAGGTGTTGTACATAGATATTGGTGATAATATACTAAAGGATATGTTTGAAGAAAGTATGTTAGCCTTCATCGGTGCCGGTACCGAACTGTAGGTATAATATCAATAACTCCGCTCTAGGGTCAAGGGTTATAATATAATCTTTCACCACGCTAAACTATTTTAAGCACTCCGATGGCAAGTCGGAGCTTGCAAATCATGACAATCCAGTCATACTTGCGGCGTCAGGAACATCGGCCTTAGCTCCAGTAAATTCGACAGGTTAACTCATATCAGTACTAGTCGGCAAACAATATTACAGGAGGGTCGTAGGAGGCAAATACAACTGTCGGCAACGGCGAGAAGCGATTATTGAATAGAATAAAAGGTATATAAAGTCACCTCTTCTTTTTTACTTTAGAATCTATCTATACTCTTTCATTCTTACTACAAAACCCTTATACTACTACAGTTTGCTAAGTTGGTCCCCAGGCCCGTTTTCATATACCATTTCTGCCTGCTATAGTCACGAAATTCTGCGAAAATTATATCTTGCAGCAGCGTCAATATTGTATATATAGTACACACACAGCGTTGTAGCAGTTTAGAAACACACTGAAACTGCGATCGATCTGCCACTCTAAACACTAGCAAGCTCTTTATCTTATCTGAGACGAGACACCCCACATTATCGTGCACTACAGTCTTTCTTTAGCCAGGATTACTGTAATTCATCTCCTACCATCTCGGAGTAGTGCCTTTCTAAACCTGCTTGCTTGACTCTTGAAGTGAATTGAGCCTTTTGTTCATCAATTATTCTTAACCTTTGCTGATTTTTACCTCTAGAAAAGTTACAATGGAGGCTATCAACGAGACTTTTAGAGTCTGCAAGGCTCAAAACCGGGTATGTTGACAATCACTACATGTTCATTGCGTTCCGATGGATCGGCCTACATGCTGTCATCCTGCTGGTCGAATCATTGGGAGCTGTACTAACGAGAACTGCATTGCAGGCTGCCCTGGTGTCATTCATCACCGCGGGGTTTCCCACCAAAGAGTCAACTGTCGAGACTTTGCTGGCTATGGAGCGTGGCGGTACCGGTATGTGCCCTGTCATATGAGCTGTTGTGTGATGCTCGAGATGCTAACTCAGCTCTGTTGCTAGATATCATTGAGGTCGGTGCCCCATTCACTGACCCCATCGCTGACGGCCCAACTATCCAGACCTCGCACACTGTTGCGTTGAAGAATGGCATTAACATTACCAACACGTTAGAGCTGATCAAAGAAGCTCGTGGCCGTGGCCTCAAAACTCCTGTTTTGCTGATGGGCTACTACAACCCATTTCTGGCATATGGCGAGGAGAAGCTCCTTAACGACTGTAAGGCTGCTGGCATCAACGGTTTCATTCTAGTCGATCTGCCCCCTGAGGAGGCCATTTCTTTTCGTGGCCTATGCTCCAAGGTTGGCTTGTCATACGTCCCTCTCATCGCCCCAGCCACCTCCGACGCTCGCATGCAGATTCTTTGCAAGCTGGCTGACTCCTTCATCTACGTTGTATCTCGCCAGGGTGTTACCGGTGCTTCGAGACAGTTGAACGCCAACTTGCCCGAGCTTCTGGCTCGCGTACGCAAGTACAGTGGTGGCCGCCCTGCTGCAGTTGGTTTTGGTGTCTCTAGACGCGAGCATTACGACATGCTGGCTGGCCTGACCGAGGGTGTCGTTGTTGGCTCAAAAATTATTACTATTCTCGAGGAGGCTGGCCCTATCGATGGCCCTGCTGCTGTAGAGAAATTTTGTGCTGAGCTGTGTGGCCGCGACGAGCAAGATCGCAAGACTCTGGCCGCCGCTCAGACCGAAACTGCCCTCAAGAATACTCGAGCTGAAGATTCGGCTTTGGTTGCCAAACTGGGTGATCTTCACGGCTCTTTGCCCGCTCGCTTCGGTGAATTTGGTGGCCAGTATGTCCCCGAAGCGCTGATGGACTGCCTCAGTGAGCTTGAAGAGGGTTTCGGTAAGATGATCAACGACCCCACCTTCTGGGAAGAGTACCGCTCGTACTACGAGTACATGGGCCGCCCTGGTCATTTGCACATGGCGCCTCGCCTCACTGAGCACGCCGGTGGTGCTCGCATTTGGTTGAAGCGGGAAGATCTCAACCACACTGGTTCGCACAAGATCAATAACGCACTTGGCCAAATTCTAGTCGCTAAGCGTCTAGGGAAGACCCGCATTATTGCTGAGACTGGTGCTGGCCAGCATGGTGTTGCTACTGCCACAGTCTGTGCCAAATTCGGCATGAAGTGCACTGTCTTCATGGGTGCCGAAGATGTTCGTCGACAAGCTTTGAACGTTTTCCGCATGCGTCTGCTAGGTGCTGAAGTTGTTCCTGTCACTGCTGGAACCAAGACTCTCCGAGATGCTGTCAACGAAGCCATGCGCAACTGGGTCACTGATCTGGAGACTACTCACTATATCATCGGCTCTGCAATTGGTCCTCACCCCTTCCCAACTATTGTCCGTACTTTCCAGAGCATCATTGGTAACGAGACCAAGGAACAGCTCCAGAAGGCCGCTGGCAAGTTGCCCGATGCCGTTGTTGCCTGTGTTGGTGGTGGCTCTAACGCTGTAGGCATGTTCTACCCCTTCAGCAATGACCTCTCTGTCAAGCTGCTTGGTGTTGAGGCAGCTGGTGACGGTATTGATACTCTTCGTCACAGTGCCACTCTCTCTGCTGGTTCCAAGGGTGTCCTGCACGGTGTTCGCACTTATATCCTCCAGAACCAGGAGGGCCAGATCACTGACACCCACTCTGTATCGGCTGGCCTGGACTACCCAGGCGTAGGCCCCGAATTATCGTCGTGGAAGGATAGCGGCCGTGCAGAATACATTCCTTGCACTGATGCCCAAGCTTTCGAAGCTTTCCGTCTTATCTCACAAAAGGAGGGCATCATTCCAGCTCTGGAGTCTGCTCATGGTATCTGGGGTGGTCTAGAACTAGCTAAGACGATGGGCAAGGATAAGGACATCGTTATCTGTGTCAGTGGCAGAGGCGACAAGGACGTGCAGAGCGTTGCTGATGAGTTGCCTAAGCTGGGTCCTATGATTGGCTGGGATCTGCGCTTTTAAAAAACTTTCTAGAGTATTAAAACCCGAATCCAACATATGACCGTGTCAGATTGACCTCAAAATACATATCACATATCATAAATCGTGAATCTAAACTACTAAAAAGTACTGCTACATATATTATCTATACTAATGTAGCGTAGCGCAAAGTTTCATGTGGCTTTTGTATAATTGTGGGAAGATGGTTGCATTGAATGATGTACAGTTTTATGAAAAGGTAAAAAAAAAAATGAGATACTGTCCATTGAAGATAGATAATGGTGTACAAAGCTGTCGAGATGAAGCAATACGATTATGGTGTCAATGGTTTCGGGGCGTTGTCGACCTTTTCAACGCCATCTTGAGCGTTGATAAACTCCTTTTCGTATGAACCCTCACTTTCGGCGCCAGCAAGCTCATCTGCAGTACCAAGTTCAAACTCTTGACTGTCCAGCGACTTGATAGTTTGAGCACGCTCGGCCAGCAAATTACGCGTAACCTTGCTTAGTGGACCGGGTGTGGCATAGTCAATAGCAACTTGCACGGAATACTGTGCCTCTTTGTCAATCTTTTCTTGCTCTGTAGCCTCGCGTTCCGGCAGGCCCAGCTGGACACGTTCTGCGAGCCAAGCTTTCCGTACGGCCTCTGTCTGCATGACTAGCCAGCGCAGCTTCCATCCACCGGGGCCGAGTTCCTTGATGCGTTGCGGCTTGTCCTTGAGCAGATAAGTATCAAGGCTCTTTTCTTTGACGATTGTACGGAACACGCGGATAGTCATGCGCACTTTGACCCAGGCATTGAGCGAGTCGCTCCACATACGTTTGCGGTGGACATTAGGTTTCCATGTGCGTCGGGACTTAATCGGGTTGCGACCGCTAGCTACGTGGTTGCCGTAGCGGATGCGGGATAGACCGTATAGGCCCTTGTTCGATTGCTTGTAGACATGGCGTTCGCCGTACGGATACGGAGGCACAAGGGTTGAGGGGATGCGGACGGCCTGGATCGTCTTGATGCTAAAGGCAGAGCTGGTGCTGAAGGAGGCTATAGAGCTATTTACTTTGGAAGTGGGAGCTAGACCAGATGTCGGGCACGTGCGAGAGACGGTGCCGAAGAGATATGGTATCCGTGACATGTTTGTATGATGTGTGCGTGGATTGATCAATGTCGTGATAGTCGTGATATAGGTGGGTAATGATCAGTCATAGAGCCAGCCACTCGACAGTGGACCTCAAGGGCTTCTTCCTTGGCGTATTACTGAACGCGAATCAATAATTATGGTCTTGCTAAGCGGTATTTCGGGGGTAATAAGGAACGATTTGGAAGAGCTGAGCAGGCTGGAATACAGACGATGAGCTGTATTGGAAGTCATAGATAGATCACGATCCAAAACTATCATCTGCAATTCGAGTTGCACAAATTGGACCAGGCATATGTCAATATACATTTGATCCTGCGATTTTCGCTTGCGTACACCGCTTTCTGTTACTGGAAACGACCCTAGAGCTTGGGTGGCAGAATCCACAACCAACAACAAACCAAAATAGCTTCTTCATTTGATATCACATTATCTACTTCTAGGAGAAGCTACAAGTCTTAGTATTATTGCAGAGTTCTATATATAGTCTCTAAATAGCTGCGATAATAGCAGAGACATCCATCCATCCAAATCCACGTTGTGCTTCTCACCACTAGAATGCTCCCCCCGGTTAACCAAGCGTTGCTTGAAGACAACCCAGACTTTGCGAAGCTCTACAGCGTCTTGACCACGGTGATTCTGAATGGCGACGGAACTACAAAAGTGCATCCAAACGCTCCTGAGCAACAGAATATTCGGGATGTAGGAGCCACTCTACAAGTCTCCCTACACAGCATCACCGTCGCTAATGCTCCTACTATCATCAATTCAGGAACTTGACCAGTATCGGTTGAAAGAAGCACGACGACATATCCTTACCTCAACTATCGCGACTGTCATCCCCTCCGAACCGGCCAAGCTAACAGTCTCGTCGTCTCGTCGTGAAGCTGCCCCGATCTCGACTCCGCTACCAGAAGCAGCGCTCGATCTCCTGCTGATCCTCCCACCGTTGCTCGTAGCGAGCGAGTCTCTACCGCCTGGCGCAACATCTCTCCTTCTAGGGTCACAGCCGCTATGTGATCTCGACAATTTGCTTCCTCAAATCGCGCCCTTGATATCCACTAAACTGCAAACCGCAGCTCTTGGGCTTGCACGGGTCACAAACCCAACAACGAACCCCTCATATTTGCATCGCAATATCGCACAACTGCCAGCCACTGTGGCTACACTTCAAGCATCAGTAGACGAGCGAAAGGTCGAGATCGCTAATAAGCGGTTAGTTGTCAACTCCCATGTAGTGGATGTTTTGCAACGCCGAACACGGGTGCTTGCGCAACTCATACGTGCACTAGAAGCTAAGCATGGCGCCGTAGCCCGTGCAGCTGAAATGCGCGCTGCGGAAGTAGCGCTGAGTGCTCAACAAATAGAATCAGAAGCTAGGTTAGTCAGAGCAAAAGTGTTTAAAGAGATTTACAGTCCCGAAGTGCGTATCGCCCTCGGAAACTACGGCCGCCATCTACGTGATGCTACAAATCGGCTGTCAGAAGCAATCGGAGCTAGAAAAAATGAGCTTTCGGAATACGGCGTCGGTGTCGAGGGCCAAGAAAATAAGGTAAAACTAATGTGCGAGTTGGCCAAGGCATATCGCGAAATAGACCGGAAAATTGATGAAGTAGAAAGTGATCTCAATAGACTAGGTCGACGCTGAATAATGCACCGGCTCTTGACGACAGTTTATGGCAATAGACAAGCCACCAGTAGGAGTAGATCTACCAATTATGACAACTGACACCATCTAATTGTTTATAGGTGTTCATGGACATGGAATCGTGATTTGGATTTTAAATGGCAACCATTGTGACCTGCATTTATTGAAACTGGATATCTTTTGTAAGCCCTGGGTTCTATCAGCATGCCGTCAAGGCAGCAAAATCACATTCTCCGTCCGTTCCTAAACAGTCCGTTCTTTAACCGGCAACCTTGAAGATCGACTCAGCTAGGCGACCAACGTTGCTAGTAGTGATACCAGCTACTGAAATACGGCCGTTCAGAGTAGCATACACACTGTGGTCAGAAGCTAGCTTCTTCATCTGGGTCTTGTTCAGGCCAGTGTAGGCGAACATGCCAATCTGGCTGGTGATGTGCGACCAGTTGTGGCTGCTACCAAGCTTCTCCAGGTTACCACGCAGAAGGCTACGCATGCTTATAATACGGTCAGCCATTCCCTTGACCTCCTCCAGCCATTGAAAGTAGAGCTCGGGCGTATTGAGAATCTCCGAGGCAATGCGAGCGCCGTGAATAGGAGGGTTGGAGTACAGAGGCCGCACAATGATTTTGATTTGAGAGTCGATGATAGCCTTTTCCTTAGGATCAGCAGTGACAATAGAGAAGGCACCAACACGTTCGCCGTATAGACCCTGATACATTGTCAGCTATATTTTGTTCATAGTCGTGATTTTGAATGCCTCTTACCATGTTCTTGGCAAACGACTGCGAAAGTGCGACATTGTGGCCCTCCTTGATGAAGTGACGAAGCGCAAAGGCGTCGCGAGTAGTATCTCCACTAGCAAAGCCCTGATACGCCATATCGAAAAACACAAAGTGACCATTCTGCTTGACCTTGTCGCTAATCTCCTTCCATTGTTCGGGAGTAGGGTCGACGCCTGTGGGGTTATGCGCACAGGCATGGAACAAGAAAATGCTCTTAGCAGGTGCCACCTGGATATCCTTCAGGAGGCCTTGGAAGTCCAGGCCAATGGTCTTCTCATCGTAGTAGCGGTAGGCTCCGACCTGAAGGCCAGAATCCTTAAAAATAGCGCCATGGTTGGCCCACGAAGGGTTGGGCAGGTAGATCTTCTTAGCGCCGGGGTACCAGCGGGAGAGGAAAGCACCGCCAATACGCAGGGCGCCGGTACCTGATATGGACTGGGTGATGGCAACACGCTCAAGAGCAGCGGAGCCCTCGCCATAGGCGAGCTTAGCAGCAGCCTTTGTGAACTCGGGCACACCGGTGATGCCAGCGTACTCCTTGTTCAGTAAGGCCTTGGTGATCTTGTCTTCAGCAGCCAGCACAGAAGGAAGAACGTAGGGCTTGCCGGCATCATCCCGGTAAGCGCCGACACCTGTGGATATGTCTGTTAGTATGGCGCAACCTGAAGTCACCTAACAAATATTGATTCGTACCAAGGTTGATCTTTTCGGCAAAGGTATCGGCCTTGAAAGCTTCAGTGATACCGAGAATGGCCTATCAGTCAAATATTTAAGATTAGTTATGCGGATATTATATTCCATATGCTTGGTATCTGAAAGGCATCGACATGGCATCGTGTAGAATAGCATAGCAATTGTTTTTTGCAGAATGAGCTATGAGAACGAGGAGCAGTATTCAAGGATATAAACCGTACATCCTATATATAGTAAAAGTCATTGTCAGTATCAAGACCTTATGTTGATCCCGGTATCAAACTTTTGGAACTCACAGGAGGACCAAGAGGCACGTTGGCCCAAGTCGACTGGGAACGAGCTGGCGTAGCAGCTCGTAGCACCGTGAATGCAGCGCGAGATCTGAGAGTAGTAGACAGCATTGTACTCAAAAGGCTACCGTAGTATGAGTGAAGGTCTAGTGAATTATGACTACAGGTCAAAAGGTAGTTAGCAAAGAGAAGAGGCTCGCCGGGAGAATACGCTTCTTGTACAGAAGGGAAAACAAGTAAGCAATGGATGGTGGCCGAAGAAACGTAGTGAATAAAGGAGGAAGAAGGCGGGGAGCGGACAGGCGGAAGCGACGTAGAAAGCAGAGTCAAAGCAACAATCAAGCAGCAAGACTTGTTAGGACTAAAAAGCGACAGTAACAGAAGCTCGCGTAAAAAATGTCGTAGCGCTCTATAGTGGCACTTACAAGATTATTGTGCTAGGACCAAAGCCAATGGGACGATTTGCAGTAACGACTCATACTTTCGCCACCACTACGTTTATTTTGAAGGCGCATCGTATTGAGCTTAAGCTAACCTTGCTGGTTTGGACAGCTTTTTAGCAGTTATGATTACAAAAAAAAAAAAAAGAATAGGAATTCAACTTGTCCAGACCTTCTGTAGGCTACAGGTTTCTCGCAAATCCTACATCGGGTTCACGATGGAGCACTTGGAGGACATTGCAGAACAGGTTACCACTAGCATCTTGCCAGTCCTCTGATATAATGATGCAGATTGCGTTCAAACAAGTCTTTAATGGTCCAGCCACTGATGGTAGCAGGCAGTGTATGGAGTCATTTACTCACCTGTCAAGGCTTTTCGATTGGCCATTGGGATGTTCAAGCCAAGAAGAAGATGTAACACTGAAGGATTGCATTATGAACAAAATACCGCCTAAAACTCAAGAGCAAGCTTCAACCCGAAATCCAACGTACCGGCGTCGTGTTTAGGATGCTGTCGCAGTATTTGGAAACAGGCTATCACTAGCCTTAAAAATTGGAATTCAAAGGCACATTAGTTGGTCGCTTTTAGCCAGCCAAATAAGCAAATTAAGGCCAATGGTTGAAAGATCATGCATTTACTGATGCATCAGATTTTTTGTTGATTTCTAAAACCAGCTGTCCATCCAATGTGAGAGCCTCAATGTCAATACTACTACTACTATATGTAGTAACAACCCTGCCAGCTATTCTGTTATACGGTCTTGCCTGCCACACTGAACCTCGCCATAGGCATGTGCCATCGATCTCTTTACTTAATAGTATGCCTATGAAAAAGACAATAAATCAGCCTAGTCAACTTTATGTCGCACTTTAAGCCGAGCTTGAAATATCGCTTCTGCTTCAACTCCAAAAACAACCATTTTCACAAGCAAGATATAGCATCGTTTCAAGCCATCATCTACGCCGTTTGTTGGCCAGATATCTAAAGGTCCACACTTAATTTGACCCAAGAATATAATCCGGAAGTCAAGGCCGAGACCGGAGAACTGCTGTCGGCACAATTTCCCATCAGATGCCGGCATTTGCATGTGAAATATCAGCCTCAGCTTTTCCTCAACTAAGATGTGATCGATTATCCAGGAACTCTGCAATACCATAATGCAGAAATGGTACCATTGACGATGATCCTCACCCAACCTTGAGTTTTACAGGTTGCATCTGCAATATGAGCTCCGCCTTAATTGTCCATTATCTAGATGCGCTATGCCTTCACTTAGCTGCAAGATATCCAGCTGATCTGAATTCAATACTATTGAAATGTTGGTGATGCAATCCTCCATACTGCATAGTGTTGGAGACCAGACCGACTTTGTTCCCCGCCAATATACCAGGTATCCATCCGTTGGTGCGGCAATATATCGTTGTAGCACCATGTATGGGTTCTGCAAACAGTAATCCCACTCTATAACCCCAACTCCGGCTTTTGCTGCGGCTTTTAGTGGTGCTTTAGACATTACTAGCCCATACAGTTTCACATTGGTGGATGCGCGATCTAAAAGGCCACGGCGAACGGAAAGAATCGTATGACTGATTCATTAGGGGGGAATAGCCCACGGGAAAACCCGGATATACAGACTCATTGACCTACGCTGATATCAATCGAGATAGGCATTCTTCCCTTCGGCGCATTCCAGAACACGGATCTCCGGGCTATATTCGCCGCCAACAGTAGACCAAACATATCAAATATCTACATATACGGCGCGGCAACGGGAGCAGAATTCCCAGTACAGAATGAACAACCCTAATAACCCTAGGCTGCAGTCTAACCCACAATACGGATAACACGGGCTTGCTAGACCATATGCGCAGGACCTTAGCGGGGTAAGCAGTATAATGTATGTCAGTATATGTAGTAAGTTCACCCCCTACGCACATTGAGATGCATAGATGGCGTGGGTGGGCTAATGATTTCACTCTATGATTGGTTGTTGGCGTCGCTACGTAAGAGAGCCATAGTTGCTAAAACAGCCCCCGCTATAGAGCTTCAAACGGTCACTTCAAACTAGGACAATATCGCATCTGCCACATCTTAACCATACTTTATAGTGTCATTGTGCCATTCTATAATATCCGGTCGAAGCAACTCCAACTTTAACTTCTCTTATATTATCGTGATGTCGTTTCTCGCGGTAGGACTTGAAAAGTTGAACCTGACTAGCCCCAAGAAGCACCGGTCAAAGGAAGAAGATACCGATAATGTCGGCGAAGAAGTTGACAGCAACACTGTTGCTGGCGGCGGCCACTTAGCGCGCCATTCTGCTTTGCACCGCGCTAATCTGCCTATCAGTCAGCATATCCAGCGCTATCTTGTTGATCGGGGCGTAATCAGCGATGATGATGTGCGGCCTGAGGGCGAAGAAAACTCGCCGGCGTTAAAACGGCTTCTTCAAGAGCCGCATTTCAAGGTTCCGCGAGAGCTTCTAGAAACCAACCATCCGCTGCCCGAGTACTTTGTAAGTAGCAGTCACAATACCTATCTTATGGCTCACCAGCTGTATGGGTCATCGTCAGCAACGGCGTACGAAACTGCTTTGACAGCCGGCTCGCGTTGTGTTGAGATCGATGTCTGGGATAACGATTCCAATAAAGACGAACCCAAAGTTACACATGGTTACACTCTAGTGTCGCATATTCCTTTGCGCGCTGTGTGCGAGACTATCCGCAACGTCATGGATAGAGAGGCCCAGCTCGCAGCCGACGACCCAGCTTTCCAGACCAGCCCTATCCTAATCTCGCTAGAAAATCACTGCAAAGAACATGGCCAGCGACGTACTGTAGAGATTATGAAAGACGTGCTCGGCCAGCGCCTGCTCAGTGAAGCTCTAGACAATGCCAATGAATCGATGCCAGATGCCGCGCATGTCTCGCTTGAGCGGCTGGGCCATCGCATTCTTGTGATTGTAGAGTATCATACTCAGAACGAAGTTGTCGAGTCTTCCAGCAGCGACGATTCTTCTGACGACGACGATGAAAAGGCCATACGCGAAGAATATCACCGGCGCAGGAAGGAGACGCATGACTCGATGATCATTCCCGAACTATCTCAGCTCGGTGTCTATGCCCAGTCGGTCAAGCCAATCGACAACTCTTGGTTCGATCCTGGAGTGCTCTTGAACGGTCCTCACCACCATATGATCAATATCTCCGAGGTATTTTAGAGCATCACATTACCTTATCATGACCTTCACAAACTAACACCCACAGTTCGGGCTTTCAAAACTTATTGATAGCGGCGGCGGTCATGCCATTGGACGCCATAACTCCAAGCATCTCATGCGCGTTTTCCCCAAGGGAACTCGGATCTCGTCTAAGAACCTATCACCAGTCAAGTATTGGTCGCTTGGGGCGCAGATTTGCGCCTTGAACTGGCAAACATTCAACGGTGGCATGCAACTAAATGAAGCTTTGTTCACAGGTACCGACGGCTATGTCCTCAAACCTGCTGCGCTGCGTGCGGGCGGCAACGGAAACGTCCTCACTGGGGCTAAGAAACGGCTGCGGCTACATATTGCGGGAGCATCGAATATTGAGCCGCCCAGGGGCTTTGGTGAGGGACAGGAAGGTGGGACGGACTGGAAGCCATATGTCACATGCACACTGGTCCACCCTGGCAAGACGTTTGGCAAAATAAAGCAGAAGACCAACAGTTACCATCAACACAAGCTTGGTTTCTTGCACAAAGGTGAAAACCCGCCACCAATCAACCCTATGTGGGACGATACCTTGGAGTGGGCCTACGAGGACAGCGAGATGGTGTTTTTGCGCATTCTGGTCAAGGCAGACTTGAGCTGGTCCATCAACCCCAACCTCCGGGTTATTGCCGTGCGTCTGCATTACATTCAGTCCGGATGGAGATTCCTTCACCTCACAGACTTCAGCGGCCATCAAACAAGCGCGACGTTGCTTGCCCGATTCGAGATAGAGAACATGCCCTAGAATGGATATCTTGCCGATAATGATTGCGTGGAGGAGCGCCTCTTGTCTAAAAGTACATGTAGATCCCAATTGCATGCTATATCAGAGGCTGATCCCTCCAATGCATGCACTCCGATCCTAGAAATATCACTTACATATATCACCGTGTGTCTTTGTCATACTTATAAGCATCCATTCGGGTACTTGCCTTGCATGTTTGGTGACATTTACGCAGCCGCTGAGTCAGCAGAGTATACTTACTAGCTAGTACCACTAAGTGCGGTGATGAGCGACAAACCCCGCTGTGGTAAAAAAAAAAGCTCAAAATATAGGAAGAAAAAAAGAAAAACAAAAGTGGGCCGTGAAACTTAGATCAAGGTTGGTTGGTACTAATAATAGCTGAAAAGCCTCGACGCAACGCAAATCAACACAACGCAAAGGCCGCGTCCTTTCACTCATCATCCGATTTTCATCGTCAGATCGCATCACGATCATTTGGCTCTGTTAGCAGCTTGAAGGTTTCGACTGCTTGTTCGTTGAGAAAGACACAGAAACAAGAACCGAAAATCCATGCTGCTTGAACGTCGAATCTTCCTTCACCCACCTTTTCTTTCTTAGTTTCTCGCTTCGATTAAAAACACTTTAAGAATCAGTCATTCCGTTCATCCACTCGTCCTTCCATCATCCATTCATCTCCATTATGACTTCGACTCTCACTCTCGCCAACGGGCAGGTCATTGCCTACCGTCTCGACTCGGTCACGCCACATGCACCAACCGTCGTTTTAGCCAACCCATTGTGCGCCTCGTTCCGCATTTGGGACCATGTAGTGCCCTCCATCACCGCCGCCGGCTACTCGGTGCTGCGCTACAACCAGCCCGGTCACGGCGGTTCGTCGACACTGTCTCCGCCAGACGCAACCACATTCTCGGACGTGACTGCCAATGTGCATGAGCTGATCCAGCTCCTCAAAATATCTAGCATTCATGCCTGGGTCGGTGTGTCCATGGGCGCCGCGACCGGCGTGTGTTTTGTCGCACGCTATCCCGGCCTCGTTAAGAAACTTGTTATTTGCGATACCGTGCACAGCTCGCCCGCCGCCGCTGGCCAGGCCGATATCTTTGCGCCACGCGTAGCTGCTGTGCGTGAACATGGCTCGCTGCACGCAACGGTTGCCGCCACCATGGACCGTTGGTTCGGCGCCGAGTGGATTGCCAAACACCAGGCCGAGGCTGAGCGCGTACGGTTATTGATGCTTACCACTCAGCTGGATGGCTTTGCTGCGTGCTGTGCGGCACTGGCTGATAAGAATTTCGATTTGCGGCCATTATACAAGACCCTTGCCTATGCCGTCACGCATGTGAAGCTTGTGGTGGGCGAAAAAGACGCGGATTTACCAGTGCAGATGAAGCAGATGCAAGAAGCCATACAGACGGGCTTTGAGGCTTCACCAAATAAGACCATTGTCGATCTCACTGTCATTCCTGATGCTGGTCATGTATGCTTTGTTGACGCTCTAGAGAAATACATCGAGGCTGTGGTGCCTTTTCTACAGTCATCGTAATACAGATTATCAGTAATGCCTACGCATCCCCACAAAACGGTGGTGCAGTTCGTATAGAGGCTCAATCTGTTGCTACAAATCTGGTTCCCTTCATTTGTCTGACCTCACTATGAGACACCACGTCTGACAAACGCTGCAATGGAACTAGGCGCAAATACCTTTTTCATGCAGCCCAAAGCCGCACAGACTTCAACAGTTCCTTTACGGCGGTTTTTCTTTTCTTTTCTGGTTTTGGTCTTTCACCCTGTTATTCGTTTCTCATCTTCACATAATGTTCTTTACACCCCCCCCCCCATCGTTATCTATATGCGCGTAGATCAGACACACAGGCTTAAACTCAACTTCGTTACAGACATACTCACAATAGATCGCTACTGATGCATTTCACTAAACGATTTTCTACAAAGAAAACTTGAGAACATAGCTCCCTCATTCCTATATTTAATGTAATAAATGGAAAATAATATGTATAAATATGGACTCTATTCTGGGAACCTTGGAATTCCAGCCAACCTTAGTCAGTCCCCAGTGTTTAAATAGAAAATATTACCAAGTGAAGTTAGCTTAACCAGGCAACTCAAATCAAAATAGAAAGTAACTAGTAAAACAGTCTCGCCAGCCTGTCGACTACAACCAATAGCTTCTTATAGGACATCAACGATGCCCTCCGCAGCTACGAAGAGGGTCCTATCGCTTCATACCACTCTAGTTAGCAGCGGCGGCAGCAGCGCGGTACATGCGACCCGAGTTGCGGATAGCACGGCGACTCTTGCACGAGTCAGGAGTAGCAATGGGAGTAGTGCCGGTAGTAGTCATGGTAGGGATAGGAGTAGTAGTGGTAAGAGTAGTAGCGGTAGGAGCGGCAGCAGCATTGGTAGCAGCAGAGGTGCTGGTGCCTGTAGTGCCGGACGACGCTGGAGGGTTCGAGGAGTCGTTAGAGGTTGATCCCGAGCCGGTGGTAAAGTCGACGCAGGACAAATAGGTCTGCTTAGCTTCCTGCGAGAACCAGTACCATTGCAACACGCAGTTTCCAGCTGTGGCGCATGTGCTGGGCAGATCCGAGGGCATGGTGACGCTGAAGGCTGTGTTGTTGGCAGCAATACCGGTACTGGTGGACGCGTAGTTGGTGAAGGAGATCAACGGCGAGCCAACAGCAGTGTTAGAGGTAGTGTCGACCACGGACACATTGGCAGTACCGGTATGGGGAGCAGTAATGGAGATGGCAAAGTCAATAGTCTGGCCAGGCGTGAACGAGTGCACGTTGGCCGTGTTATCGGCAAACTGGTAGCCCTTGCAAAGCTCCAGCTGGCACTTGGTAGTGTCGAGGCTAGATCCAGCAGTTTGAGCCATGTTCTCGATGTTGCCGTTAGGATCCGACGACAGCTGGTTGAACAAAGTGTTACCGCAATTGGTCTTGAAGGCATCGCCAAGCACACGGGGAGCAGGCGAGGTAATACGACCATGGCCGTAGGCCATTGAGGCCAGGGTGAGGAGAGACAGGATAGAAGTCTGCATTTTGATGTAGGAGAAGATATGGTCTATCTAGAAGATAGGCTAGAAAATGAACAAATATGAAGATGAAATGTAAATGAAAGTAGGGCGAACCTGACTGGCCAGAAGCAGAGGCAAGGCTAAAGACTCGATAAGAAGCAAAGAAAAGAAAGGACGGTTTGCGTCAAGCAAAGCACGGAAATAGAAGTGAAAGTTGGGGAGTGGTTGGAAGGGAATGTGAGAGCTGGAGAACAATACTAGAGGACAATGAAGCCACTTGACGAGGACATCGGCAGCGTTTTATACCAGTCTCTGCACTTCAATTCGTAGCGGCTTCGGATTCTGCCATGGCCGTTCCAACTACGGCTTGTTTTCGCTCTAGTCTCCAAGGCACCCTCTTCTTCAGCCTTTACCGCTCTGAACCCCCCCCCCCCCCTTTCCCTTTGAGATGTCCCGACTACACTCCTGCGGCTTTTCTTTGGCCTTCTTTGCCCACGGTTGATATTCTTGACGTTACAAGGGGGTCCATCCCAAGTCGACAAACCCCCCGAGCCCGCCAAATCTCGCGTCGTCTCATCATTAGGAGGGGTACAACATTGATCGAAAAATAGATAATAAAAACCCTCATGACAAAGATTTGCTTGATCAGCAGACTTCAGATGAAAGCAAAAGTAATAATAAATGTGCGTTCTTATGGTCTCTTCCAGCCCGCCTTTGGCTCATGGGGAGCTCAAGAATCGTCGGTCCGGAAAAGAAAATGATATTTACTTTGAGACGAAATGTGTAAGAGAGTTCACAGAGCTAACGACATTGTAAATCGTCCACAGGGATTGTTTAAGATTCCTTGTAGAGACTACGGGGTTGCCAAGGGTCTTGTTCTTACAGTAAAAAGACGGTCGAGACTTAGAAAGCAGCAAGAATCGTCCGACAGTTTCTGTTTGACGCCAGTGCGCATTCTGTCACAATTTAGGTTGCACTCAGCCCAAACCAGTTCTTGTCTGCCTCCTTTTAGCCTGTTGCAACCTCTGATACCAAGTATTCTATGTTTTATTGTTCTTACTAGTAGTCTCGGCCTCCTGGAGACTGTATTAGACTCACAGTGTTTTGAAGGTCCCGATTCCCGATATGATCAGATCGTTGATCTACTTACCTGTTCCTCGTTACGATCATAGCCACCAGTATAGTTTACATCTGTTATTTAGAAATCACGCAAAGTTCAGACTGCTCAAAGATCGCCAACCGAGCGAAAGGAAACTACAAAAATTAGGCTACAGCAGTAATTGCCATTGATAATCGATTTAACCATGGGTACTGAGTTGTACACAGGAGATGTCATTTCGTACAGGGCCTAACCCTTGAGAGTATGACCTTTCTTCTTTTTTTCTCCGGCAGACCTGTCCTCCTCATTAAATTGAATTTACTAGCAAGATATCTTACACAAGTTCTTTGATCCGCCGTGACTTCGGTCTCCTTTTTCCAAATCAGCTTCGGTAGTCTAAGATAAAGCCCCGTCCAATATTTCAAGGGCTTATTTAGTCGAGGAGGACTGAGCTTCGATATTCTACGCATGCTACAAATCTTACTACCCTTCCGGTTCTACTTCCCATTATAGTCAATGCTAAATAATTGGCAATACATGGCTCTTCATAATCAAGGGGTATCAATAGACAGTTTCATTTGTGGATATCAGTTTTCCAGCTAGACAAACTTAAAACTATAAGTTTAGTTTTTTTAATTCATTACGGAACTATACGTTTTCTCACACTACAAGTTACAACTACTATTTTAGCAATATTTTCTGTCTTTGCCAAGGCCAATTATATTGGTATGTTTTGTTTGTCTATGACAACTTCAAAACAAAAGGGCTGTTCATAGACTTCCATATCCGTTCAGGATCTACTAAGACTTATCTTTCTTCATGAGAAGGCTTAGTAGTATGGATATATCTCGCGTAATCAATACAATCAACACAAAGCCAAATCTCGTACCTGACATAAACAAGATATAGGTGATTATTATATGATTATATGGTTGTTTCAGCATGTTAATATTGTGGACTAGTATTATGAGACTATTAATCAACTAAGAAATAATGTTACATATTAGTACTTCATGAGAGTTCATAGAAGGGTTAGGGTTTACAAATAGCATAACATGTTGGTGACCTCACATAACAGGCAAGGACGGGTAACAATGACAATAAAAGATCATCATCTAAAAGCATATTGACAGCACAGCAAACAATAAAATGACTATCAATATACGTCATCATCAAATAAAACCGATACCACTCTATCTTGTTGACAAAATAATAATTATCGATAGACTTACATAGTATATCTGCCCTGCTCCTCTTTCAATCAAAGTAGTACTGAAGTTTGCTGTTGTCAGCCGGACATAAGTGACTAACACAGCGCATATGATTGGCTTACGGGCTCTGAATTGTGGGTCATGATGCAGAGCTTAGGACCCGGTGATATTCGAGAACAACGATTCGGCCTACTAGCTGTGACTTTCCAACGTCAATCTTACCAACAGCATCACAAACCCATAGTGTACATCAGTGTCCTAGAGTTGTTCATCGAGAAGTTTTGAATCGTCAGCTGTTTGTCTAACAGTTACTTTCTATCATCATCTACGCCTAATCGCTGTTTGGCCTTTATGAACTCCGTCTAGCCTTGCTTTACTGTCGATATCCATTGACAAACTACCCAGGCACTCCGTTTCTTGATCACTGTATTATCAACTCTACGCCGCATCCACTATACTATCTATCCTAGCCAAGAACGTCCATCATGCTCGCATCTCGGTCTTTAATAAGGCTATCCCGCCCCGCTTCAGCCTCGCCCGCTCTATCATCACCCAGATTGCAATACTTCTTCCATAATGGCAACATCCGCCCAGCTGCCTTCCAGTCCTACCGACTCACACCCTCCGCACTCGACAATGCTGCTACGCTGAGTGCTGCTGATGCCGCTAAGTTTGCCAGCGAAAACAGGCACTCGTCTTCAGATCGTCAATATGCGGCCTTTCCCAAAATCAACAAGACACAATCACCTCAAAGAATAGCAAACAACGCTACGGGTGAACCTGCTTCTCCGATGCTTGCAACATCGTCTAGCTCGCCTGCTTCTGTTGCTTCTACTGCGATATCTGAGTCTACAGAATCAAACCCCGTTAAGACACCAAGTGCCGGTGCCTCTCTATCCACACCTCAACTAACCCCACCTTCTACCGCTAAAGCCCGCAAATCTCGTCTACGCACGCCGCGGAAAGCCGCTATCAAGCTGACAGCCTCGGCTGTTGAGCAACTTCGCGATCTACTTGACCAACCAGAACCCAAACTTATTCGTGTAGGCGTGCGTAACCGGGGTTGCTCGGGCTTATCATACCATCTAGAATATGTCAACAAGCCTGAGGCCTTTGACGAGAAGGTGGAGCAGGACGGTGTCATGGTGCTGATTGACAGTAAAGCGCTTTTCAGTATTATTGGTAGCGAAATGGACTGGGTCGAAGACAACTTGATTGAGAAGTTTGTCTTTAAAAATCCTAACATCAGTATGTATTACTACGACACCCCTTACAGTACCAGAGAGACTGAGCAATGGCTAACAATATCTACCGCAGAGGATCAATGTGGCTGCGGTGAGTCGTTTATGGTATAAGCTGCCTGCATTTTCAGTAACTGCTTTATATACAGACTACAGACGATTACATACAAGACATACTACGCGGTTGTAGACTTGTAGTGAATACGTTTCTGTCTACTTACCATTTCGTGGGCTATATATCTGTTGATTGGGTATGGACCCGTTCTCGGCGATGGGCTCGGTCTATGTCGGCGCTCCGAGTAATTGTGGAAAGCTACTTGTGTTCCTGCAGAAACCTGACCCTCGGACTGGGTAGCCCCGTAACCTCGGTCCTGTTAAGGTTCTATTGGCGACTCCTCCTCCGGTGACTGCATGCCATTCCCGTCTAGCATCATTTCTCTTTAATTTTTTTTGTCTTCTTATCTGAATTGTAGAGTCACAAACTCCTTTTCACACGGCTTGGGATGGCGTTTATATCAGGTGGCCCATGTTTACTAGGCTGTAATTCTAGGGCCTTGATGTCGCTCTAGCGGCTTTCCTTCTTACTATGGGCAATATATATATATATCGAGGTATTTGCTTAGATAATTTTTTTCTTTGTTATGGATTAGGCATGTTGCATGTATTTAATACTTACAAATAACAAGACGTCTGCAGCTTGATATAATGCTACAAAATATAATAATATATATTTTGATTTTTGATCAAACCGGGAACGGAATATAACAATGTATGAATAAGTAGGGTTACACATTGGTCAATAAGGGTTTGATATACCCTTGTCATATATATCAGCGATTTACGCCTGACAGATAAGCTTGCCCTTATGCTTCATTTAATCATTAAAGTGGCACGCGTGGTGAAGACGCGTTTGGCCTGAAAACCGAATCGTCATGGCTTTCGGTACCCAAGAAACCGGGATTACATACTAAAATAATACATCATAAAATCCTGAATGATGTCTGTTTTTCCATATTTGAAGCTTATCATTTGAACTAGTTATTCATCTCTACATCTGGATCATATTTGGCTTCTATATACATTGAGAGTGCACTTGTTGTACTTGAAAAGATAACATACGAATTTGCTTGAGTTTGGTTGTTCAAGCTAGAATTACATTTGCGCATTACGATACTGAAGACTACTCGACAACCTTTTCTTTGCTTCATCACTTGATTCGAATTATCAACCAATAACACGAAATCTGCAATAGCTTCTCAGCTGCTTCACGATGGCGGCAATCGGTTGTCCAGCATGCAACCAGTCAGTATTCGAGGCCGACATTAACAAACATCTCGATTCATTGTGCAAGTCCTTCTTGGCTAGTACCAAGACGTCGTCGTCTCAGGAGGGTCCTCGATCTTCGCCGGCATATCAACAACCACTTGCGGCAACGGCAGCATCAGGGCCCCCAACACTGAAACACACAGCTTCGAGCGCCTTTTTCGCAACCCCAGTAGCAAAGCGCCAGGCAACTCTCTCAGGACGTCCGGTTCCAGTTCCAGCGCCAGGACTCAGCCTTCCTCAGCAGCCAAAACCAGGCGCCAAGCGCTCGTTTGACGATGGACCTGGGCGCCAGTCACCTGCTCCGTCCACTGGGTCTTCGACGTCAAACTCTGGACAACCGATTGCGGTTAATGTAACCTACCCGATGCCGGCTAAGAAGGCCAAGAATAACCGTACTGCGCCGCTTGCAGAGCGCATGCGACCGTCAACGCTGGACGATGTTCATGGCCAGGATCTAGTAGGCCGTGCCGGAGTATTACGATCGCTGATCGAAGCGGACCGAGTGCCGAGCATGATTCTCTGGGGACCGTCGGGCACTGGAAAGACCACAATAGCCCGGTGTATCGCTCGCAAAACCGACGCCCGGTTCATAGAAATGAACGCCACATCGACTGGTATCTCTGAGGTTAAGAAGATGTTCGAGATGGCTGCTAACGAGGCCTCGCTGACGGGCAAGAAGACCATTATATTCTGCGACGAGATCCATCGCTTCACCAAGGCACAACAGGATGTGTTTCTGAAGCCAACAGAGAACGGTGCCGTCACTCTGATCGGAGCTACAACTGAAAATCCATCTTTCCGGATTCAGAATGCATTGCTCAGTAGATGCCGTGTCTTCACACTGGCAAAACTAACCCGCCAGGACATCAAGATGATTCTAGCTAGGGCTCTAAGCGATATACTGGACGAGATGGAGGCCGATTGCGGCGAGGAAAGGAAGCAACCAGACGACAAAAAGGAAGACGAAGACTCTGATTCAGAAGTCGGCGAGAACGGAATCGAAAATGACGAGCAGGGCCAGCAAGCCCAAAAGGGGCCACATAGTGGACCTCGAAGCACTAAGAAGCAGACTCAAAGGATGACTGTCAACGCACTTATCGACGATCACATGCTCACGTATCTGGCCGAGTTCGCGGACGGCGATGCGCGGACGGCTCTGAACCTGCTGGAACTGGCGATATCTTTAGCTACGGCACCGGGGAGCTCGTCACAGCCGGCTATCAAGGCCGCACTGACCCGGACCTTGGTCTACGACCGGGTTGGCGATCAGCACTACGATACCATCTCGGCGTTCCACAAGGCCGTGCGCGGCTCAGATGCTGATGCTGCACTCTACTATCTGGCGCGCATGCTGGAATCCGGCGAAGACCCACTATTCATTGCCCGCCGTATGGTTGTTATTGCCTCAGAAGACGTCGGTCTGGCAGACAATACGCTGCTACCTCTCGCTACGGCCGCTTTTACAGCTGCGCAGCAAATTGGACTCCCAGAGGCCCGAATCCCCATGGCTCACTGCGCCGTGGCTCTGGCGCTGGCCAACAAAAGCACCAGAGCCTACCGCGGCCTGAATGCCGCTATGGCCTGTGTCACCCGTGAACCGGGCGCAGCTGGCCTGCCGATTCCTTTGCATCTGCGCAACGCGCCTACTCGGTTGATGACGGAGCTCGGGTACGGTGCCGAGTATAAGTATCCGCCAAACTATGTCGGCGGAAAGGTCAAGCAGGAATATTTGCCAGAGGCACTGCGGAATCGGCGCTTCTTGGATGATCGTGATCTGGGTACAGAGATCGATCCGGATCTGTAAGAACGGTCTTTCTGATAGACTGTGAACAAAATATGAAATTTTTCTTTCTTTGTTTTTTTTTTTTTCTATCTTGGACTGGCATATGTATAGAAAACTTGTACATGGCAACTTCAATAGACCTCAGAGACTGGATATTCAATTGCAGTTGTATATGTTTGCGTTTATGAGTATAAATTTAAATGACGGAGTGATAAATAGCACACTTTCTATCTGTGCATGATAATTATGACGATTACAAAAAAAAATGAAAATCTCCAAAAAAAATTACAATACCTATTATATTACATAGCAACCAGAGGCCTGACAAGCCTCATTGTTGCAGTATTAGCAATTTGTTGTTTACCTACATAGTCCCTTTAGATCTTCTCTAGTAGCGCTTTTACATCGGCAACAGCTGTCCGGCCAGCCTTTTTTAGTACCGATCGTTCGTCCGCTTCACGATATCGATCCCACATGTCTAAACCCTCGGTAGCCTGAATACTGAGAGTTTCATAGCCAGCCCGGATCGTCTCTGCCACCTGCATAGCTGTGAGCCTGTTAGCCTTGGCCTCTGGACCGCCTTGTGCAAGCAAAGTGGTGTAATGGCCAGCAACATCGATAAGCGTATCTACGCTACCGCTCAAGCCATAGGCTGACCTGAAACGCGTCAAGGCTGTGCCGCTCTCGACAATCTTGTAAAATAGATCGTCATAGTCGGTAGGAGTAGGTAAGAATGCTTCGCCGGCTGACAGGGCTAGTGCAAGGACATTGGCAGCAAGTTCTGCAAGCGTCTTGACACCGGTCTGGGTAGCCAAGTCTGCGGAATACTGGGCGAGAAAGCGAATCACAGAAAGCAAAGATCTGAATAGTTCGCTCCAATGATACGAAACACGCACGCGCACACGAGACATGTAGCTTAATAAGCGTAGAACGATGCCGACGCAGGCTGTGTACAATGCAATATCAAGCCGGTGACGGCGAAGGTTGTGCGTTAGGGCATCGACCATGGCATCAAGCAAAGCTGCTGCCAGTGAGCGTTGAGCTTTTACGAGTGGCAGATGTGGAGGTCGTTGGCGACAGAGGCGCACACTAGTAAATGATTCCGGGCTACATAGACGCTTGCATATAGCAGGATCTTCGACAAGCAGGCGGAACACCATGAGCGAAAGATGCGCATAGTAGGACGTCCGCGCAGAGAGATAGGCGTGCTGAAGGAGATAGGAAGAAAGAGATATGTAGCTTGCAAAGGGCGGCTCTGAAGGACCAACAGGAATAGATGGTGGTTGTGGTGGTTGTGATTGGGACTGATGTTGTTGTTGCTGGGAATTGTTCCCAGCAGGAGCAGCCTCTGACCCAACCGTGACCATAGTCAGACAAAAAAGTTTATTCGCATGGGCGAAATCATATGTTGCTAGCAGGACGGCAGCTTCTGGGCCGGGCAGTTCAGAAAACAAGCGCTTTGCAGTTTCCTCATCAACGACGGGCTTCTTTGTCTTTTGCTTTTTAAGGCCGAGCATACTCAAGGTTGAGCTAATGGTCCAGCCTTCTGGTAGATCGTCCTGCACATCGACATATCCGCCACGAAGTTTGAAGCAGGCGCTGCCGACACAACGGACAACAGTCGCGATAGCAGACTCATTAACGAAGTCAGCAAGACGAAGCCCGTATGGGTTTTGAAACTCGAACTTGTTGTAGTTGGCAAGGAGACCGAGCGTTACGAAGGGCCGTAGCACGTCGGGAGTGGACGCAAATGTGATGGTGGCGATGGGGTCTGGGGTGCTACTTGAGTCATTGATGAACTTCATCACGGCTGGAAAAAGATCCCGTTGGATCACATATGTGAGGAGCGTAGTTTGATATGCGCCGGCAGTGAAGGCAAGTACAACGTCGACTGCCCGAGCGCGCAGAACCATGTCGTCGCCCCGTCTGATCAGCCCGTCCAAGGCACCGACAAGATCGGTGAACACAGCGTCTACATTGTCTAGACCAGCTAGCACGGCGATGATATCCGAGCTAGGATGAGCAAATTTCTTGTTTAGAACACAGGCTAAGAATACTACAAGTGTATCTAGGGCGTTCACTACAGCAGTTGGCCGGCCGGTCTTTAGTGTTGAAAGCGCCGCTAAGACAATCTCTTGAGTGCGCGAGGCGTGGTCTAGAAGAGTGTTTGATGACATGCCAGCAAGCACATTCCGTAAGGCTACATGGTCGGGCTTTAGCAAGAAAAGTTCGCACCAATAACCTTCAGGCTTGATATCGGCGTTGTCATCGTCGTCATCGGAGAAGCGCCCGTCAAGGTCGTGTGAAGACTACAGCAACATCAGCAGTTAGCATGGATGTGGATAGGCAGGCAAGCAAGCAGGGTCAAGAGGAATTGCGCACTGTAAACAGTTCTTCGTAGAGCTTCACTACTTTTGGCTTGAACACTTCGTCCGGCTGTACTTGGCGCGTCAATGGCGACGGCTCCATGGTGGATTGGTGAGGATGGCCCTGGACAGTGGCTGGCTCGGGTAGAGAGACAAAGTGCTATATGTTTGTATGTAGCTTCGCAAGCTTTGGAATCGATAGTGATGGATGGTAAAGGTCAAAATATCGCAGCTAAAAACTGAGATTCGGGTTCGAGATGTTGGGGTTTATTATTATAAGCGGCAGTTGATGTCAGCGATGATAAGCCTTGGTGATAGCAACGAATGATTAGGGGCGATTACTAGCGCCGGGCTGCTGGAGAAGATCGGTGCTTGGTCAGATGTACAGCTTAGGCAGCGAAGATTACCAAGAAGTCGTCCATACAGAGAAGGGTGACAACCAATCAAACTCGAATACAATGCTAGCGCGAGTATAGGAACAAAGATGGACAATGCGAGATGCTGGTCTTTGGTTAAATAAATTGGTGATCAAAATATGTTTATTCAGATTGCTTAGCGAGGTTTGTTTGCCTTGTCGTAAATATGCTAGTACTAACTGAGTATCAGTTGTCACTACAAGTTGCCCAAATAGCTCCTCTGTATGTAAAAATACCAAGTACTTGATTACTTTTAACAGTAATTGCTCCTTTGTTATTTCATTTCTTTCATACTTTTTATTGGTTTAACTATCTTCATTGCCACAACATTCGCACTAAGATCTCATTTTGAACCACAGCTATATAGTGGACAAAGCCCTTGAAGGCCCGCTAAAGAATTATATACTAAAATGACAAGTAATCAGCCCCATATTATGATACAAATCTAGTATCACATGTTAACAATAAAGAAAACATGGTGCACCATGCTAGTAAAATTGCGAAAGTCAAAATGTGAAAGAAAGATAAACTCCATATGGAGATCTGTTTATGTATACTAGAATGACTACCGGTATTTACCCATGGATATTAAAAGATAATAGAAAGAAAAAGAATACAAGAAACACCATTTCATGAGATAAGTACACATTCACAGATACCACGTGAATCCTAAGTTTGAGCCGCTGGCAAGCAAAACTTGCCTCATGTTTCTGCAACGCCCTAGGGAATACTCATGAATAAAATATAGCAATGATGTTAAAAGCAGGCTGTGTATCATACGAATCGCAAGCAATCTAAAGAATGAAAAAGGGAAAAAAAACCGTTACTGCACGCATTGTTTCGCGTCATGCGAGGCGATGGCTGTATATATCGAGAAAACGGTAATAAAAGATGATGATAGAACAAAACAAAAGCACTAGTTGCACGTCAAGTGCAGAACGGAAAAGGGATGATGTGAAGGAGAATCAATGAATAGTGAATCTTTAGATGGCCCAGCTTCCACGGCGCTCCCGCATTCCCCATGCTACAGGATGGCAATTGTCTAGATCAGGATGCTGACGACCCCATTCGAAGATGTAGAGCTTTAGGGCCTTCCAGCGGGCACAGCGTTGGTTAGCTGGCACTATATGATCTTCATTATCAAAGGTCTGATAGTCATTCTTTCGGCGGCAATCGTCACTAGCAAGCTCTTCTATCGGCACTTTACTTATCTTGGAAAGCTCTTCATCAAACTCATGAGCGGTAGGCGGATATCCCAAGGAAAGATAGTTGAACACCTGCGTCACAAACAAGTCATCGAACTCTTCGGCAACTCGAGATTCGAGACGTGCCTTCTCCTTGGCACGAATGCTAGCAGCCTCGCGGCGTGCACGGTTCTGTGCAAACAGCTGTTCTTTGGCTGAAGGAGAAGTCACTGTCCCAAAAGCCGCAGCGAATGGGTCATACGTAGGTGACAAAGGCTCACTAGGCGTAGCCAGGTATGACTGATGGGCCGGGGCACCTTCCGGGATATAGGTAGTGTTTTCGTTACTCTTGGTACGCAGACACGACCCACGCCACAAACCTGGAGGTGTCGGAACTTCTTGCGGGATGTTGGGGACTCCAGTAGTAGTTGGAATGACAATGCTCATGGGAAGCTCAATAACTTGTGCTGTGTGTTTTGGCGATAGGCAGGTGCGAAATGTGATGTCTTTACCGAGCATAGGCGGAGATGGTGCCATGCGAGCCTTGCGCCACTCCTCTGTCTCCTTTGGTGGTGCAAACCTGGCAAACCCACCAAATGGATTAACTTGGCCACCAACGTCAACACGCGCAATGGGCGCAGGAGAGACTTTAGAGGTATAGGCCTCCGTGTCAATATAGGGCATGTGATAGTCGCGATCCTCTATAAAAACATCACTATCTGTAGACATGAATGAGGCAGAGCGATTGGTTGTTAACCATAACGGATCAGGCGGAGGCATTTCAATGTCTGCTTCGTTGTAGTCGTCGTCGCCGTCAAATTCGTCGTCAACGGCACAATCCTTCATGGAGCAATCATCGTAGTCATCGTGATCGTCGGTTTCAGCAGCTGCTTTGCGGCTTTGGATGTTCTTTTGGGCGTGTTCCTGCATAATTTTATGCCACCAGCCCAAGTCTGACGACTTCCGCCGCCGGCGTCCACGAGTCATAGATGCTGTATGGGATACCAAGGAGGTTTCATCCTGGGTTGACCGTGGTGATGTGCCGCTAAGTGGGCTACCTTCCTCTTCACTATCGCGGAAGTAGAAATGAGCGACACCGCCTTCTCTGGCTTGTGCATTAGGAAACACGGCGAGAGCGGCCTCCTGTATCTGCCGTTCGGCCTCGATAGCGGCCAGCTTGAGCAGATAACTTGAGAATGCAGCATCTTCGGTTTCTCTGCGAGTTCGATGAGAAGTGTAGACTCTGCTCTCCTTGATATCACCGTGTTCCTTGTGATCATCATTCCGGCGCTTCTTAGACCGTGCGTGTGAAATGTAGATGTGGTTGGTGTAAGGAGTAATGTCGGTCTTATCCGTAGGTCGGGTAGCTGGACCAATATCACCAACTCGCCTAGCACGACGGGAAGATTCTACTAGCTGTGGCGCAAATCTACGGCGCTCCTTAACAGGATATGAAGACTCTGCGTGAGTGCTAGCCTCTTCAATATGATTATTTTTGATTTTGGGCTTGCTGCTAACGATTGAGCATGTCGTAAAATCGTAAACGGGGGCTTTGCTGCGCGGTGAGGGCTCTGGCGTAAGTTCTGGTGTGGGAACCGATTTCGGCTGAGTTCGCGGTGGTTTAGAGACACGGACGCTTTCATAAGTGGTCTCGATGGGTACAGGGAGGAAACGACGACGTGGGCGAGGCACCTCGGGAGCACTGCTACAATCGACAGTCATGTTGGTGACCAGTGAAGCGTAAGCACACAAGGCTTGTGTTCCAAAAAAATTGAAGAGGTTGAAGACGAGTAAGGCTACCGATGACACCGACTTTTCAGATTCGCCAGCACTATATAATATGACGTTGGGAAAAGACTTGGCCAGTCAACAGTGATCAATATATCTAAAGAGAGAGGNGGGGGGGGGGGGGGGGGGTTATGTGTTTAACAGATGTAAAGACTAGTTTGTTCTGGGGAAAAAATCAGAGTTGATATAAGGGAATATTGGTTAGGGCCGCTTCGAGATCGGTCAGCCAAAGCACTTAAAAAGTCAGGATCCAATTGATGGACCACTGTGATTCGACAGGAATGCTGGTGATGGTTGATTTCGGGTGACCTGGGAGAAATCTAGATAACGCAAGACCGACTAGATAGCGACTACTTAACTGAGCAGGAACGGGTGATGCGTATGTTGATAATCGACAGGGCCACAAACGGCCGCTAAAGTTGAAGAGTGTCCGCGTATTGAAGAAGCCCCATTATGAATGGGCAAATATCGACGCTTAAGGTAGGAGAGGGGCAATGGATGTAGACTTTTTAACTCATTACTCGATTAGAAGTGAACTATGACGAGCCCCAAATGGATGTAAATGTAATACAGTAGGGGGGCAGATGAGAAGTTGAAAACTGTGCAGTTGGTTGAGGGAAATGAACGAAGGTGAGGCGTAGAGAGATAGAGAAGAAGAAAGGGTGATCGTGGGATTAGTTGGAGGACTAATTGTAGAATCAGTTGTAGAACTACTTCTAGAACTAATTACAAGTTGCGCCGGCAGGAAGTGAATTGATGCGTTTAGTTAGTGGAGGGTTGAGGAATTAATTGCTAGGGGAATATACACATAATTTTGAATTTAGGGGAGGCTACTGATACTAGCAGTAATATGTAATTACTATTACTGTTCTCTAAATAACAATCGCATCGTCATCACAAACTAAAAAGAAAAAAAAAATCTAGCCAAACGGCCAGGTGCGGTTTTAGCACATCCCATCTGCCATACAGAGAGGAATATAGGCGGCTGGCCAGCCAAAGAGGAATAGCGGTCACCAGAATCGAAACAATAGCCCAAAAGAAGTATACAGAGCAACAGTCTTGTGGACATTTTTACTCCTAAGCCAAAGAACAAAAAGAACCCAAAAAAAAAATGAGGCTAAAAAATAAGGAGCCACCAAAGACCCGGTAGGAATTGTCGATTTCTGGTACTAAATGGCAGTGTCTTTGTAACAGCATGTGCCAAAAGTAGCCACACAGCCGGTGCCAATTTGCTCAAAGGCAAGGGACAAAGGGGGAAGGCGGTGCTTGGGTATCGTAGCCCACAAGTGTATTTGGCCTAACGATAGCGACGCAACTTCAGCTTGTCATGAACTTTTAGTAGCGCACCTGTTCTTCATCGGCACACAGGACCCCATCCTAGCCCAGCCCAGCGTATTGTGGCCTTTAAAGACTCGCCGCTAAAGCAAGGTCAGCCAATGGCAAAAGGGGCTATTGGAGAAGCCGTATAGGGTCCCATGGGATCATTATGAAGAATGCATTAAGCTAGATGAGGAGCCTATCACTTACCCTGAGTACAAAATGAGCTGCATGCAGCTGCTGATGCTGCCCAAGCAACACCATATCTCCAGACTCATAGTGCTCATATCGCAAAGTCATGTTAGACTCTCTTATCATAAATACTACATGTTTGTGTGTTGATCAGTATGCGCCGTATCGGCTTTGGTCTCCTAATAGGATCTCAGCGCCCCCATCATCACGACGATATCTCTGTACGAAATATGGGGCTACTTGACAGGTCCGTCTTTTACCCAAGCCCTATCACATCTACACACATATTCCTCATTATAGTCCCGATATCTCATATACCCCACGTCGATCTGCACGGTAATGTATGGCCCTCTTGGCCTTGTAACACTCCCACCCAGACAGAAAAGCATAGCACCTGGATTATTTCCAGTTCTATGATATCACGATGCTTGTTGGTAGCATTTGAGATATCGCTCCCTAATGGCCACGAGCATAGTAAGATATCAATGGGCATCTCGTATTCTTTATGCATACAATATAACAAACAATACGTACAGATGGTGAAACTGCCGTAGCACACTGGGTCAATAATGACAGAACATGAAAACCATGAAAAGAAAAATAATGTCAGTGTCACGTTTGCATAATCATAGTCACTCTTTGCACAGTCCCATATTACCTAGTTATTAGCGAATAACACCTTGGTTGTATATAACGGCCAGTCGGTTCTCAGCCTACACGAGTGCCCAACTATCAACGTAATTGATCCGCATCTAAGTCTGATATAGCTTTTTCTATATGATATAGTACAAAGTCGTTCCATGCTATTCTTTTTCTTTATACCCGTGTTTTTTTGGTCTCTAAGAATACATGCTAATGAACAGGCAAACATAAGGCATTTTTTTCTTCCATTATATTTATACTCCTCTACAGATGATATATAACAAAACTTGCACCTACATCAAGTGATCACATTGTTATCGACGCGGACGTTTGTAACGAAGAGGATAGATAAAACGGGTTATTGTTGCCCCCGGGCCCAGAACAAAACATGAACAATTGTCATAGTTAATTTCTAATCGAGTAATGAGTTAAAAAAAAAAAAAAAAAAAAAAACATGAACAGTGGTCTTAATAAACCCTACAGCGCCAGAGATAGACTCAAATCTAAATTCTTGATTATTATTGACTATATCAAGAGATCCTTGCTTCTTTCGAAAGGTTACATGTAATCACCATAATCCTGATAACATGTGGTGAGTATGTGTAGCTTTGATCTGATATATTATGAGTCTACCCCAACTTAAAAAGATCATAACGACGACGCTAGAGTTGATTATTTAGACAAGCTATGATGTTATTCAATTGTGCTACTTTTGAGAAGTTATAACACCAACCGATCTCAACAAATTATACCACAATGGTACCTTAAAATAGTTGTTAATCGGAAAATAAATATAGAGATAAAAATACAGCTGTGTCTTCACTGTCTTTCTCACCGCCATCCCCATGTTGCAGTGTTGATGGCGCAGCCCACACTGTAGTCAAATTACAATAAAAAAACAATATATTACTATGTGCGTCTCATTCTCTCCTTGTCAATTACTTCTTCACCTCCCTCGCGGGCCATTTATCCCACAGGCTCCGTCCGGGACACTGTCTCTTCCTATTTGACTCTTTTTTGTGTTCCACCTTCTGCTTCTCCCATCCCATGTTCTCTCTTATGCCTCCGCTAGTGCCTTCACTGTCCGCACCATCCATTTCACCGGTTCGAGACCACCTTCCTCGTCTCGGCCTCCTGCTGCCCGTCTTCTCTTCCGCGCCATCTCCTTTACCCTCTTCATCATCTCACATCTGACCGCCTCATTCTTGCACCCGTCACTGAAGCTTGGTGGGCCAAGTACATAGCTAAGGGCTGATACTGCACTTCAGTCTGGATATTCTACACACGAGTGTAGCCTTTAGGGCACCGGTTACCATCCTTGGGTACTTTCTCTGTACTATCTCTAACCTATATACTGAACTCTTAGCTCTGCCCATCTTAGCTAAAGCAGACGCTGCATACGCCAGTGCAGGCTGTATAACTGCTCTGTATACAGTTATAGTCGCTTTTCAGTTTCTCCCCCCTAGGCCCTGCTATTCATAACAATAACATCATGGCATAGGCCATCCTACAGAACTGCCCAAGTCGTACGTAAAGAGAGACTCGGTATTACTGTAATCTTATTTTTTTGCCCTTTCAGGTTATGCCCGTTTGTTTGCTCTGGGCCGTAGTGCTGTCGCTGTCGTCTCCGCCTTCTTGTCTTGAAAATTCCCCTTTCCGCATATTCGGAGATCCAACTCTATGGCTAGTCGAGTTAGTCGATGTTAGTAACTGAGTTGTCTAAATCATTCATGGTAAGATTCCCTGTCGGACTAAGCAGTACGTTCGGTAACCGGAAGTCACCAAGCACTACGCCGTTGCTGTGAATCTCGTTCAACCCGGACTTTAGCATAGCTACAAGACACTCTTAGGTCACAGCATCTGGGCGTGTTTGGAGTATCGTGCCAACGAATGACATAGATATAAATAAATCAGCCAAACATCAATTTTGTAAAAGTATATCTGATTCAACGACCTCGAGTCCACTGAGCCGACACTGACGGGGATGTGACGATCCTGCAGCGGCTGCAACCTTTGATAGACGGCTTCTTCATGCTTTAGCAATGGCACGACACCTTCCGTTCCCCTTGGGTCACGACGGTATAGCCATGCTGTAACAAAGTTATTTGAATATTGCGCCACACGACCCTTCTTTCCCTAAAACTACGACGCCTTTCTCCATACTTTTTGAGAGTTGTTTTCGTAGCAGAGTTATCCACTACTATAGGACACCGCATGCTGCAGCAGCGACTTTGTTTCCTCTTGCCAGCCTTTCTCGGCTGGTCATCACGGTGAAGCAATGCATCCGGGAACTTGCGATCCAGAGCTTATCCATGCAGAAACAACAGCAGGCGAAGTGATGTGCAGTACGGTCGAGGCTAGTGTTCTGTTGTGGAACTAGGTGCCAAACGCGGCCCCCGACACGGGCCCTGAACGGTTGTCACTGCCACTGAAGCTTGCTCTATTGCTGAGATCTTACGTTGACTGTGCGAGTGCAAAACACAGTCTAACGTTGTCTCGGGCTGCTGTCGTGGCCTCTTTGATATATTTGTGATGGCGGCTTTATCCACCATTCCATAGAAATCAAACGTTGATATTGCATAACCTTTTGATACTTGATTGCCGCCAATTGTTCGTCATTTTCTGCTGCGACGCTTATCTTCTGATTGCCATGCAGCACGCAGGTCATGACTATCAAAAACTTGCAGCCTTGTGTTGTTTTTATGTCACTCATGATAGGCTGTCGTGATAGCTCTTTGGTGGTGAACTTCTAGGGTTGTATAGGGTTAACACATAGGTACGTGTGTATAAGGATAATACGATGGCGCCCAGCTGCAGATAGCTCGCTAGAGGATAAATGCGAAATAACTTTTTTTCACCTCGTCACCAATCATGTAGGCAAAACTGGTGATAGTATATGGCCCGTTAAGTCCCGTCAGGTACTACTTGAAGCTCTTTGACGCGTTAACTTCCTAGACATGCCTGCAGGTCCGCGGTAGTTTTTGCGGCGCCCGCCTCGTTGAGTCCGAATGCAATGCCTTGCAATGCCTTGACTAGATCGGAAATCTGCTTCGTCGTGACGTCGTTCTTGGCCTGTACGACCAAGCAGACAGCCACCTTTGCACGATCCGGCGATCGGGGGTCGATGTATCTGTTAAAGAGCTTGAATATATCCGCCTTGGTCAACACCATTGAAAACATGCCTGGGGAATAACATTATTCCTATTGTGGGTTCCAGACAGTGTAGAGCCTTGGGTATAACATAATGGAAAGGCAGTACAAAACTTACTATAGCGATAATGAAGTGGCAACTAGACTGAGAGTAGAGAGTGTATCAGTTTTTTTCAAAGCAACCTCTCCCAACCCCGTACTAAATGACGCTTGGGATATACGTATGTCTTTGGGGATCCCGTCCACAATGTATCAAGCTCGATGTACGAGCGCCGCAAAGTCTTCCAAGCTCGTTTTTCTCGTGAGATAGCCCGCAAGCTTGAAAAATTGCCTGCCCCAGTGACCCTATTTCTCATCGTCAGTGACGCTGATATTGTTTTTGGACAGACCGTCAAGGCAAGTAGTTATACCTTCTTCTGTAAACAACCTTGTATCGCAGTGTTTGCAGAGAGTGGATAGAGAAGCAAAGAATACTTTTTAATGGCATTTTCCTTGTTGGGTTGACATTTTGGCAGCTCAACGAGGAGTACCGCAGCCTACCTAAGGAGTTCTTTCAAAAGGAAGTCTTCATGAGAGTGCAGCGAGACTACGCTCAGGCCTGCAGTGCACTAAAACGAACTGTTAACGAGGGAAAGTCTCCAGCAACCAAGTGCGTCAGTCGGTTGGTGCGAAAAGAGCACGAGTGAGACCCGTCTCCTCTTACGTCCCGGACAGATCCACATTGGTGCGACGGCCGCTGTACTCACGCTACCTAACGGGCGACCTCGGCGCGAAGCGAATGCAGTACATGGGACCAGCTACCCCGCTGACTGTACATGCAACAGAGGATGGCTGTCTGACAGCTGCCTTGAGTCGCTTTCAACCTCTGGGTGTGTCTGGAGAAATGATATTTGCCACCACAGTATCTTCATGTATGCTATGTATCAGTAGTGCTAGTGCTGATATCGAGGCATAAGGAGTCTTTTCGTCTAAACGCCATAACAAGGGCGTGCTATCCGGCTTGTTTCGGCATTGCTGGAATCTGTTTTCTGACACTGTTTTTTGCGGCCTCGACGTAGCCGCCGTCAGTGCCACGCCGATGAGTGTGTCCCTGCCTGGCAGCCCCCGAGAACGCATCGGATCTGTAGATGCCCTGATTATCGTCGTCGCATAGGCGCCCTTGAACGTTTGGTGGCACAACAGCCCCCACCGGTGGCATATTTGGTCCATCTCTCGCATAAACTGCAAGCGCAGAGCAATTGATTATCCCGCTTGTTAGTGTCAGCGCAACTTAAGAGAAAAGCATGATTATCCGCGCTCGTCCCGGAAGCTCGTAATGGACAGTAGATGAGACAAAATACTCTGGAGGCTTGACTCTTGCCGCCGCTAGAGGCATACAACTCATTTATTGCACGAGTCAGACAATTGTGCTGCTTAAAGAGCACTGCTTTTTGCCCTTCTTTTAAAGCTATCTGCACCGACTATCTTTTCTTGCACGTCTTGTCAACAACCCGCATCTTTCTTTCCTTGAACCGCAATAACTAGTTATTGCTGTTCATTTCTGCTCTTTGTTTAATGCGGCGGATTGGGACATCCCATGGCGTATAAGTCACCCCATAAGCCCAACCAGGTCCCACCGCGGCTCGCTTCTAAACACAATATGCTAGAAGTTTACTGTGACGAAGTCAGTTATTAAAATTTAACATACGACAACGGATCTCCGAGTGTACATCACATACTGTGATTGTGCCCCTCATCCAGGGTGACGGTCTCTGGCCACAGTCAGTATCGGTATGATACAATGCTGTGGCGGAAGGATGTACTGCTGAGTTTTTTTCCAGATCCGCAACGCAGATGGTACTATCCTAGTTGTTTCTCTCAGCCTAAGGCTCGACCTGGCTATATAAGAGGCGGCAGTGCTTTATTGTAGGAGAACAGTCGGTTGAGGACTAAAGTCGTACTCCTTCCGAACCCTTCCGTGTCTCGAAATATTGATCGTTTATGCCATTCTTCCTTCCAGTGACAAATTATGCGCGATTCGTCCCGTGAGGATATTCAGATTCTCCACCAGCAAAGGCGAGACTCGTTATGTAGCAAGACGGAATCCCGTAAGAGCGTATCTTCTTCGTGAAATCTGAACGTTGTAAGCCTCGACATGTCCGCGGTTCGCTTGATCTCGGACGTTAAATACATACACAGTCTTTGTCAGCTTCATTGTCATGCCAATACGAGCTTACTTGCTGGCAGGGACAGGCGGAAATACATAAGACACCATATTTTGGTAATATATATTATGGATGAGCGCGCCTGGTTGTAGCAGCGGCACCAGCAAGAATGAGAGCAACCACCATCTATACGCGGAGGCACTCATGTGTGAAGATATCCTTGTCAAGCATGTAGTAGTGGTGTAAAATCAGACAATGTCTCCGATATACTATATAAAGACCACTCTTTTAAGGCATAATACTACTACTAACCACTAACAGTCAAGTACACACACACACACACATATATATATATATATAATGTTCTTACTAAGTATATGTAATGTTAACGGTGGGCGGTAAGCGCATATGAGTTCATAACCAAAAATGGCAAGCGGTGAGTATACGGCTCCATTTTAGGCAATCGGGCTGTGTGGAATGACTGTTATCACTGCTATGTAAGTTACTACTAATGTAGATTGTAGTGGGAAAAGTCTTCCCACATGGAATCACATACTTGGTAGCTATCGCCAATATTGCCCAGCCCAGCCCTGCACTATATCTACGATATCTTGACTAGATCGTCTGCTAACATGTCCGACGTAAAGAAAATAATAAAGGTATCTTCATAATTTTATTAACTGAAGATTATTAGTGAAGTAAAAATGAAAACCCTATCGCCAATATTACTAGTAAGCAACAATGTTTACCTAAGGAGTGGGATGTGTGCTCCATGCAGGCTTATCAACCGCCCTTTCTGAAATCGCAGCTTTAATTGTGATCCTTGAAAGCCAGGCTATTGTGTAAATAAGACTAAACCTAACTGCAAGAACATCTGACCAATAGATAACTGATACATCAAGGACATATGTTCCACCAGCTTCATGTTTCTGTGGTGTCTTGGATCGCATGAAAGGGTAGCCGATGTAGAATACCATATCTGTACAATATAGTTATTTTGCGCAGCTGATCGAAAGGAATATATGAGTGACCTGAAGGGTTGGCTAGATGTCTGGAAAGTAGCGCAACTATATACTATGGGATTGTAGTGAAAGGGCCCTCATTGTGCTAGTACTAGTATTAATAATATCCTACCAAGTTTCATGTTATCTCGACATAATTTATCATTAATTTCCCCTCCCCAATGCCAGTGACCAAATCTGGACGGACCTCTACATATTAGCAGAGTCAGCGACAAGCTGTACAACCGTAGATAGAATCGTACTGTGTGATCTGCCGATAACCGTAGGTATTTCTCAGCTAGTGCCTATGCAATATTCATCAACTACTAGTAGTAATAGTAATGGTAGGTAGTTGATAGTAGTTATGTTACGATATTTTCTTGAACGCTGGCAACATATTGTTTCCTCCATATAACCCTAACTCTAATGGTGCCTGGAGGCCCCTGTTGCTTTTAAGCCCACACTACGTACTACTTATAATTAGTGAACCGAGCTAAAGATAACTACGAATAAAAACAAAAGAAAGTAATTGATTACAGGAAACAAAGTTGAAAAATTCGGTTTGGTGCGACTGTTTTTATTTTTATTTTTTATTTTTATACTTGATTATTACTCGATTACATGTTAATCATGACGAGATAGTGCGGCTCTTAGCAGTTAGCAGACTGTAGTTATAGTTCGGTATACAGTATACATAACAGCTAAGATTTAACGGACGAATCCCTGCATGGGCATGGGGAAGAAGAAGAGAGCTCAAAAGTCCTGCCCTGAGCTTCGGTCTGCTGAATGTATTGCGTCAAGTGACCACTGTGTCGTGTTTTTTTTGCTCTATGACGAAGATATATCCACTTGACCACCTGCGCTGTGTCTGAAGCGTTCGGCCTGTTTCTCTACTAATCAGTTAGTTGTTTGATAAGGTTTACTACCGAGACCTGCTTGCTAAGGGTTCCTTTCTAGGTTTCCGTTTATATCCTTCCTCGGTGTTTTGCCGCATTGTTTATTGATCTTCCGCTCTCTGTCTTTCTGGATATCCCATTCGTTTTTCCGAGTTATCTACCAGTAAGGTTTGAACCCTCCTGATTTGTCCTGGCCTGTTTGTTCTGTTGGCACCTTGGTCTGTGGTGTACTGGATGGAGACACGAAGAGAAACTTGACAGCATAATAATCACAGTAATCACAACCCAGCAGATCTTCATCCACGGATTGGCCGCCGCTAACCACGCTAGATTGGTTTTTTTTCTTTTTTTTTCTTTTTTGGATATACTCTAGTTCGCTTTGCGTATAAGCCTAGAGCTGCAATTTTCTGTACTCACTCTTCATTAACGGCATCTCTCTTTCTTTCCCCTTTTGTGGTAGCCTTGGCTTGCTGTTGTTCGGATCCTCTCCTTTCCAGGTACTAATATCAGTGCTGCATTATACCTTGCTGCGTAGCACTTGGCATATTGCGTCGAACCAAGAAACGCTGCGCCTTGCAAACAACGGCTGGCCAGATCGAATATCAATTTGCACTATTAACGAATAGCAAGGCATAGATTGTATCTGCCCTGACCAGCTGGTGCTGCTTCAATTGACTAATTAATTACTGTTTCTCTGCGTCGAAGATCGTCAGTAACCATATCGCCAACGACGGCAAGGGTTCTTGTTCAAACGACCGGCATCTCCCGCTTACAGCATTGTGGACTAGCAATCTCACGAAAACAAGTAGCCCTGGGTTTGTTTGGTCCTATAGAACATAGAGAGATAGACAAACTACTTGCTCAGTGTTAATATCCTTCTGTTCCGGGGGTGAAGACCACAGCTGGTACCCCCCTCCCTCCCTTCCTCAGAATCATCTCAAAAGAGCCACTGCAATAACGAACATCCCAAGTTTGCGGCTTCAGCTTAATCACGGCTGTGCAGGAAGACAATCTCCAGTTTGCTTGTTTCTGTCTAGGGGTTCTTTCTGGTGTTTCCTTACGCTGGCTGTTATCCTTTCAGCGCAGCTGTCTCTCTATCTCTCTCTTTAATAGTAGAATAGAAGAAACAGCCTCTTAGTCTTTCTTTCTCCGGCATTATCATTTTTCTTCTTCTTTCTCGTCTAGTCGTCGCTTCCGATTTTGGATCTTTGACAAAGCTAGTTCTTCTTTCCCGCCTCTTTCCTTTCTTCTCTGCTCTTATCTCTCTTATCTCTCTTATCGTCACTCCTTGAAATCTTCGCTATACACGTCATATATTCTTTCCTTTTTTCCCAATAGTGTAATCTCTTGGTATCTAGCGACATATAGTACTAGACTAGTCTTGAGTGAGTTTCGAATAGCTTCGCTTGATAGAAGCTCGGCAGTTCAGCGCCATTCCAAAAAAAAAAAAAATATTGCAGGTTCTATTTGCTTTGCTATTCGTATCTCTTTTTAGTCGTTTTTGTCTCTATAGATTTGCCTCTACCAAGATTATTTCTTATTACGACATTGTTGACAGTGTCTGACATCGAAGCTATACGGCGATCTGCCTGCTGGCCGAACGATATCCCGCCTCAGGCCAGTTAGAGCAGAGGAATACGATACGAGCTATGGACACCGCTGCGCCCCTCGATAGTAACAGCGTATTGGCAGCGCATTCCCATTCATTTCCCTTGACTCCCTCACCGGACGCTGAAAAGGTTCTGGGCGCTGCTAGCATGGTGGCTGCTGTAGACAGGCCTATAATAGCAGACACAACTGCAGAAGCTGCTGACAATACCGCTACTAACAGTGGTGGACCAAGCACTGTTAAGAACAAAAACAGTAGCACTGGCACTGGCACTGGCACTGGCCGCAAAAAGGTGCTCTCAGTGTCTCTGACTACCTCCGACCGACCTTCTGTCTCGGCCATCATCGAGAAGCTCGAGACACGCACGCAGCAGGAGATTGAAGAACAAGAGCGTTTTGATCAGCTGCAAAAGGAACGTCTTCTAGACTCTGTGACGCCGCGGCCATATCGCGCGGCAGGCGATCAACAAAGCCAACAGGAGGAGCTTGGCCAATTGACGATTTCGCTTCCACAGGCCCGGCTGCCACTTTCCCCTGAGCCTGACAGGCCAAATACTCAAAATACACCAAATGCGCTAGCCGATGACGCCTCTAGCGCTGGACTAAACACGGTTGCTGTTCCCACCCATGCGACTACGACTCATAGAAGCAACGCTATAGCGGCATCTGGAGCTAATAACGGCCGTGCTACAGGCATAGTAACACCACCACTAGCAGCACAACAACAGCAACAAATCAACCAGCAACCGCTGCAGCAAAATCAAAAGCAGAACCAACAATCTGCTCAAGCTCATGCCCTAGCCAAGCTGACGCCTGTGCCACCGCCTTCATCTTCTGCCTCGTATTCAAGGACGCTTGGGCAGTTCTCACCTGTCTCAGCATCTAACTTCGATTGCCTTGCCGTCGACACTGACTTTGCCTCCACTAACTTCAACCTACTCAATTCGCAACCGTCGTCGCCGTCATCGTCCGTCATCCAGCAGCTCCAGAGCCACATCAACGAGCTTTCGCAGACCGGCCAGCCGTTCCAGCCGCCACCACCCTTGTTCCGAACCGTGTCTGATAACGGCGCTCTTCCCATTCGCCAGCCCGTGCCAGACGTTCCACCGCGGTCGACTACTACGCGCGAAAATCTCGCCCAGCTAGAAGCCACAGCTGTGCGCCTGTCCATGACTAGTTCCATTGACCACGCCATCCGTGAACTTCACTGCGAACTCAAGCGTAGCGACAGCCGCCGCGAGTCTATCCTCGCCGCGAGTCTTAAGGAGCGTGAGCGCGAAGAAGAGATTCGATCGCTACCGTGTCTGAGCCGCCACATCTCAAACGCCAGCTCCATCGTTTCCGTCAACCACGCCGCGCGCCACGGCGGATATTCTCCAGGCGAATACCTTGTTGCCTCGCCGACTAGCTCCACCAAGACCCGTCTCCGTGCCAAATCTGACGTCGAGTCGCTAGCGTCGCTGTCAAGCTTGACCCGTTCCGGACCTGGAAAGGGCTCTGTCCGCAGCATCCACTCGTGGTCTCTTGCCGGCATCGCCGAGACTGAGCGCGACACTCTCTCGGGCAATCTTGCCAACGCCCGAATGGAGCCTCTTTCGGAACAGCCTGGCGCCCATGACCAGAAACGCAGTGATAAGCATCCAAGGCAGTCATCTTCTGCGAGCAACAACATGGCTCGTATGCCCTCCTTCGAGGCGTCTGCCGCCGAGACTCTCAGTCTAGCGCCCGGCAAAGGAGGCTCTCATGCTGCCTCTACCGCTGCCTCGGGCACTCGCAGACGCTCATCGACTACAGGCCGCAGCATTCATAGCAATGGCAATAGTCGATACACTATCGGCCCATCGGCCGAGATACACGCCCAGAAACACCACTCTGGCCATATAATTTCGGACGATGCAGACGTAAGAAGACCAAGCACCATCTCTTATGCAGATTCGGAACAGACTAGAGACATCTTTGGCGACTTCGATGGAGTGCATTGCGTCCCTGAAATGGACCATGATATGTCTGATATAACCCAAACTTTGTCTAACATGCCTCCCTTGAATCTATCTTCGACATTGGGCTTCAACAACGGTGACCTTGGAATGAACAACCATGACAACGGATCTGTAGCCCCTCAGCAAGACACGCTGCAGATGTCGAATATGTCACAGGGAATGGGACTTGCTGTTGCTGCCACCGCCCCCGCAAAGGCATCCCGCCAAAGCCTGGCCATGCCGCCTGTGCGGCCTCAGTCATATCTGGACCCTTCCACGGGCATAGAAATGGCCTTTTACCCAGCCCGCGTGCCTGTGATGCTCAACTTGCCTCAGAAACTATCCAAGAAGCCCAAAGCTGCCCAGCGTAATGCTCGTCAGTCCAAGGTTCTCAGCATGATGCCCGATATCAACCGCGAATCCGCTCCGTGGCTCAACAACCCAACCCACCTCGAGACCTACGAACCAGAACCCTATGTGCCAGAGCCTATTGATTTCTTGGGCAACCCACTTGCTAATGTCGATAACTCTTACTCGGCATCATCATTTACTGATGGAATGATTCCAGACGAGCAAGTCCTTAATACTAAGCCTTCATTCCAGACGTCAACAGACACCACAAACCAGCATTCCAATGGCGCTGGCGGCGCTGGCCTGTCAGGTCTTCGTCCAGTGGGCGCCGACATGACGAATGCCGCGACATCTCAATCTCGCACTAGTGTCGATCTAGACACTCCCGTACCAGCTGCCGTGCCACGGCGAAAACCACGCGCGCCTCATCTTCCTCCTCAGTTACGCGCTACTGTTTTCTTCGAGATGCCCAGCACCACTACCAACATCAAGATCCAAAACGGCTCAGCTACCCACACCCTGGATGAATTACTTGACGCCTCTGTCACCGCGCCCGTTAGCGCCTTTACTGACCACCTGATCGCTGGCCAACTAGGCGTCGAAGTGTATGGCCCATCTGGAAAGCGCCGCACTAACGTCTCGGCCACTGATAAACGCCAGGCGAAGACTCTTACCACCAGTGCCAGCAGCGACGGCCTTCGCAAGCCTAAGAAACTCAAGAAGCGCGCTAGTCAAATGTCTATTGATGCTCTTACTGTGACAGGTGTTCAGCCCGAAACCTCGCCTGAGGGTATCGCCCAGGCCGTGCGTTCTTCTCGCCGTCTGGACCTTGATGTTTCTGACGCCGGTTCACACCACGATACAAGTGCTAATGGTGCATTGGGTCTTGATGCAGATGAACTTGCCGATGGTGAGGAGGAAGACGAAGAGGAGGATGAGACCGATCTCTACCACGGACCGCCGACGACGCTTTTGGCTGAGCTTCAGCTACGAAAGCAACAGCAGCAACTACGTACACGTAGCCGCTTCCCCGAGGGCGCGCACTTTACACTATTGCAGATGGATGCAGTGGCTGAGCGCCAGCATATGAACCGGGTTCGCGGCAAGGTTAATCTTGCTTGGGAAGATAGTGCCGAAAAGGCTGCCATCGAAGATAGCGATGAAGATGTCCCCTTAGGCGTTCTATATGCTAGTCAAGCAGCTGGCACGCGAAACCTGAACATCGCTGTTGCCGATATGAATCGACCACTTGGCCTCATGGAACGTCGCGAACTTGAAGACAACGAGCCGCTCAGCTCGCGTCGCCATCGCCTAAGGGGTGATGAACAGCCTCCTGTGCACCGTCACACTATGTTATCAATGGCTCCACCATCCAATCTTCACCTAGCCAAGCCTGAGACCGAAGAAGAAGAAGATGAGCCACTGGCCACACGACGTGCTCGCCTTAGGGGAGAAGATCCCGCTGCTTCTGGCGGCGCTCTTCCTTCGGCACGCCCTGTGAGTGGGACATTCACAAACGAAGTACTTGCTCAGTTTGCCGCCCCAGAAGAGAAAAAGAAGTCGGAGGTTGAATTGCCTACGAAGAGCACGACGCCAGCCCTCGAGTCTGAAGAGACTCTAGGCCAGCGTCGGCGAAGACTTCAGGCTGAGCGTGACGCAGTCTCTGCTACCGCGGGTGGCGGTCTTGCTTCTCAGTTGCACTCCAACGGCTCACGACTGAGCATGGCTGGCCTATTAAGCGCGCACCCGGTGGCCAGTGCTAGTGCCTTCTATGGCACGCCAGATAATGGAGTCAACCCCGGTTTCAAGAATGGCGTGTACAACACCGGCCGTGCTACGAGCTCGCACATGAACACGGGCTCAGGTATAGGCTTGCAACAACACCCATATGGTAGTCAACGTAACCTAGCTCTTTCAGCTAGCATGAGTCAGTTGCCAGTATACAGTGGGCTGCAGGCACAGCAGCATACGGGCTATGGAATGCCTGTGACAGGCCAGGTTGACATGGTTGAGCGTTGGCGACAGAGTGTTTTACAGTAAGGCAGGCGTTGTATTGTAGCGTAGTTTCTTGGTTTCTTCTGCATTTGCTTTGTTTTAGAGCTTTTTTACTTCTTATTATTTTCTTTTCTCTCTTGTTGCATATTCAAAAATTCTGATATTTATTTCCAAGTATTGGTTGAGGTTAATGTGGTATTGGCTGTGTCTTTCATAGTGTTTTTCTCCTTGTTTTTTTAAAAAAATTTTTTTTCATATCTGCTATGTTGTTGTCCGTTACTATTTAGACCTTTTTTTTGTGTTCAGTTCCTTGATCTTCATACTACTTGTACAAACAGATGATTAATACAGACAAAAGTCAATACACATGAGAAAAGGTATACACAGCAATTTGCTAGCTGAGAAGTGCATATCACGATACGAAGAGATGAGAGGCAGGCTTTTCAAAAGATAAGGAGAAAAAGAAAAAAAAAGCAGAGTGGTATATTGATAACTAATGACTTCTTGCGGGTTTAAAGACAGCAAGAATTGTCTGTATGGACTATGATGGATGGGAGAGAGAGAGAGAGAATGGTTGTTTTTATGCCTGTAATAGTACAAAAATTTTTTTAAGGAAAGAAGAAAGAAGCTTTGTATGACCCCTAAAAGGGGGTGGACAGCGGATTAGTAACAAGACAATGGCTATGCCTCCGATTTTACATGCTCATCAACTTGGTGATGCCAACGCTCGACTGGTCGGAAACAACGAGACCAGCGACGGCAGCAGAAGTCAGAGTTGACAAAACGCCAGAGATTAGGGCAGAAACAGACAAACGGGCAACGTCGCCGCCACGGGACGGGGCCAGTTGGCTCAGAATGCCAATCTGGATACCCAAAGAACCGATGTTACCAAAGCCGCAGATGGAATAGGTGCCGATGAGACGGGCACGGGCAGACAGACCCTCGGCGGCGATGAGTTCGGTGAAGGCAACGTATTCGTTCTAGAGAAGGGGAGGAAATTTGTTAGTAAAAAGAGATATAAATGCCTTCCAGGGTTAGGGCTAGACATACCTTGATAATCTTGACGGCAATGATTTTGGAAATGGTGTACAGGCTGCCGTCACGGGGAACGCCCAGCAAAAAGGCAACGGGATACATGATATAGCCAAGGATAAGCTCTAGAGACAGCTTGGGTGACGTGATATTGAGGTACGAACCCCACCAGCCTAGGAGACCATCGATCAGGCCGACCACGGCCAGAATGCACATGATGGAGGCCACGATAGTGCCGGCAATCTTGATGCCGAAGTAGGCACCGTTGGCAAAGGCATGAAGGGCGTTCTGAGCATCGTCGGTCTCGTCCTTGGGAATGACGACATTGCCGGCAGTCATAGTCTCCTCGGTCTCGGGATACCGCAGCTTAGAGATGGCCAGCGATGCGGGAATAGACATGATGCAGGCCGAGACCATGGCCTGGGCATTGAGACCGAGGCCAATGTATGAGACAAGGACAGAGCCAGAGATGGTGGCAAAGCCGCAGGTCAAGATTTGATGGATCTCGGCGTTGGTCATGTGGGGGACAAAGGGACGCACCAGCATGGCAGACTCACCCTGGCCGATGAAGGGCGTGGCAGCAGCGACAACAGCCTCGGAACCGGAAACGCGCAGAGCCCAGAAGACGAACGAGGCGAACTTGTGAACGAACCACTGGAGCACACCGCAGTACCAGAGCACCTGGACTAACGAGATGAAGAAGATAATGGCGGGCAGCACGCTTAGCAGCCACCAATGCAGCGCGGCGACGTCATCAGTGGTCATGAAGGCGACACCGAGCTTGGAGAAGCTGAGCAGGTCGGAGGCGCGGTCGGCAATGAACTTAAAGATGTCGTAACCGACGCCGGTGCGCAGCACAAACAGGGCAATGATGAACTGAGCCAACATGCCGCCGATGACGGTGCGCCACTCGACCTTGGAGCGGCTATGTGACGTGACCCAGAGCGATCCGATCAGCACGGCGAGGCCGAACAGCGACACGGCGCGGTTGGCGCGGTTGTTGTCTTCCCACTCGGGGGTCACAAAGGTGGCGACGAGCATCACGCTGATGGTCACGAGGGCGCCGGCCGGCGTGCGTAAGTGCTCGGGGATGCGATCCTGGGCGGCAACAGCGGTTTTCTTCCACACGGTCTTGATGGGGTTGGACACCAGCGACGACGACACGTAGAAGAAGAAGAGCCGCAGCATCACAGCGAGCCACAGCAGGAACGGAACTACCCAGTTCTTGTCGTCATGGTGCAACACCAGCGACGCGATCCACCAGCCTGTGAACAGCGCGCCCCAGAAAAGGTGCACCACCCACTTGTTGCGGCGCATCAGCAGGCTGAGCCGTATGGACGGGTGCTCCGAGGCGGCTTCGGCGTCGGTAGGCTCGATAACGCCAGTCTGTTTCTCGGGGTCCGAAAACGACCCGGCCTTGATGCTGCCCGGCGAACCCTTGGCCGTAGCAGCGAGGGGGGTAGGCTCGGCCATATTGACGGTCAGAAGACAAGAAGAGAAGAGGGAAGCGGTTGATCTGGGGACGGACGGATGGATAGAGAGAGAGTCGAGACGAAGACGAAACGAAACGATCACTATTGCTCCGAGGTCAGAAGAACACGCAACGGCCTGGGCAGGAAGATGATGCTAAAAAGGAATAGTCGTTAAAGACAGACAACTTGGCGGTTGAGGCTGCTGAAGAGACAGGATGATTAAGACCGGCCGGTTAGTAGTGGCGGGAATGACTGGCTTTTGTACAAAATTTTAGGCGGGTGGAGTTGTCAGTGCTTTTATGGTGCTTTTAACTAGGTTAGAGACGGACGGACGCTGCCCACACTAACAGTTGCTAGCCAAGCTGCTAAAGTGTGTGCTGGGAGAAGTGGCGACAAGTCTGCAAACACACTCTGTACGCTCGCTGTACGCTGTATATTTATTGTTTTTCTATCTTTTTAGTTCAAGGTTCTTGGACTCTATCTAGTTCTTGATCTCTTAGTTCCAGTTTCAACTTACTTACTCACAACTGTTCGACTGTACCTTTGAAGTTCGCTCGTCGTCGATAACTCTATGCTCGCGACTCTCCTTCTGGGTTTTTTTTTTTTTTTTTGGAATATAGTATATCGTCGGTTTTCCAGTAAACGCCTATGCTGAACTGGCCCGGGCCTTGCTGGCTTATGACGTTTATTATTGGCACAGTCGGTGCAGTTTACGATAAGAAAGATACGCAAAGCGCAAAGCCAAGGTGCCATCCCACTCACGACCTAAGCTTTTCCTAATTGATTTCTTTTTATCTTGTTCTACTCATGAAGGGCACGGAAACTCCAATCAAAGTAACAGCAGCGGCAACAAACATCTGAGCCAACCCAGATTTTCTGTTTTAGAGAGACAGACAGAGAGCGCAAGTTCCGTGCTATCTGTTCCTGGTCCTATCACCAGCCAGCTGTCTGCCCATATATTCTATCTCTGGCTTGGTCTGTGTGTAGTAAACAATAATGACTGTCCGTCTATGTCCGCCGATATATAACAAAAATAGCAGAATGATACATTTTGGGGGGGGGAGAGAGGTTGCCCTTTTTTTTTTTCTTACTTCTCCATTTCTAGCTTAAACACGCTTTCTTTTTGGGAAGAAGAAGAAAAGAAATTTTAATTCTTTATTCCTGCTTAAGATGACCCGGCAAAACAAATCAGCTAGCTACTACTAGGCGTTTCTTGTCGATAACTGGCGTGTAATCCTTGTCTTGTTGGGTGTAATGTAATAGATCCCAGCACCGATGCCTGCTGTCAAACCCAACAAACTGATATCATAGGCTCACTAGTTAGTAGTAGCAACATTTGCCAGCGGCCGCTGTTGTCTGTTTATCGGAGCGTGGGAATCTTCAGAACTTATTATGGCTTTGGCTAGGAATCGTGAGACCAGCTATGAGTTAGCAATATCCGTTACAAAGCCAAGTGAAGCCACTTTGTGCTTTCGTCTTACTTTGTCTCTGTCCAATTTTAGCCTTCTCATAAACGCACTTTTGCTGCTTGTGTCAGTAGCCAAAGGAGGTTAGTTATCACCTCTTTTCTGACATGTATGGCAACATTCATCGTCATTGACATACATAGTACCAGTACTACCAGTTTAGTAGCTCGCAAGAACTCTATAAAGCGTGATATATCAACGCTCTCCAGCATTGCTTGATTGAGTCTGAACTCCACACTAAGCTGGCTTTTGCGCCCTCTAGGTCGGATCGCCCGTCATGAAGTACTGCCACCCGGCTCGCTGACACCACCACTCCCTCTTTTTTCATACTTCTATTGCTGATGCTTATAACACCACTATCTTATGTTCCTACTTATAGCTTTATCCGGGGAAATAGCACGTTGCTGATAGGACAATCCGATCATCTCCCCCATGGACCGCAGAGCGCCCGTGATCCCGCTCGTGTACCTTTTGCCATAGGAAAGTGCCGCTATTGATACTCGTTTGTTTGTATACTGCCTGAATTTACCCCAAAAATGGTGGTAATAATAAACGTAAAAATAAAAATGACATGTACAACATTGGAGTGTTCGACAGACAACCCAGTACCCTAGTTAGAGCTCATCTTAGCTATCTCTACGTCAATCTTGGCTGCATCATGGCGTGGCCCCTCCACGCACAGGCTATCTTGCTTACGAAACTAGGTATTGATAGAAGCTTCTTAGTACTTACTTATTGGAACTGGATGGCTGGCTTAGAATCTAAGTCATGCCTGCCTACCATGTACCAAAAAAGGTAGACTCGAAACATGTGAAATTAAAAGCTGAGTTATCAAAAGCCTTGGTATGAAACCACTAGTATCATGATTTGATTTCGTCGTTGCTTCTCGCGTACCCATTCCTCTAACTATCTTTTCTTGTCCTAACCACCTCCGCTTATCTTTTCCTCTGCCTCTTCCTCCTCTAAAACTGCAACGCGATGCGTTAAGTACCCGCTTGCTCCTGATCAATAGATTCATATCAGGGGGGCCTATCTCTCCGTCAGGGAACTACTATGCAACTCACTTCCTACTGCAGAACTAACGACATTGGAAGGAATATTCGCGGCCACGATAACCACGTGTTTGTTCAATGTGGTTGAGTAGCACAATTGCTGGCTCGTTTGTTCTCTTATGATGTATTACTAGTACAGTGTATGTGTCTATAGATGTATTTGATCGTGTCTGGTACTATGGTTCAAACCCACCCACCCGATTTGTCTATGTAGGTACGCGCACCAAGATCATACGAAGGGGCTTTTCTATAAAAGTATAACCGCAGCTGAAATGGGAAACGATCGCCAGCAAATCCTGGCCGTGGGTTGCGGGAACCCATCGCTTAAGGAGGAGATACAACCGCTAAGCTGCAACTGAAAGCCCTTCAGCAGCGCTATCAACCTGCTAAACTATATTGAGCTTAGTCAGCTGACATTGCATACTGTGGACGTGTATGTTTTGCCCATACATGGTACGATATTGATGTATCAAAGTATTGTAACTCAGACTTCTTCGGGCTGCTGCTCTGTGGCCCTGTGAGGGTAACATACAAACAGGCTTGTCTAAGTAGAATATAAGTCTTGATATTGCGTTATAGAATTCGCACGTACTCTGTCGTGCTGTTTCACTTCCCATTTCCAGTTTCTTCCTGTCGCGGACTTGGAAATATCACAAATAAAGTCACTGTCTTTGTACAGTATTTAGGACTGTTTTGTACTCATGCTCAATATCAATATGCGGTAAAGACTTTTTAATTACTAGCTGCTCTTCATCGTCCCTCTTTTGGCTCAGTCTGTCGAATTAGCATCTATGTCTTTCTTGGCACTTTCTTTTGAGATAGGCTGGTCTAGACTCGTTAGGTGCCGTCTCTCAAGGTAGAAAATAGCGCCTTCAAGTCTCAGTTCAAGATATCAAACATATGGCATTTCTCTCTCTTCTCCCCTGCTTACTAGCAGAAATTGGCGTGTAAGTGTATTATTTACTGCCAGCTTCGACATGCCTAATTATGGTTAGAGTCTTTTCAAGTCGTGCAACCTACATTGAGGTTTTTTTTTGGGGGGGGGGGGGGGAGAGAAACATTGTCAAGCAAGGTATTTGTGACAAATAACCAACATGCGGGCCCCCTCTTCTCTAGTAATAACATTTTATTTAGGAGGAAGAAAGCATATCTAAGAATTTGTCTCACGATAACTAGTTCAAGGATTTACCATCCCAAGAATTCCATAGTTACTAATTTTAACAAAATGGAACAGCAGGAAAAGACAAGCAACAAACAGGAAGAACTAGTGCGCAAGATAATCCTTGTCAGAATATGAGTTACAGTCCATCTTTGAAGCTTTTTAATACCACTCAGATATTCCACTAAACCAAATTCTACAAGGGAAGGGCAGTTTTTTTAAGGGTTCAATGTGATCCAGTGGAGCGTCAAGAACGAGATTCTCAGCATGACGGACGAACAGGAGAGAGAAAGTAGGCGTTTGGTTGGTAAGAGATACTCCTTAGGTCAGTGGCAAAGGACTTGGCAGGCAGAAAGAAATCAAGTTCATAGTACTAATGATGTGCTATGACCTCGTCTTCGTTCTACATCTTGTTGTTTCCGGCTTATTCAAAGGGGTAGTAATAAAAGCCAGTCAGGAAGTCACTTTGTGAAAGGGCGATTTCAGTGTTCCTTGTCACATCATAATGCAGCATTTTTTCTGCATATGCAAAGTCTGTTGTTCACTTTCCTCATCTGCATGGATTTTTAACAAGACGACAACAGTAATTAATTAACTTGTTTGTGGGCATGTCGCAATATTCAGAAAACCAGATATCACATAAGTATGGTTGGTCCAGCCATCGGGGAAGGAAATATCATCAGGACGATCTACACTTACAAAGAAACACAAAACGTAGTATATATCATGAACATTATATAGCACGGGCAGAGAAGGGGAACCATCACCGGTGATTAGGAAAAAGTGAGCAATAACAAAAAAAAGGCCACTTAATGACCTGGCAGTTTGGTAATATTAACATTTTTGTGTCTCTTCCCTCTCTTGATACTCCAAGTTTCTGACATCCTTACGCGGGCTTTGTGGTTGATTTTTGTATCTTTGTAGTAACCGTATATTCACTAGGCGAAGGTTTTACTTGACTACTAGCTAAGCAGCCTTCATCATGAAGACTGTCTGGTAATAAGCGAAAAAAAAAAAAAGCTAAACTTTATCAAAGCCAAGGTGGTCGCGAGGTTTCCTGGGTTGCTCCTGGCTTCAAGTTACATTCACTTATTTCGTAGATAGACATATCTTAACCCTACTAATATGTATATATCCATTAAAGTATGACTGTTACCTATACGCCGGGGGACATTTAAATCGGGGCAAATAAAGTAGTAACCAGTGGTACTATATGTTTGTCTTCTATAGAAACCCATCCTAATAGTCAGTGGACCCTAGAAACGTCACAGGGTCTTGGGGATACATTTTGAAGCTTGGGGCAAGTTAATTGTCAGATACGAAGAGTATAGCGCATAATATTAGACACGATGTCCTACAAGCTTAGTGATAGTGTCAGCAAGATATATCCTTCTAAGATATATCGACTAGCAACAAAATATACATTCTCCTTAAACTAGCCGCGGTATCAGGGATTGTTATATGATGCAACGATACTTCGACAACCCAGGTCAGTCAAGTCTAGAACGCCGGAAGCTACAGTGATGAATTTTTTGTCTGGGGGGGGGGGGGGAGGGAAAAGACTTTGCATGTTGTTGCCCAGTCTATAACTGTGAAACATCTCCATCCACGTCTCTCGATTACAACCCTCCCCCCCTAAAGAACTCCCTAAAGAAAGAGCCTACCTCTAAAGTTACCGGGCAACCTATCCGTCTAGCAGTTTTCATTGTCTACTAAAGCTCTTGTTCGATATTATCCTTCCGAATTAGACCATTGTTAGCCTATATAGAATGCGCTACGGATCTCACAACACAGTTGCATCCAGTTCCAGACCTTAGCCTTCTTTTAGCTTAGGTCCGTTGCAGAATGCACAGCACAAGCGCTCTGTAAGCCTGTAAGCCTGTAACTGGGCCGTTTCCGGGGAGGCGGAGGAACAAGATATAAAAAGGCTAGCCAGCTAAACGAAGGCTCTGTGCGTTCCCTAGTTGCTACTATCAAGTAGTTTGTAAATTCTTGAGCACGCTTGTAGAAACCGTCTTTCTAAGTTTACTAGATTTACTTCTTCTTCTTGCTTCCTTCCTTGCTTCCAAAACAAAGCCTCGTTTAGCTTGGTCATATTTATTTAGAAACGAGCGTAAATTTCCAGGGCAAACCTAGTTCCCGCACCCGCTTACGTAGCAGTCAATACTAGCTCCGGTTCTCAGTACTGCCAGCTTAGCTTGCTATGTATGTTGCTATAACGGATTGTAAAAAAAAGTGGGAAATTTGAATTAAACTCAAGACTACCACGGCATGCTATAGCCAGGCTTGGGGTGAGTTTCGGGTAAAGCCTAATACAAATAGGACTAGAAGAATTATCTCGAGGTTCTAGCCTAGTATGTCTACATCTAATCGAGTAATGAATTAAAAGTTTTGTTCCATACAGCTGCTCCCTCATCACTTGAAAGATATAGTGTATTCATATTAGATATGCTATGTAGGTCATCGAAGCCTTCCAAGTCATTTCTTCCTATATTAATAAATCAGTTTGGCTCACATGAAAGATGCGGCGGTCAGTTGTTTTCAAGGTCATCCAAAGATGACTGGATAAGGGGACTGACTAGCATAGTGGCTTGATCATCCAGGATCTCATTTCCGGTCCTAGCACATATTTCAGCATAATAACTGGGCTATTGGCTACTACACTATCTTTATTTTGTCTGAGAATCAGCTTGCGTGCAGTCTCTCTGTATCTCTATTTCATTATTTTATATAACGATCAACAGCCTACAACATTAGTAGATACTATACGTACTATACTGACGTATTTGTGATTGGGACATTGTGTGATAAATACAGGTGACTATGTGACCAAGACGTAGGTTCTAACGTATGAAACCTATATAGGTTAATCCTTTCCAGTCTGTCTAGCCGAGTTGCCATCAATGGTTCGCTGCAACTTTATTTCATATGAAGGGGTATCTCTGGTGCCGGAAAAAGTAAAGTAATAAGAAACAGGCTAGAGAAGGTGAGCTGGCCTGGCCAACAAAGTCAAAAACTTGGAGACGACGAGTTGACGGCGGCATGATTCAGCACATGATATCAGCTCAAGCTTGAGGAGTCTGACCGCCCCAAAGAGAAGAAATACGCCGAGAAAGAGAAAATATTGAAAGAAAAGTTTGACTGAAGAGAGAAAATAGTAGATACTGATCATGTCATAGAACATCTTTGGAAGCTCCTTCATGTACGTCCGCAGAAGATAGTTAACGACCTGTGCGTAACAATAGTCTATCCGGGCCTTACTCTGTTTTATAAAGCTGCTCCACAACAACTTAGTAGTGGACCTCGAAAGGAAGAAGATGATAACCTTTGCCAAGGCTCTGATATACAGCGGTGATCAAACCTTTCAATATATATTCTCATTTGTAATTTCCAGGTCATGCTCATTTTATACTGGGGCGTTCAATGCGATACAAATGAAGCTTCTCTTCCTTTACTAATTACTAAGGATAGAATTTCCTTGCGGTGGGATAACAATGCTATCTATTCAAAGCAAAGATATTAACTCTAATAGTGAAGGAAGAATAACTTACGCGGCATTTGAAGAAGAGGCTTAAGATCGAATGAAACAAACAATCATTCTAGAAAGAGAACGCATACAAAATAATGCAACCAGTAGTACATGGTAGTACACTTTCTATCTCTTTCCTCCTCTTCTCTAAAGTGGAATAGTACTTACAGGAACAATACATAGATGGAGACAAAGACAGAAGAGCAAAAGTCCAAAAGGAACGTTTGAAATGATCGGCAGGGCTGCTTCTCAGAATGTCACTGCCACAGGCTAACAAGGGGTTGTGTCTGTGAGCCGCAGAACACCGTCTAGAGTGAGGTCGTTCTCACGATATCTGATAGGGTTATGCGTTAATTTGCATATTAACCCTAGGTGTTTTGAGAGCCGAAATGGGAATTAGGAACTAATAGATAACTATATAGAAAAAAGGGTGGTACTGCTAGTAATAAGATTAACATAACGCATTATGAGAGGACAAATGGAGACACTCAAGGTCGTAGAGATAACTATTGGTACAAGTTCATGCGAGTATTTATGATCGCCATGCAACTGCAGCATGTTCATAAGGACTTGTCTATACAATTGAATGCACACCATGCGACTTGGGTTGCGATTATAAACGGCGCACTGGCGTGGTCATTAAGAGATAAGAAGAGTAAATCCATAAATGATAACATGCATTTATGCAGTGTGTTTGGTACGGTGTTTGGCTCATCTTGACAGGCTGCAGAACACGGGGTTTTTTTTGTAATTATTAGGCTCTACGTGCATGGTGCATATGCATATGTAATGTAATTTATAGGAGATGCAACGATATATAGCAGTACTGTGTTATATGCAAGTACTTAGGGCTGGGCTACAATACATACCTATGATACGTACACACTACTTGTCCGGAGCCGGAAGTTCATGACATATCATAGTAAGTTGTGAACATGATATGGTAGTGCTAGGGTTTATGCTGCTAGGAACAAAATGTGATAAGTCTCATCATAGTTGTTTAACATCTATTCGAGTAATGGTTGAACTTTTTTTTTAACAGTGTGATGATGACAGCTGTACTTGAGATATCGTCTGATTATCAAGGGAAAAAGATAGGACTCAGTGGCATCACTGAGTAATCAATTGTCAGTTGAGAGATCGGCTGATTGATCGTCAGGCTTTGAGCAAGTTCAGGCGAATATTTCGGAATATTTTTGTTTGAGAGTGTTTATGCAGAGAGGAAAACAAAGCCAACGAAGCGAAGGAGGAGCAGGCAGTTTTGTTCGTGCTGTTTGGTAGGGCGAAGCCTCGTGGGAGAAGCTAGGGCTATGGGCTGAGATGTGCTTTTTTTTTTTTTTTGCAATTGAGGAGGTCAGAAGAACAAGAATAACAAAACAGAGCAGAGATAGAAGAACATGGAAGAAGCACGGGAAAATTATGTGATCCGCCGCAGGTTTTATCTTGTATTTGTAATCATCAGTTCCTATGTGTCCCGCGTTCTATTCTCTGGAAAAAACCCGAGAATACTTGGTCTTGCCCGCATAAACCCCACACTTTGCGTTGCCCTTTCTGACCCTTTCTTCTTTCTCTCTTGCTTTTATTACAAAAGGAATCTACAGTTAAGAAACACAGATGTCGATATCTTGGACATATTGTCATGCGAAGGCCAGCGAGTGATTAAAGTCGTACCTCATGGTGCTGTCAAACATGTAAAGAAAGACTCGCTTGATAGAAAGGTAAAGGAATAGGAGTAATGAAAAGGCCAACACTAGAATTAGTACTGATATTGATCCAAACACAAGTGGTAGGTGAGATTGCTGGCGTTGGGCCCAGTATTATCGTAGCATATACTATATAGTAGAGTCCACCTGCCATGTACTTTGATTACAACCTCTTAACTCCAGTACAACCTACACATTAGGCCGGAGATACTGGAATAAAAGGTGTGTTGCAAACATTGCCCCTCCTACCCTCAGTCTCATATGAGACTTAATGGATGGCTGCATGCCGGCTGAAATATGCGACTAGCATTAGTGAACCGCGATCTTGGTGGCTGCTGGCTGTAGTCTAACTAGTGAGTGTGTATGCTTATACTGCCAAACAGATAAATAGCGGCAGCAGCCTCTAATTCTGATTGCTGAATGCCCGCTAGATGCCCAAAAAACAAACCGCTTTGCCATGCTGTACTAGAATTGCAAAAGGGTACATACATCCATCTCTCTCAACTCAAGCTTGCTGCTTATTACGAGTAACTGGGGACGGCATCTGTACCCTAGTAGGTAATTCTGAACTACTAGGAGAGAGAGAGAGGAACCTCCCTGAATCAGCGTAAGAGTATCGCATCATAGCAATCCTAGTCAAGGGGAGTGGATCCCTCCCTGTCTGAGAGGAGAGAGCAAAAGTATAAGCGAAGTAAAAGTGAGCGTCGTAGAGTAAAGTGATTGGACTTACAGCAGTCATATATAGGGGTCGAAGCTGTAAAAAAGAAGGAGGAGCTGAGAACATCGCGATTAGGGACAGACAATTTGAAAAAAGGCCGAAAAGCACTGCAAAGAAAGCACGCTGCTGTGCGGTCTTGAGGCTGGCGATGCTGTGATTGGCTGGACCACCAAGACAGTTTGGTTTCCGGCTCTCTGTTAAGCATGGCTAGCCAAGCAAGGAAGGAGCCGCTAGTAAGGACAAAAAAAACAAGAACAAAAACAAGTAATAAAGCGTCCTAGGCGCGCTGCTTTCTGGCCTTGTCGCCACCAAACATGGTTTGGCTTGATTAGAGGAATGTGCTATGACAGCAGCAAACTGAGCTGCTCTTATTTTATTTATTTCCTTTCTTTTGCTGGTTTTCAAGTGTAAGGCCCCCCCCTGTTGGGCTCTGTTGAGCCTATTCAGCCAGTCATCAGCTTGTACTTGCTATAGAAAGAGACCAAGAGTCTGGCTAAGCTCAAAATCGCGTGGCCGTGGTATTTTGACTTGCTTCTTCCAGCTTCATTCATTGCGAATTGCTCGTAATCCACAGTTTTACATTCGTTTTTGTTGTTTTCACTTTTGTGTTTGTTCTCGAGACCGGCTTCTTCTTCTTCTTCTTCTTCTTCCTCTACTCCTTTTTCACTGTACTGTATCATCTCGCCCTCCTATTTCTTATATTATTGGCCTGCTCAAAATCCGGCGCTGGCTTCTGTATGGCTTCGTCTCAGTATGTAACTACCGCCTCTTCCATTCCAACTTATTCGCTCTCCCGTCATCACCACCGCTTTTGAAAGCCCCCGAGACTCGTCTGACTCCTGTCGCCCCTGCGCTCTAATGCAGGTTGCCTCCTTCGTCGCGTGTCTGTCTTCGAACTGCTTCTTAACCGACCTTCTGTAACATCTCAACGCCCTCTGGCAATTTGGGTGGACCTGCATCATTCCACCATTTGAGTGCCGACTCTAGGGATAGAGATCGAGAAAAGAAAGGACGCCCAATGCTGCACGTGGGATATGTCATGCTTTGCTTTGGAATCCGGTTTTCATCATCATCATCATCATCATCATCATCATCATCATCATCATCATCGGGCAACAACAACAACAACAACAACAACAAAAAAAACATCCGCCTGCATTTCAGCCGACAGGCAAGCGAGCAAGCGAGCAAGCGAGACAGGAACAAAACAGCACCCTACTGCCCTACACCCACTTTTACTACTGCATGTCTGCTGCTGCTGTACCACGGCTCTTCATCTAACCTTGGTTCCCCTCCACAGATACTGCGCATAGCAGCACTGGCTGTGCCTCCCACTTCTAACACGCCCGGAAACTATCAGACGATAGCGCCTTTTCCATCTACGCCCACCACTAGATATTGTCGTTTCTTGCATATCCATATCGCCGTATCTCCGCCAATATGGACTCCCCTACTTCAACGAAACGTCCAATGGGCCCCTTGGACACCACCGTCCACAATATCAGAATCAAAACTGGCGCACAGTCGCCATCAAACCTTTCACCGCGCTCCATAGATTCTGCCCATAGCCGCCTGCGCCGCATGACACCCAAGACGATAGGAGCGTCTGGCTCCAGACGTCCTTCTACTAGCAAGCCGCCCACCAAACTCAAGATGGCTCCGTCTGCTCCGCTCAAGCCACTAGTACCTAAGACTGAGCGAATGCCACAAGACAACGACATCCATGCGCGGATACGAAAGAACTCCGACGCTGAGCGCCTTAACCTTGAGAATAGCGAAGGACAGGGCCGCCGTCGCGGCTTAACAGTGTCAAACGTCGGAAACAACGGCCGCATCTACCTAAGGTGTGTTATATTCATATCGATAGGCACAACATGCAAGAATACTAACACTACTCCCCACAGACCAACCGTGAGACCGGCAAACCAGCGCTATCCTTCCCAGTCTAATACGCTTCCTATGACACCTCCCAGTACCGCTGGTCTTGGTGCGCTAAGCCCAGATATGAATGGCATCGTGGAACCTGGTGCGATCCGAAAGAAGGACATCGAATCTGCACAGGAACGTCTAGAGACGCAATCAGCTGTCGACTTTGAGCAGACAAGCGATCTCCATGTTAGCCAATGGGGCGATCCCTTCTCACCAACCTTCTCACCAACTGTCGCCGAACCGATGCCAAAGCTGCCGAGCCACTTCAGAAAACTCACTAGTCAACGACCACCCAAGGCGGGTACAACCCATAGAAGGGCCCTTTCTGACTCTACCATGCATGACTTTCCGCTCTTCACGCCGATGACAACTACCACCACTACCACCAACAACAACATGGACAGTCTCAAGATTGTAATTTCTCAGAACTACGAGCGGCCAAGGACTGCGGAGAACGACCAATCGCCATTTATCGACGTCTCCATTCCATCGCACCGTATCGGTCTACCAAGGTTTACGACCCGTGGAACTCCAGTTATCAGGACTTCATGTTACACCGCCACCGACGATCTGCAGTCTAGCATTGCCCAGCCACTTTCTGCCTTACCGACCTCGCTTTCTCGCACTAGCTATACGTCTCAATCTCCCATCCCGCCATATTTGCGCGGTGCATCTCGCGAGCCTACGTGGATGATTCAGTCTCCGCGCCTGTTCTTTCCATCCAAGCCTCATGTGCCAGTACCAACAATACCTTCTCATCTCACGAACTCTCAGCCGACGACTCCGAGTAGAATTGGAAATCTCTCTCCGGGATCACCTGGGAATCTACCTTTCAGATCGACTTATATGTCCATTCATCAAGTTATTGAGCCTTCTATGTTTGATGCTCTAACGTTCAAGCCTGCCTGCGATAACCGCGCGTTGGTTCGTTATTCACCGTCAGGCTCTGTGACTGCCGCTACTCCACCAAGGCTTGTTGCAGAGATCACCTCGCCAAGCTTCCTGGACTACGAACTGCTATCTGATTTCTTCCTAACCTTTCGTGCCTTTCTTGAGCCTCTCGATCTCTTGCGTATGCTTATCTCAAGATTTCGGTGGGCTGCTGCGCGTAATGATGAGACTGGCATGATAGTTAGAGTGAGGACCTTTGTAGCTCTGCGCCACTGGATTTTGAACTATTTTGTAGACGACTACATTATGAACTACGAGCTTCGTGTTTCGTTTTGTACGCTTGTTAACGATCTCATTATTGATTTGACTAAGATTGGAAAGGATGTGAGCCCTCATCTGAAAATTGTTAATGAACTGAAAAAATGCTGGAGACGAATTTGTGCACAGTTCTGGGACACCGACGAATTTGCGGCCTTTGTTAGTGATAGCGCCCCAATCGCCCCGGGTGGCAATTCTGACTATAGAGATGCATATATGGGACTAGATTCCACCGAATTAGATCGTCGCTTTTCAATGGCTACTCTACGTAGAGAGCTCTCGAACATCCCAGGTAACTCGAGCGTCACTCATAGTGTCCCTGGAGATGCCGTTGTGAATCATGAGCGACCTGATACCCCCCCTGCTTTGGAAGCAATTGTCTCTCTGCAGCAGCAGGCCAGCAATATAACTACAACAACAACCGCCAACACCTTTACCGAGGGTTCTCGCCATGGTCTTAGCCCCATGAGCATATCTAGCATTGATGTCTTGTCATGCACCTTCCCCACTGCGAAGAACTTCCAGAAGCTTGGCCTCACAGCCTCAACACACTCTAACCCCGTCCGTCCCGCCTCTGCCGAAAGGAGGACAGCCTCTACTTCTTCTGGAGGTGTGGCCTCTGCGCCTAAGAGCGTTATAGGAAAGAGAGTCAGACCCCAACACAAGCGTAACGGCAGTGTGTCCGACTCGTTACGTGACCATGCCGATGCTCCCAAGCGGTGTACGGATTCTCAGGATAATGCTCTCTTTGCCGGAAGCCTTGTTCGTGGCGATCTATTCCCCCCCTCGCAGGCCTTTGTCGAAGACTCCCACCCCACCGATGCCGCAGAGGCTCAACGACAAAGCTCACATACTGGCCGTATGGATCAGTGTGGCACTGCGTCACCGGCTGTCAAAAAGATTCTTGGCACTGTTAAGCGTGCGCTCAGCACTCGCTGCCACGGCTCGAACTCCCAGTTCGTGAACAATTATGGCGGCGTCTCGCGTATGCCGTCTAACCAGACACCTTCAACCGCTGTTGTACCGCAGGTGCGAGCTAAGAAGGTTGAGGATAGACCTACTCTTCGTATCGACTTTCTGGGCGCCGAGATTGCCGAGGCTTTCAAGAAAGCCGTACGCGATGAAGTCAAAGCCGAGGCTGAACATCGGGGAATTACTCTCCCTGAGTCTCTTGCTGGCTCGCCAATACGTCCTCATAACCGCGAATTGCCAATGTTCGCGTCTGCGCATCTCGATGGCTCGTTCGAGGATCTTAACCGGTTTGAGCATATGAAGTCCGGTAGCCATCGGTACATGCACACTCGAGGCATGAGCGACGGGGCTATCACTTCTGGAAGCAAGTCAATCATGATCATCAACGACACCAAACTTGAACCCTTTGACATGTCTACTCTGCCATACCCTGCGCTTAACCTGTCGGTGGAACCATCTGATATGGCTAGTTTGCCGTATCCTGCCGTCAACCCGTCGATTGAAGCATTTGCAGAAACGTTCATGAGAAGCGGTGATCTGACTCCACCAGAAACGCCGCCTAATCATGCTAATGATAGACCTCGGAGATCGTCGTATCTCTTGAACCAGGAGATATTCGTCCGCTCGGGCTCAGATAGCATTGCTCTTCCGCCATTTGTTCCCGACATGGAAGGCTTTTTGGGTGGTGGCTGGTTATCACCTAATGAAGCTTTCCGTAGCCCCCAAACGGCGACTTTCCCACGCAAGATCGAGCTTGCACTTGGTCTTTCCCGTACTTCAAGTATCATGGATGGCCACAGTAACAACTATTATGATGACGATCATCATGAGTCCTCACGTCCTCTCTCGGACGGTGCTTCGACCATAATGCAGTCTTCTAGACAACCCTCAATGCTTTCTGCTGTCCAACGCCGTAGCTCGTTCCACACAACAGATCGTCAGTCGATTAGAAAGAGCATCAGTGTAGCATCGTACCAGTCATCTGCTCCCAGCACTAGCATCAAGGCGGAGCCTGCAAGAATGCTACGTAGACGTCCAGCTGGCAACCTCAGAGATGCGGCCACGGTTGATGACCTGGATCAGCATTTGTCGATGTGTCGGTCTCGTTCCATGACTACTATTAATACATTTACCGACTCTTTTCGTAGCTCGTACTTGTATAGCACCTACGAGCCTTCCCTAAAACCCTCTATGAACGAGCTTGTATCGCCTAGCATCTCAGAACCTGCGCCTAACATACATTCATTGGGTGCTTTGGCGAACAAAACCATGCCGCACAAAAAGCTGTCTCTATTCAGCATCCATTCTTCTATACACCATCCCACGCGTCCGTCATTCGAATCTGAACTCAGAAAGCTTGCTGCGATCCCTGACGACCTCGATGGTGGTGTCGAAATTGCTCTGATGAAGTTGGAAGGCCGCTATCAGAAGCCTGGAGGCGATGTTGATTCGTTACCCCTCGTCGTGCCGCGCCTGCGCAAGCAACGTGCGACTCTGAGCCAGCTGGCAATCGGAAACCGTAGCGTCAAGAACGATGAGAAGCGTACGCATCGTCAAATAGGCATGGGTGGCGATGGTAAGCTGATGTCTCCGCCGATGCCTTCTAATAAGTCTGAGGTCTCGCTCGACGCAGTGCATATCTCAACGGAGTCCTTCTTCAATGGCTTCCTGCCGCCAGGACCAATGCCTTGCTACCAGAATGATTCCGAGAGAGGCTCTACTATTAGCGGCAGTGGCTCGTACAATTCGGTGCCTCAGCTTGACATGGACCATTCGTCTCATAGTCAGCATAATAACAGCGGGCTGGGTGCTAGACACGATTGGGCGACCCAGTCTGTCCACACTTTGGATGATGATGCTAGTATCACTATGTCTCGCAAGATGGCCGCATCACCCAACCCCATCTCGTCACTCCAGCTTGTCTCTTCTAAGTCGGTCAGCCAAGAGCATGACGGTGGCGTATCGACACCCAAGATCCGCATCTCGGACTCCTTTTTAGATGGCAGCAGTGAGATGGGCAATAGAAACAGCATCATTTCATCTCAGGCCTCGGCTGCACCCGCCATCCTAGAGCTTGTCCACGCTAACGAGTCGTCGGCTTTTGGCGAGTCTCCTAACCCTCTCAGGTTTAACCCTCCTTCTCCACCGATAACGCTGGAGCAGAGCTACATCATTTCCAAGTCTAGCAACACCAGCCCCAAGTCTCAAACCACAGCTGGACCCTACAATGCGGCGATCGCTGCTGCCCAACAAGCCCACCATCTCATACACAAGCCGCTGCCGCCTACACCTGAAGCTACACCAACTGCCACCTGTTGCCACGACGAAAACTCAGCACATAATCTGCATAGGTCTCAAACACTTCAAAACAGCTTCGAGTACAAGAAAAACCCTGCAGCGCACTTACCGTTTATCCTAGCCTTCGACTCGGACATCCTGGCGCAGCAATTCACTCTAATCGAGAAGGACGCGCTGATCGAGATTGACTGGCGCGAGCTTGTCGAGATGGGCTGGAAGAACACCGCTGCTGGATCATGGCGGTCCTGGCTTGACTTCCTGCGCAACTCCGATTCACACGGTGTCGAGGTGGTCGTGGCGCGCTTCAATATCATGGTCAAGTGGGCAGTATCAGAGATCGTACTAATGCAGAACATGGAAGAGCGTGCGCGCTGCATTGTCAAGTTCATACATATTGCCAACCACTGCCGGCGCTACCGCAACTTTGCTACGCTAGCGCAGATCACCATGGCGCTGACGTCTCCAGAAATCATGCGGCTCACCACGACATGGAGCCTAGTGCCGCTGGCCGACGTCAAGATTGTGCGCGATCTGGAGCTACTGATGACGCCGACACGCAACTTTTACAACATGCGCGCGGAGATGGAGACGGGCTCGGATGCCGGATGCATTCCCTTTGTTGGTATCTATACGCACGACCTAATCTATAACGCACAACGGCCTGCAGAGATTGCGTCGTCGCCGAACACGGCGCCGCTGGTGAATTTTGAGCGATACCGCTGTGCGGCGGCGGTTGTCAAGACACTGTTGCGACTGCTAGAGGCGAGCTCGTTGTACCAGTTCCAGCCTATTGAAGGCATTACCGAGCGCTGTCTGTGGATGTGTGCGTTGTCGGATGCTGAGATTCGGAGCCGGGCTGCTCAGATGCAGTGAAGTCGGCAGGTCATACTTTCTCTTGCCATCTTATCTTTCTTTTTTTTTCTTCCATTTCTTCTTTTCTATTTTCTTTTATTCTCTTGTTGAATTATTGTCCGTGACGACACGCTATGATGCTTAAACTACTCTTGATTCTTCCGTTACTCCGACTTGGCATAGTTCGCCGCTCAAATTCTCTTGTATAATGTCTTTATTTTCTTTTCTTTCCTTCCTACACTTTGTCCTGGTTGGCCAATTTTACTCTACCTCTAGCCTGGCCTTGGGCACTAACGAGTGCCACTTTCTGTTTTCTTTTGCTTGCTTAGCGCCCTGATACCCGTCCTATTATATCTTTGTTTTGTTTTTTAGCGAGCGGCTGCCTTGCTATCATCTACTGCGTTCTTATCCATACCAGTACTAGTTCTGCCTTTATTTTCTATTACTACTGTCACTCAAGTGCCTCCTATATCTACCACTTATTTCCGATACCTAGCACTGTTGACTGACTGCTAAGATTTACTGTCAAGACTCTCTCTGGGCAACATTTACATTTATCCCAACCATGTTTCCTGTTTTACCTCTATTCATCTATTTATTGACTTTCTGCACTTGTCACTCCTTGATCTAATCTTGATAACCTAAGCGTGTTAGTCTAGTTTTGTTCCTGTCTTCCCTTTTTTTCTGTGTTCTTCTTTTGTGTCAAAGCCCCCTTTTTACTTTACCTATCTTACTTGTTCGATATTTGACGATGAGTCGTGAGTTGTAAGTTGTATATCCAGTCTCATAACTTCTCTCACTTCGATAAGAGGTTCTATGTCTGTTTTATCCTGTTACTTAGTATATATATTCCTTCCTTATATCGAAGTGTCATTCATAGAATGGCACACAATCTCATAAATATATATCAGGATTTCGCCGGCGATGGCAGCCCTTACGGTTTGTACTACGTTTAATCTATCTACTTCCATATTACTATAACAACATGACAGATGCCATCAAGGGTGTCATAGTTTCGTATGCTTGAATCTGGGTTCGTTGGATAACCTCGCAGCCCTTCATGATATGTTTATAGATCAGAGATGATACATTATCTTTGTCCGCTGTTCCTTGAACCACTTTTGACGAGCTTATCAAGTTCCGCACATAACGTTTGTAGCCAATGTGATGTATCTGCGAGGTAAATGTTCCGTGTTTACGCACAGCAAAACCATGCTAGTTTATCTGCGAAATATAGTGTGCCCTAAACCACGATGAGACTTGATGGTTCGTCGTGCAGGCGAGGCGAGAGACGATTCATAAGTGCAGCACAATAGCCAAGCCCCTTAGTATATACTCTAGAGCCATGCCTAATGCAAAGGGGAGGGAGTCACTTCCTTCCTAGCTTTGACGCGACGCCTGGGGAATGCGTTCAAGAAGAGTCCGTGAGCCGAGATAGATCTCGGCGGCTGTATTTGGCGAGATACCTGACTTAACTTGTCTGCCTAATGCGGACCTAAGCCTCGCAAAGGCAGAAGAATATATAAACCATCAACATTTAATTAAATTTGTACAATAAATTGGAAAATTTTCTTGTTGGGGATTGCGTGTTTTCTAGCTGGCATGTCGCTTTGATGTGAGGCAGATCAAGTTCTTCGCTATTGAAGACGATTGCGATACTAATTTGTAAAAAGTCATGATCGGACATGATGAAGAATTTTCCGAGAGGCATCAGTAATTGGATCAGAACGCCGAAAACCTCCAAAAGCAAGAATTATCTAGGTCATTGAGAGTTTCAATACAGTACTCTCTAATTTATTGATGCAACTACTAGTTTTATTATTGCAGGGAGGCAAGATAAACAAACACATACCCATGAGAAGATATAAAACCCATGTTCGCTCTTATCAAGGATTTCAGCTAGGTCTTGGATGTTGACGGAGTGATGATAATGTTAGATTATATGTGGTGTCATGAAGCAGGCGGTGCTAAGTGGAGAAATCAAACACTGTATAAGGTAAAGAAAAAGGCAAGATTACGGAAATAAAAAATATGAAGAGCTTGGCGATGAAACAAGTAGGAAATGAAATCTGCAACTGGAGAGAAAGAAATGAGTACAGTAATATTATGAGGGGAAAGATCTGTAAGCATGGCTATTCTTGCTGTCCGGATGAAACCGGGCACATAAACACTTTTCAGATTGTCGCATCACTTATCACAGATATTCACAGCAAAAGGACTATGGAAATGTTAACATTTGCTATGAGTATTGACACTAAATGATATATAGCAAAGACCCAGAAATAAGCTAGAGAGCAAAAGAAAGCAATATGATATGCAAAAAAAAAAGTCAATCTATAGCATTCAATGGCAGTTCATAATCATAAATCTTTCATAACTTGCAGGTTTGGAGATCGCCTCCCAAAAATAGATAAGAAATAGGCGATGCCGAACAGAGCAGATCAAAACGAAAAGAATTAGAGGAACAATCAAGAAAAAGCCAAATAGAAAGAAAGAAGAAAAGAAAAGAAGAAAAAAGTAATACACAACTTAGAAGGGAAACCAACCGAGAGAATGATGGAAAAAGGTATGAAGCAAGAAATAACTGAAGAAAAAGAACCCCTCCGACTCTGGTATAGAAACACAGAGTTGCTAAGAAACGCCAAACGAGAAGAAGAAAAAAAAAAGGTACACTTGCTTCCGCAGAAAATAAAGAAACGAAGGGAAAATGAATCCTAAGAACTTCCCAAGTGACTGTAATATATATGTCCGTCTACTATGCGTATTGCAGCGTACGTTCACGTTCCCATTCTTGTCGCTGATCTTGCACATGAAGCCCGTCGCCTTTGACAATGCCGTCCATGTCCATGGGAACCGAGCAGCGGTTGATGCGGGTATTTTGTGAACTCAATTCACCCATGGCTGGACGCCGGCTAGAAAATTTCTCCTCTTTTTGTTGTTGCTGCATTATCCGCTGTTCTTGAATCTCTTGTTGCTGCTGAATAAGCGTGATGCGTCGTGATTTCTGCGCCTCGCGTGCTTCCCATAACGGCACGGCTTTTATGGGCAAAGAATCGCTGACAAGTGCTGAGTCTACGCCGTGGCCGTTCTGAATATCCTCAAAGGCTCCATGGGTCATGTGGGTGGGTGGCGTCAACGGCGCCGAGATATCAGCCAGAGTAGGCTGTCTCTCGAGCCCAGAACTGCTTGAAGATGTTTGCTCGGGCGAAGAAGCGTTCACATCCATATGCACGGGATGCTGCGCAAACGGATTCGGATGCATCGTAGTCACCGCTTGGTTCGGCGATGCCTCTTCACTACGACTGGGCGGTGGCATGCTGGCTGTGGGCGAGACAGGTGTTGACACAGTTGTTGCGCTGTGGCTTAGATACGCTGTCGTCACGGACGCTGTACTAAACGACCGGCCCGACAGGAAACCAAACTGGCCGCCGCCTTTCCGCAAACGACTAAAGTCGCCCATACGCGACGCGGATTTGCGCAGTTTCTTGTGCATCGGGATATCGGCGTCTAGCGACTCGGCGCCGCTGCGTTTCATGCCACGGTATTGTAGGAGATTTGGGTGCGCCCATGCGGACATGCTGCCAATGTCGCGGTCCATCGGTGAAGATACTGGCCGCGCGGCATGTGGTGCCCAGACAGGAGAAGTCGCTGCTGTTAGCTGTGGGCTGCAGTTGACAATAGATACAGGAGTGGGCGGTACGGGGTTAGAGCGAAGCCCATCTGCTGGTGGGAACGAGCTGCTAGAACTGCTGTTCTGAATATTGTTAATGTTACTGTTCTTGCTAGTTCTAGCACTGTTCCGGCTGCTACTAAAGTTCGCTATTGTCTGCGAAGTCATTAGTGGCTTCGGTGGCGGCTGGCGCGTAGACTGTATGGCATGGTTGCCAAAGAAGCCCTGGGCCATGAGCGACTTGTAATTTGCCATGACATCCTCGCGCGAAGGACGCACGCCGCTATCAGCCATTCCCATGCCGATCGGTGGCGTCAGGGCTTCTGGCTGACCGCCCGCCTGCTGTGTAGGCAATGTGCCGCCGGGTTGATGGTGGCCTTGGACATTGGCATGCATGGAGCGTGGACGCTGCTTAGTATCACCCTTGCGGAAGCTAAGCTTCTCGCGGAAACCCTCCCACAGTGCAGGTAAGAAGCTGCTGAGCTTCTCACCTTTGTTCTTGGAGCCCATGATTCCGGCAGACAGAGAACGCGAGTGTTGGGTGAGGGGAGGTAGTTGGGAATTGATGGTTGCGTTATTTATAGGGGTTGTCCGCGAGCTAGGGAAACTCAAGAATTCGGCGGCAATATCGTCGAAGTCGTCGTCGTCGTCGTCGTCGTCGTCGTCGTCAGTTGCGGAGGACTTGGGGTCGTAATGGCCAATGAATTCGACAGGAGGCACGGCGGAAACTCTGTCATTCATGGAGCCTTCCAAGAAGCGGCTAGAAGCACGAGTTAAGCCGGCCATGACGTCCCTTTTATGGATTCGTAGCAGCTGTCTTTGTTTTTGTTTGGTTAGGCGTTATTTGCGGCGTGCTGGAAGAGAGGCACAGTGGAACTTCGTTTGCGTAGTTGTAGAGCAAGAAACGCCGTCGGACTGGCGACAGAGCCAGGAATGGGGGTAAGCTGAGTGTCTGGAATGGTTGCAAAATGATGTTTGATAGTTGATGCAGAGATAACAGGAAGCAGGTGCGCCCGTTTGTAGCAGAAGGCGCGTGATGGGCACGAGTTGGCAGTGATTGCAGAGCTCGGAACAAGAAACAAAGTACGACTAGCGCTGTAAAGGGACGACGCCACGGGACGGATGTCTCTCTGTGAATGTCTCAACTGGATGGTGTCTCAACTGGATGCTGATCCGCGGGGCCTGAAGGCGCAGCGAGCAAATGCAGGAGAGACGAAAGAGAGATAGTGATGGCCTAGAATGGCAGATGGACGAGAAGGGCGATGATAATGACGGCCAGGAGACGGATAATAGATGGCCAACACGAGAAAGAGGTTACGCAAAGCTTCTGAGATTGAACAAACGAGTGTGATGGCGCTGCTGGGATAATGGCCCAAGTAAGGAAATGAAGAAGAAAAACACACAAAGCTTGCTGGCCCGTGGTTTAATTAATGTATTGCTCAGTTGTCCGGCCAGAATCTGCTGTAGCACCAGCTGTCCGAGATGGGCAGGAGGATGATCTTTGATCGGATGGAAATGGGCCACAATATGTACATATGCGAGATATGCGCCTACACACAACTTTACGCGGAAGTGATGCCAGTGGTGGTTTCTAGGCCGTTGCAAAAGCTGCAGCTTGTAAGCTAGTTGCTTAGGTAGCCAATGCTAGGTTCTTAGACGTCGCTAATGCAGCAAGCATTGGTAGCAGCACTAGACACTGGATGCCGCGGGCCGGTCTTTTTTTTTTTTTTTTTTTTTTNGGGGAGTTTGTTTTGTTCGGTTGGTTGAAAAGGGAAATAAACACAACAAAACAAGCAAGACAATAACAGTAATGAGAAATGCCAACGTTTCACAGGCCGGAAAGGAAGAAAAAAAAAAAAAAAAGAGGGCCTAAGGCCTGGAATCAAGAGCCGGATAGTAAGCCCTTTTCAGGATATAGAGCTGTATCGACACAAAGCCACACCTCCATTGCTCTCTCCATCGTTTTCTTCTTTTCTTCTCCTTCGTATCATCTCCCAACTTCTTCCTCTACTTCCTCTTTGTCCATGACGATAGTGGTCCGTCGGCCAGCCAAATAACGCTGCAATTCCTGTTGCCCTGGTTCATCGGACAACGGCCAGCACTAACCCTGTCTAGTCAATCATCGTACCCTTCTGGGGCTGTCATCTGCCCCACAGGGAAACAGGGTAGGCCTTGTAGCGCTCGATTACTGCAGAGGCATCATAACCTAAATTATTGCTAGCTCATCTAACTTCCTTCTAACTCGGGCCTAACCCAAGCTGCCAACTAACTAGCTTTGTGATCTTTTTACCTCAAGACTGCCCTGCAAAGTTGCAGCCCGCGCGCTGGATGGATTAGGTGGACAGACGATCATTTTCGCTTGTTCTTCCTCCCCCCAGCGTCAATTCTGGTTCTTATTGTTGTTTTTTTGTTGTTGTCTTGTTATGCCCCTAGAGCTAAGCAGTATGTACTGTGCGACTTTTCCATCGATAGTTCTCCCACTAGAGCCACTAGAGCCACTAGAAGCCTCATCCAGCTGTTCCACCGGAAAAGGGACCATCAGCGCTCTTTCAACTCCTTCTAGTAAGGGCACTAACTTGTACTTGTGTATTCGAATATCGATCAGTCGGATATCAACTTGTATCATCAGTTCACGCATTTTCTAGTATCATCTAGCTTCCGCCCCTTCCTCCCCCCCCCCCCCCCCCCCCCCCCCCTCATTGCCTATCGATAGCACGGCCTGTTTATTGTGATCTCGTCACACAACAACAAGCCTAGTGCCCTTTGTGCTAAGATTTCCAGGCTTCTTGCAGCAATTAGAAACAGAAACGTCCATTACGTTGTCGGTGATCCATGCCCGCCAATGTCTGCACGCGTTCACAAGACAGACAATGTCATCGTCTCCGCTACAGGCGAACAATCAAATCGGATATTGAATTAAGCAGTACCCCCACCCCCATTTGAGACGCCTTGTCATGCTTGCATTCTGGGGATGACCGAAGAAACAACAGTAACAAACCCCTTCGAAAGAATATCCCACCAGGAGACCAGTGCACAAAACTGTGCTGCATGCTGCACTGTACGCTTAAGCCCTTCCAATCCCCTTGCCCTGGCACCGGCCTAACTTGTATCCTACATCTACTTCCACTTGGAGATGCTTTAACATGCCCCGTCTTGGATGGCTTCGTCTAGTCTAAAGAAGACACCCATATTCCCGAACAAGAACAGAAGAACAGCCTCTAGGAAATATCTCCACTCGTTGTCCCAGCTGCCCCAATGGAGGAGGCAACCACCGTGGAAACCATATGTAGACATATTAGATCTTACGTTTGCCATGATTAAGAGTCAACTGGCGGTGTAGGCGACTTACATGGACAAACCTGCGATATAAACCACTACATACATAGTACTCTATACCGTATAGCGGCCACATAGTTCGCCAACCAATAGCTACTCTATTGTCGCCGCCTTGCGAGTACTTGATAATAACATTAATAATAATGATTTTGTATTCAAGTAGTATATATCTGCCACTGTAGAGCTTATACAGACTATCTGTACGTGTTTTTTATGCCTTTCTAGGCCCGTGGGAAAACTCTTAACAGGCGGCATCTAAAACTAAAAACCCCCTCCGTTTTCGTTGCAAACGCTACGAATACATATATAGCAGACGCCTAACTATGAAGTCTTGGCCATATGTCAAGCGCTCCATTAGATACCATGTAGCATACACATATTTTACTCTATACGTCCAAGTTACATTGAAATGTGCTACCTTTTATATAGTACGCAGGTATAATAACTTCGCCGGCCCAAATTTATGTGACAAAAATGAAAAGAAAATAAAATCAGTTACTCAATTTACATCTCGTAGTCTGTTCACATAATCAAAGTTACCTTATTGCCACCTTGATGCTAGGTCTACTATAGTAACAGCTGCTACACAATACAACATCACAAACTACTTAACGCTCAGTCACTTTCAAAGCTTTGTAGCGGGCCTCCCTTGTCACCCATAAGCTAAATTATGCCTATTTTTTTAAATGTTTTGCTTCTTTCTTGTTCTGCAAGGGCCCCCCTTCTACCCTCCTCCTCCTCCTATCTTCCTTTCTTCGTTCTAAATCCTCTTTGCTTCGTTGCTATTGCCTTGAGAAATCCAAAGTGATGAATGAACCCTCTGTGCAGTTATCTATTGCCATTGTTTCCTGTGATATTGTGCATTGTCCCTTTCATATGTATATGGGTGATGTTTCAGAATCTGCAGCTTGTTCAAAACGTTCTATAGCAACGACGTCAATACAAGAAAATATACGTCTCTCTACCTCTTTCCCTCCAACCGCTGTTTTCTCTTCTGGGTACTAGTGCCTAAAAGTCTGTCTACATTGAGAGTGCATATGCATTGCATAAGCAAGTATGCGCTGCAACATGGCAACTAGCAGTACGAGTACCGAATAGAAACAAGCGACCATCAGAATGGGATGCATTTATTAGTCTCATCTAGTACTACAGCGTACATGATATACGAACTGCCTGATACATATCTAAGGGACATTACGAGGTCTCTTTATTTGTAAACAGTATCCAGTGCACTTATTATTGCTTCATATCTACATATCAAGATACTAATAGACGTTCAACCATGCCAAGCCAACAATCTCATACATACTAAATTATAGTCAATACTTGCCAATTTGCATCACTATGTGGCTCCATATCAAATGCTAGTAGCCAATATTTTCTACAATGAAAGTCAAAATTAAAGACAAAAAAATATGCTTTACAAGTACCCTTTTTACGCCCTTTTTAATGCTATTTTAACTAGTACCAATAAGCTAGCGCCATCTATAAATAAGTTCCACGAATGTCAAACTCATATTTCATAGGGATACTCGGACTAATGCATCACAAGATAGGGTATCCATTTCAATATATAGCCAATATAGAAGGCATTATATTAGCATAGTCGTAGACCATCAGTAAGCTCACTTAGTTCCATTTCATGTCTGTCAATCAACAATATCCCGTCACAGGAAGAAATAATATGACACTCATCTCGTCATAGCCAACATCTGATCGAGCAATGAGTTAAAACAAAATTATAGAATAGCTTCATTTATAGTCATCATATACAACCAACCCCTTGAATCTTTGAGAACGTACATTCAATATAATATACACAGCTAGTCCTGATATAGTGAACACTATCTAGTCTTCAATCATTGGCATCTCATATAATCACTTGCTTTGGCCATTAGCCGCATACACTGCTCTACTGATCTAGAGAATTACAAAAAATTAGGAAAGCCAACACTGCTTATAGCAGTCTCCGTATAGTACAGAATGATTAATGGTAGTCCACTCAAAGTCAAAAGAAACGCAAAAGAAATTTACAAACATTATTGTATTTTTAGGCTTTCATTATTCAACTAGAAGATAACAGAAACTCAGGAAGATAATACGGGAATCAGATATATAATATAAAGAAGCGGTACGAGAACTATAAAAGTAAGATAAGATGGAAAATAAAGGTGAAAGGTTAGTTGGTAAAAATATAGACAAAGGAAATGAATGAAGTCTAACAGAGTTAGTCGCACAGCAAGAAAAAAGAAACTATAGAACAGTTGCCACGATACTCTCAGTGTTTGTTTTGAGACGCTTTTATGGCAACGTAAGAGTAATAATTGAACCAAGCTAAAGTATATGCCGAGATGTCTCGGTTCATATAGCAAATAGTAAGTAAAATAAGACAGAAACAAAACGCCAGACAGTTAACAATCCGAGATACTTATAAATATATCGAACCAAGAACCCCCAAAAAAAATTGACCAGACATAGGAAACGAGGAAAGAGATAGTAGTGAGAAAGGACAAGGGGGAAAAAATTGCCAAAAAGAGGACAGAATGAGCTCATGAAAGCTTCTGTCTGAATAATATATGAAAGACGTATGAATAATGGAGCAAATTGAAAACAAAACCTAACGCGAAGGAGAATTTGGTAATGTCGTAACACAAAGCAGAATGGAAATTCTGCCTTACCTCCGAGAAGTCATGAGAAGGTGAAAAGGGGGGATATTGGAAAGTGGTATATAGTAAGAAATCAGTAGGAGATAAAAGAAAAGTTGGAACAAAAATTAGAGAACCGCCGTGTACCGTAAATTTTGATTCAGAGACGAATAAAATTTATATGAAAAAAAAAAAAACCCCACACAAAAGCCAATCCGTTGTACTGTAACAAAGTATGTTGCCGCCGTATATTGACCGGTCTTTCTGTTGGAATTAGGTTTTAGATGAGAAGGTATATCATCAAAGACCTTGACGCAATAGAAGAAACAAGAAAAAGAAAAACAAAATAAAAGGGAAAGCCTTGAGAACAACGGCTGTATTCAATGGAAGATATTCTCCAGCTTCTCCTTTATAAATCCCTCCGCAGACATGTACTGGAGGTAGCGCTGCTCTGTCGGCGGCGAAGACTCTTGTGGTGCCGCGTTATAGCTTGCACCCGTGTACATGTGTTGCGTGTAGGCCGAGGTCCTCCAAGCCCGCTGAGGAGGGACGTTGTCAGAAGGCCGGCCATGGTTAGTGATGCGCTGTATATCAACAGGTGACACATTACGCTGACGCTTCCTGTCTCTACCAAGAGGAGCTATGAAGGGCGTGGAAAAGACTTCACGCTCGTCAGCCTCGATATGAGCATTCTGATAGATGCTATCGGGAGCAGGAGGTGCGCGAGGATCGATGTCGGGGAGGTTCTGACCGGGAAGATTGTCCAGGCTGCGCGGAGGCTTAGGCGGCGCAGATGGGAGGTTATCAATAGTGTCGCAATCAATATTTCTGATTAGCTCGTTCACACTAGGCAGCGGCATTGTCAAGCTAGACTTTCTCATGTAGTTCGAAGACGTCATGCCGGAGTTGTGGTTCTGCGAATAGGTGCTGTATGGGCTGGGCGACGAAGGCGCTGGAGCTGTGTTGGAGTACGACGAATGGCGCTCATGCTTATTATCCGGCTCCAGAGGCGCGTAAGAGTGCGACGTAGAGTTATGGCGGCTATAATCGTGCGACTGTCTGTGGGATCCCGAGTAGGATGAGCCGTATGAAGGGACCGGAGCGTAGCTGTTGTAATTGCCAGGAGACATGGGCGGCTGCGAAGAGGACGATGATCCTGGAGCAGGCGCAATGTATGTATTGTAGGAAGAGGTAGTGGAAGGCTTGCCAAAGGTCAAGTGGCTCTGAGACGAAGGGCCAGTTGGGTTGGAGAAGGCAGGAGGCGGAGGCGGAGGCTGCGAGACGGAGCCCTGGTAGCTATCAGAAGCGCCAGAGACTCTTCTGTCGCCATTGTACGGAGGAGGACCAGACGGCGGCATGGGCGCAACCGGGCGGCCATGATCAGAGTGTACACTGTGACTACTCTGCGAGCGAGCACGATAAGGCTCAACATTGACAGGAGGGCGCTCGGGAGTTCTGCTAACACGCTCGGGCTCGGCTCTTTCACGCTTGGAGGATCTGCCAGAGTCCTTGGTCTCACGTCTGCGCATACGAACATCGCGGCGAATGCGAACACGGCAGCCTTGGTCAGCGACAGTACGGCTGAGCAGAGTGCTCTCGGTCAGACCAGGGAACTTCTTGGCACTGTAAACCGTGAAGGGGTTTGATCTGATCTGCATGCGCCAATCGAATGATGGATTGTTGTTGACGTCGGTGTTCTTTTCAGCAGGCTCGATGTCGGCATCTTCAGCCTCCTTGATCTCTTCGTACAAGTTGAAGGCCAGCTTGTAGCGACCCTCGTGACGAACAGACAAGTCGGGAAACAGAAAGTATCCAGCAACGCTAGGACGATCTAGGTAGGCCATACCAGACACTGGCATACCAGTCAGAACGGGCGGGCTAGTAGCAGCGGGTGTCTGCACACGGCCATGGACCATAGGACGAGCATGCTCTAGGGTGGCGAACAAGAAGAAGTTAACATTGTATGAGAACGTGATGTCTTTCTCCTGGCCGTTAGTGATATCGAAAATCAGTAGCTCAACAACGGGCGGAGGATCAACGGGTCTACGGTCGGCAGCAGCTATTCAAGTAAATTTGGAGTGTTAGTAATATGTCGTCGCTTTTGCACACATGTGTATAGGAATAGCGAAAACGTACACTTAGAGCCCGAACCGCAGGCACGAGCGCGCTCGGGCTGCTGCAGAATGGTGAGCTTGTAGCGCAGCTTTCGGCCGCCCTTGGTAACGCGCTCAAAGGCCTCACAATCGGAGTCTATGCCAGCAGCAAGACGGGACAAGCCCTTCACGTCATCTTTGATACTGTGATCAGGCTGGATGGGTCTCATTTGCGTAGCCATTAGAGCGGTAATTTGTTATCGCAAATGAGAGCAAGAAAATATAGAATCAGTACGGCTCAAAAAGTCCAACTACCAGCAGCACTAGATCTATGAATGTGGTGGTTAGCGATGTCTTGCGACTTCACGCAGAATATGACTGTGGATGGTGGGCAACGTAAAGAAATATAAAAAAAAAATTATAATAACATAAAAAGCAAAACAAGAACTGAGCAGAACAGAGAAAGGACAAATATCCAACAGACTGGCTATTTGCTGGAAACACGGACCCAGGGCGCTGGGTCGGGTCTCAAAAAAGGTCTTGAAATAACCCTCTTCCGCGTTCTAGGGGAAATTGAGGTGAAGCAAGGCCACTGCCAGGCGTCTCCTAGGTCGCCTCCCGTAATTTCAGACCAAGTACTAATTGTAGGAGCTACCACAGACTCCGAAACCAGACGGTCGGGCACCATTAAAAACACAACAGCTGCAAATCGACTGATCGTATTGACTGGCCTAGCATATTATGCCGTGTATCACAGATAGCTGCAACAATATGTGAATTTTGTGTAAGATGAGCGAAGCAATCAACGCAGATCCGGACCTGCGGGACAGGCGTCAGAGGCTGTCCTACAGCGCCAGCGTCCACTATATACCCGTCCGTCTGTTTTGTATTAGGGTGACAGAGCGAGATTTCGCTACGATGGATAGCTGTGTTTCTGTAGACAGCAAACGACCGTCCAACGACCGCACCTCCAACAGTGTTTCTTCGCTGCAGAGTCAAAAGTCTACTTTGTGTTGATCGTAGATTCTTTTCTCTGCTCGGTTCAGGGAGGCTGCAGTATTGCCGTGGCGGGTGTAAAGCCAGTCGTTGAAAAGAATGGTAGGGCAAAGGGGAGGGGCAGCAAGCAAGAAAAATAAATAGATAATCGCAGAGTTGTCGTAGAGCCGGGACTTACCAGAAATGGGAAGGTGGTCGTATGGTTCGAGAGAATTGGTCGTCGAAGGAAGATGAAGCATGCGGACAATACAGATGCAGAAAGGAGCGTATTTGATCAGAGATGCAGCTGGCAGTCGCTATGTTGATAGAGGAGGAGATAGTCGGTGCCGTTGATGGTGATGATGGTGATGATATATGTTGGTGTCAATATGATAGCATCAGTTGTACAATAGTCGACCAATGTCCATCACAGTCATACACGAACACAGGCGCGTATGCAGGAGGCTTCTTTTCCCTTGGCTCGATAGGGGAAAAAAAAAGAATATTAGGCAGTTCACTCTAGCAAGACAGATTCGGAAGAGAAGCAAAAGAAGAAAGGGTCGGAATGAGCGCTGCCAAGTGGGAAGTCGAGATACTAAAAGGGCGCCAGCTTGTAGTAACAAAGTTCCCAGCAATCCAAAACGTCTGCGCTTCGTGCAGCAGGAAACTACTACGGCAGTAAATAGCGCCAATAAAGGCCGTAAATCTGCTACTAAAGTGACCGGGCCAGGCTACAAAATAAAAATAAAAAATATATATATTAATAATAATGATAATAATAATAATATCAACAATAATAATAAAATAGTAAAAGGCAGACAGCACAAACCTCGAACCCGGCCCGGAATATGGGAAGGAGCGAGGTCCTAGGTAGAAACATAAATCTCTACATACACACCCGTCCTGTTGTGGCTTTCTGCGGCAATCCCTGCGCCTAAGCAAGTGCTGACATGCCGCGAATGACCCCCTCTCCATGTTTACGGCCGCAAGGAAAACACCGGCTAGGATGTATCCTATAATGGTTGTCCTAATCAGTACAGGCCTCTTCTTATCTCGTTAAGTGGTTTTGCACAAGAGAGAGACCAACTGACTAGCCGCACTACGCCGCAGAGTCCATCTGTGTTGGTGATATCCTATGGACTTTATCTTGGGGGTAAGCCAGTCACAAGTTGGCGATATCCCGATCCTTTGTTTCGGTACTCTGCTTGCTTGGTCACATATCGCACAATTTCAAACTTCAGCAGGTTTCTGCTACCACCGCTTCTGTCCTTGCTCTACTGTACACCTACTTTCACTGACGCCTCGTCCACCCCAACTTTTCAAACCTGAGCTAGCCTATGGCCGTGACATGGGGGAGGGGGGCATACCCAGATCCTGGTCGGTTTATGTGAAGGGATGCTTCGATGATTGATAGCTGACCACAACCCCGTCAGCGAATGGCCAAGAAAAGCAAGCTAAAAAGGCGGCAAGACACTCGATACCACTACTAATAATCAAAGAGATTGCCTTTAACCGTGGGTATGGTCACCGAGTCGCAGTTCCAGGGCCCTAGGGTAAGGAAGATATAATATTGCCATAATTAGTCTGGTTGCCTTCATTTCACCTAGAATTGAATCACGAAGCGGCATAATGATAAACAACCCATCGTCATCACCTGGCAGGCGCTGTCCAAAGAAGCTAACGCTAGCACGGAAACAGAACAAGCCTACAGTTCTCAATAACCATGAGACACAACCACATAATGACTGATCAAAGTAATTTCCCAAAAAGCAGAGAAGATGTACTACTACTAAGATGTGCACGTCACCATATTTCCCAACAGATGAGATACGTTATTTTTCTGCTTGGTCCGTCGTCCAGCGTCCAGGAAATAAGTGTCTCTTTACTCTATCCAAACCAGTGGATGAACAGTAGTACCGCTAGGAAAAGCGCTATTTTACGTTCTCTCTCAAGTCCACTTTTGTCATTAGGGCAGCCCCCTCCCTCACTGAAAAAAGGGTCTCTTAAAGGAAGTCAAGAAGCAAAAGAAAGACAGTCTGTATTATGACTACCGTTCGTTCATCCTCAAGGTTCTACTGTTCGATTCGCATCTCTGGGTCTACAGGAGAGAGGCCAAGACGATCAAACTATAAAACTCTATGCCAATTTTTGCATGCCCTTTCAGAGAACATTTCTCACTATCCTTTCTCTTTCGCGGGCTGCTGATCAGACTGGCAAGTTCTCCAACTAGGTCTTCTCTCTTTCTTACTTAAGTCTCTGGCTGTAGATCACCTGTGCTGTCGAACAAATTAGCGACCTTCTGACAGAATCTTTGTATGGTCGGTCCTGGCGGGTAAAACAAAGCCTACCAGACCAATCAAAAAAGACGAAGTGATCTAGAAGGGGACAACCTATAGAGGGTAACAGGGACAGGTCAAATAACTAAAGATGTCCTATTATTGGCTAGCACTGCGAGAGGCAACTCTCACCTTGCTCTTCTTCCTATACTCCTATACTTACAACGAAGCTTGATTAGTGATAACGATAATTACTATAATTCATGAGATAGTGAGAGCCACTTGTATTTGGTTGAGGAACGAGCCGCTAACAGATAGACTACGAGCCGCCCATCTATTTAGTGTTCCTGTAAAAGAAACATACGGAGACTTCCGGGTTTTATTGATCATTCCACCGTACTTACAGAGCTACTAAGAGATTCCGAGCAAAGCCGTTACGAATAACCATATGGGCTAATTAGGTTCATTGATGGGTGTACCTGTATCATTCAATCAAGCTTGCTGAGCCAATTCTGAGTAAAACTTACAGGCAGTTATGCGTGTGTGCGGGTGGGGCACTCAGAATAAGGCCCAGCCCAAGTGTCCTGGGGCCCTGAGCAAAATGCAAGACTTCGGTAAGAATTACAGGTAAAAGCCGTACAACCAAAATTAAATTTATCAGAACGAAAATGAAAGTAAAAGCAAGTATAGATGGAAGGGGAGATCCCAGAAACATAGGCCTGGGAAGGACTTGCTTAAGCAAATGCCAGCAACCCAAAAAAAAAAAAAATCCGCCCGAGCTTACAAGTCTCGAGCTTTTCTTTTCCAGGTAACTATCTAATCGGGCTATTTTGCTTCTTTTGTCCATCCTGGCTAACCCTATTTGACCCTGCCATATTTGGCCCGTGTTATATCCAGAGCATCCCCTTGCGTCTTGCCGTCTCAGTATGAACCGAAGTGAGATGATAAGGGTATGTTGTCTCTGCCTTGTGTTGTTCTACGTTATACTCCGGTGTGCCTAGATCTAGAAAAGCCATGGGAAATCTCGCAGAATCAAACCACCACCTGAACAGAAGCAACATGCCAAGTCGAAGCCTAGGTATTCTGTTGTACATGTAGCGACCTGCAGTTAACAGAGCATGCATACTGTTGCCAGTGCTATTTTTTTTTCTCATTAAAAAAAAAAAAACTCGTTACTCGATTGCCAGTGCTACTTGCCTTTTAATGCACATCTAAGCTTAGTCGTGTTTCTGCCTGCAGAAGTCCAGTAGCAATGCAGGCCCTCTTTCTCGCTGTGCCAAGCAACATGCATCACGCTCCATTCCTACTTCGCCATTCTCTTTCCCTTTCGACTCTGCTCTGTTCACTTACTCTTACGCTTCTCTCTTCTCTTCCATTTGTTCTTAGCTTGTTCGTTTTGTCGTTCTGCTGCTGCAAACCTTCTGCACCTACAAGGGGTGGATCGCTGCAGACGGTGCAAGTAGGAACGGTCCAACCGACCAGCGAACCAGAGAAAAGAAAGAAGAATAGACGTAACCAAAATAATGAAAGACTAAATGACTTTATGTTGCTTTAGTCTAGTCACATAACGAAGGTTACGTTAGGTCAAGAATAGGAATAGAGATAACAGGTATCGTAAAAGGACTTCCGATACTAACGATAAGATATATATATATATATATATATATATAGATCCATACATATCTCCATACATGCCTTTAGCTACACGCACGCAGATCGTAACAGAAACATCCATCAATATGCATTACGTCCGCATAAGCGAAGTACCCAGTACCAGAATAGTTGTAAGTAGTCGTCGTAGACCCAGGAAACATTGCCGCGGGTTTCGTTGTCCTTTTTATTGCTTTTAGTGCTCGCCCTACTTTAGACAGCGCAGTTGTTAATGTGAAGCGAGCATACTGAGAACGTGGGATATAGGATTTATTGAATAGGATTGGCTCAGCGTGGGAGGTCATTTTTGATAATGTCGTAAGTATGTGAGTAGGGTTAGGGTCTGTCATACCAACTAAAATCATACAACTGAACTTTTGTTTTAACTTTACAATCGTTGGGTCTTTTTTTTTTTTTAACTCATCGAACGGTATGTTGTCTCAATATTGGCTATTAGCGACTGTCACGACGGGCTCTGCGGGCGTAGGATGACCTGTAGGCCATTCTTTTGTGATATTCCATGCAATGTTTTAGCTAGCATTCTGTGTTGGCTTAATGAGCTTTAGGATAATTTACAGTTGCTTCTTTTCTCTCCAGAGCATAGTGGAAACTCAAATGTCTTTCCTACACTTCATCCACGACTAGTACTTGCTTGGTACGAGTAAATACTATGATAACAACAACGAAGGACGACAAAGTTCAAGCGGGGTTTCCGCACTGTATTTGGGATCAAGGAACAAAGACGAAGAGCTTCTTGGTGGCCAATTGTTCGCTTCCTGGCTCTAGCGTGGCAATATACTGATACAGGCATGTGAATAAGACTTTATCCTACAAAGTACTACATAGCATTTATTACCACTAAGATACTGTTCATACTGCGTGACGCTGAGTATGGTACGTACATAATGGATAAATGGGGTTCCTCGTGCCCGAATAGGCAATATTGCAAGATAGTAAAGTGACCTCAGAGTTTGCCCAGAAAAATAAAGATGTTTTAATGAGCTAATGCTACGTTGCTACATAGTCCAAAGAAGACTTCTGGGGGAAAGTTAAAGGAAAGATTTTGTTCTGGCTCTCTCTAACAACCGATATACAAAGTCTCTAGATTTCAGAGAGGGTATTAGGGATTGTAACTAGGCTGGGGTCTATTCTCTTTTGAGTCTAAATTGAGGAGTCGCGGAATAAAAGGCGGCGTCTAAAAGCTATCTAGTAAGCATATTCCCAGTATGCAAGCAAAACCGTGCCGTCTCTCAGACTGGATGGGGGTTTTGAAAAGGCGAGAGGCCGAGAGATTTAGTTTGTATTTTTTCCATCATACGGAATAAGTACGTTCTATTAGTATCATCGACTTGTGACGAATTACGCATGATAACCAAAGATCATGGATGGTGCTTGATATAGTATCGTAGGGTATGAACTTGTGCTCCCCTTCCTTGGAGACTTTCTTGAGCAGTAAGAAGAAACCAGGATCACCAATCATTCTTAATTGTGCAGCTCTCGTCACAAAGTGATGAAAGGAGACACAAGAGTGAAAACTTAACGGCCTGTAAAGCTTCGAGCCCTATCAGATGGCATCGAATCCCTTGCTACGAACTTTAGGCGGTTTGAACAGCAGCTTTGCCACTATAAAATGAGCTAGTGGCGAACGACTGGTCAGCTTTGCTCCAAAATTTCTTTAGAAATTAAAAGATGTATGTGCTGTGCCAAGGCAGGTATATAGCATAAATCAATGCTCGATTGTGAAAAACTTCGTGCCAGCCATAGCTATCAAGAAAAGAATTAGTGCCGCAAGTTCCGCCTTTGGCAGCAAATAACATGACCGGCATATTCCAACTCGTGAGAACATGTAAAGTTTCAGTTTCAAATGAATTTCCCACGGAATAAAGGAACAGGAGGGAGGCCGATGCCGAAGGGTTGCAGCACTAAGAACAGACAGATCGTGGGCCTCCAGCATGGGATAACATGATTTCTTCTTTGTCCTATGGCGAAGCACGCAAAACGCTACCTTACGGCTGACTGGCCAGTTAATAGTACTGGGCTTACTTTTGTTTGTTCAAGCATCACTAGGGCATGCCATTCTCACCCCCTATTTTCTTCACTGCATACCGAGATGTAACACTTTCCCTGTATGTGTGTAAAGCGAACATCGCCAAGGATTTGCGGACAGAAAGGGGGTTGGGTGCAGTTTGGTGCATATGAACCAAGAAAATATATAACATATCGAACGAGGCCGCGTAGGTGCTGAGAGTTTTCTATGGTTATTTTTTTTTTCAGAGTATTCTCAGAGTGTATACTAGGAGATCTTGGTTTGTTCAACACTAGTATTCCAGGACTAGGGAAAGGATAATTTCTAGCCAACATGTAAGCCAGTAGAGAAATGAAACAAGTCGAAGGATCTCTCTTGTAAGGGAGCGAGTTCACCTTTGGCAGTCCAGTAGAAACAAACTCATGAGGCTCTACATAGTAGCAGCGACATCTCTAGGTGTCACTGACATGCTGGAAGACGCTAAACAGTTTTTTCCATTACTTCTGTCTCTGGCGTCTTTCTGGTTCTTATACTTGCCATCAAGACAATGTTTCCCTGCTGACCGAAAGCTACCTAACCGTGAATAGGTACAACATCCCATCCATGCCACATCCCATCCTTTTCTTCTTTGCCTGTTGTGACAACGGTAATAATAATTAGTTGAAGCTAGCATTTTGACTATGACGCACCGAAAAAATTAGGTTGTTAAGTTACAAGGGGCAGTTCTGATCCAAAGGTTTATACCCAGTCTGGGTCTTTTTATTGTTGGTTACTCACGGCCATTGGTTTATTTTATTCTTTTATTAACAATAAGTGTGAAAAATCTTGCAAAGTATATTATTTTCGTAGGCATATTGTTTCGTATTACATTATTGACGCCCTCATAAATGCAGAGGTCTTTGGAAACCTGGTTGCCGACTTGTTTCTTTCAGTTGGGGTCATTCTAGGCCCCCGTCATACAGTCTATATAATGCTGGCTTAGTATATGGTGTACCAAGATGTGAATGGTAAACAGTAATAGACCTTGCAAACCGGAGTATTCGTTTAACGCTGAGCCAACCAAGTTCCGCAAAAGAAATACTAGTAAGACGATAGTAAGGCTCAGTGGCAAAAATAAGTACGAAGTTTTTGGAGACTTGTTTTTATTTTTGACTTTGCTTTGTTTAGCTTGATGTCATAGCTACTCTAGACCTAACATGTAAAGAGGGGGATTTTTTTTTGGGGGGNNGGGGGGGGGGGGTTACTTGGCTATGGTCACGGGCATCACACTGGCCCAACTAAGCTAAATGACTGATTATATTCCCGGCACATCACAGATGCTCGCCATATCATTCTTTATAGCCATTACGAAACTATGCGTTAAATATATACACACACAATACGAACCTATGCCTATTATATTACGCCGCTGTCGTGATTACAATGTATGACTTGGTAAATAAAAGCACTGGACAGAAATGTCTGCAAGAATCAGAAACGGTCCCTAGATACAAGATGGTGGATGCTTAAAGATATCGGTCTAGACCGCTGTCATGTTTCGCTCACAGACGCGGCGTAACAAGTTATCAAGTTTGAAAACCGTTTACTACTTGGTTGGCTTCCCTTACCAGAGATCCCGCCGGTGATATCATCCCACATACACTTTATTAACCCTACCGCAGGCCAATCGCGCAACACGGACCACTCATGAAACACTCTCGTCCATGTTTTGCTCTGTGTTAGTGCTTCCTTCTGTGTCCTGACTGGCATTGTTTCTGTTGTTCTCCTGTGAATGATCGTCTTCGTCCCATCCTGAATTCTACTATATGTACTAGTTAGAATATGACTGTTGCGGATGCTGAGTAAAAATGAGGCTTTCAAAGAACACGCCCCCTTCCTCGGTCTCGGTATCACGAAGCTGTACTACTATTGAGTTTTTTTTTTTTTTTTGGGAAATCTGTGTGGTCTTATGGTTACCATTAATAGTACGCACGTATTCTGAAGCTAGACCCAAACTCCTCTCAGTTCTCTAGGGCGGCGTGATGCTTTGACAAACTACAGCGAGGAAAACTACTTTGTACTTCTGCTAGGAATAAGCTGGTTCTATAAGTCATAGCCGTTACAGGGAGCGCATAAGGATTTCTCTCTTTTGACCTTGTTCATCCGCTGTTCTGCTTGTGAACATATCAATTCAATCAGCGGGAATACTATCAGCCGCTTTTTGATATTGCGCGACTATCGTTGCGCAGTTCTCGTCTAGAGACTATGATATCTTGGTTCCTCTATATGGTAGCCATAAGCTCCGGAACAAAACACATAGAAAAACAAAGTATATACTTCAAGACACTAGCTATATTACAGCTCTGCTAAGATCGGTACTAAGTAAATCAACAGGGTGGACTTGGGCTTTTCCATCGTGTTAGCAGTATATACTGTGATTAGCACAGACCGCTTTGTTGCAACTTTGATTTCATCGAGCCAGCTAAGCAACTTAAGCCAAACCCGACACTCGGAATACTACTAACAATGATTATGCGCACATACCACATTCTTCTATTTGAGAAGCAGTGTCCAAAATCCAAGAAGGTGCTTTAGAGTTAGTGTGTGCTAGAGTGAACCAGATTAGGGTGGGCTAGATATGAGTAAGTGCGGGTGACATCCCAGATTAGTTCAACATGATACCCGAAGATATAAGCAAAAAACACACCATCTCGTTGTAGAAAAAGAAATCGATCAGAATAAAGTAGTAGTTACAGTTCTAGAAACTGAGTAAGATCATTAATAATAAAAAAAAAGTAATCACGTGTTCGCCGGTGTGCAAAATATCAGGCATGAAAATTTACTACAAACTTTCACACTACTATCGGTGACTTTCAAAGGCTATACGCACTTGTAAGCTTTAGATATGAGCAACCAGTTATGGTAAAGCAGGCTATCTGATATGGTTATTCAACCCAAAATTTGAATAAATAAATTTGAATAATAGCTTATTAGAGCTCAGCACGTAGGTTAGCCTCAGCTGTCCAGCATGGACTATTGGCATGCCATACAATTGACCGTGGCTTCTTTATTGCCAGCATCGTCGCTAATCGCCATACTTTCACGAGTAACTTATTAGCTCAATCACGCCTACCTTAATAAAAGGCCTTGTGTACAGCAGGAGATAACAGCTACTAGTATTACATATAACTACTTAGCAGTCTCTATGCTTTGTACTAATTATTCTCAGTAACTGTATACAGAAGGCAAATCAAGGTAGCATCGCTGAAGCCGCTCGATAAAGAAACGTCAAAAACAAAAGTTTGGTCTTGTGACCAGCCGTTTCTGCGGTCATCCATCTATACATCCGTCTAAGCTTACACTAACGTTAGACACTAAACTTCACCGTCTTTCCCCTTGGGGGGGGGGGGGCAGAGAGACTCTGCGTTGCGTATCAAAGTCATATGCCTGCTTGCCTGTCTGGACCGATTCAAGCAAGGAACGGGGCCAGTGATCGACGCTAAGATTGAGAGAAGAAAGGATAAAATCTTTCTAAAAAAAAAAGGTTGCGCAGCCAGAAGAACGCCCGTCAACCTAAAGTGGCTGCATGTATGGAATATCTTGTAGTTCGTTGCACTCTTCTTCAGCCCTTTTTTTTTTTCTCTTTTCCCCGTTCCATCCTCTACTATGCAGTTGGTTAGCTGTAGGATTTATGAAATACAGCCAAGCCGGTTCTGTGTCAGGGTTCGCGATTTATTCTTCATGTTCTATGGTAATACATATCAGCTCTTTGCCTTTATAGCTTTGCCTAGAAAAATTCAATCTTGTCTTTCGTTTGATATTCTATTGTTAGGGTTAACATATGATGTGCAACCCTCAGCCGTGGCAATCTCCGTGTTAGTCGTACATACAGGTTTTCCTCTTTCATTTCATACTCTGCTCTCGTAAGAAAAGTGTCATATAAAACGGGCGTTGCTTTTTCAAGCAACATTTCCCAACTTGGAAAGTTTCCCAAAAACTGTTTCCTCTCTTCTTGTTGTCTCCGTGTCTGAGCTTGGCTGCGAGAACATGGTTGTTGGTATATAGGATGGTCAGTAATGTCTTTGTCATTTTACTGCAGTTGAATGCCGCCTTTGCAATGACTCTGCGGCCACTACCCAAACTATGCCACCTTTCCTTACATAGTAGTCTGGCGTCTAACGATGCTCAGTAACTTTCAGTGTTACATACGTCTCGATCAAACTGAAAACAACGAAGGCCTCGAGAGGCATATTCTACATTGTATTCTGCCTTTTCTCTTTCTATCTTCGTCTAGTTAGACACGCCCCCTCCTTTGCTACCCGGGGATTTGTTACCCTTGTCAAAACAGACTTTTTGACATTAGTCAAGCTGCATTGCAGATGTTGAGTATTATCAATGCTGTATTATAGGGAGGACAATAAAAAGGAACGTCACGTTGATGCATGTAATCGAATGCTTTGGCCACCTTTATTTGTAGCCTACATAAAGAATTTATAGCATCACGGAATATAGTAACACACACAAAAAGTACGAGCAGGCTTTTCCGGCTGTGAGTTAGGAAGAGAAGAAGAACAAGAATAATTTTTTTCATTATTTCTAGTGAAGCATGTGAGCCCTTGGATAAATTCAAATGATGTCAAGGCATGTGTGGCTCAGGGCATGTATACACGCGGCATCGTGTATGTTGTCCTTCTGTATTCGTTGTTTTTGAATGCCTAAGCCGATTCTCGGCCGAACTCCGATGTCAAGTTCTTGCTGGGACTATGGCTGTCAACTGAAGTTTGCACCAAGAATGTGAGAGGTCTGATATAGCAGACAGTAAATCTGGGGTTGTACTGCCCTTTTTAGACGACAATGTGTCTATCGGGGGGGGGGGGGGGAGGCTATCATAGGCATCGCCTGACGCATATCGCTCATGAAAACTAGTACTTGAATCTAAGCTGGAAATGAAGACGAACCTAAGCTGCGAAACTTTGTAAGCCTAAGATGTTATAGGGTCTGACTCAGGGGCTTGACTTGACTTGGGGGGTCGTTTGATATTAGAAACACACATTGTCTGCGGTATAGAATATGTTCCTTGAATTCACTCGGTTCTTATTTCGAGAAGACAAGATGGCATTATTTCTATATGATGACGCACACTGTATTAGCGCTGGAAGCTACAATGGCGATCTTTAGCTTCCTGGTCTAGACTAACTAAGCTCTAAGCCCCTCTCTATCTCTATCCCTTCAAGCCTTCATAGTCAATTCCATTGTCCGAGCCTAGAATAGCCCTGCTAGCTTAGATACTAGTAGCATCGACAGAATATTGATGGGAAATCAAGCAATAGTATACTAAAGAACACTAGGATATCGTTCACTCGGCGTTCACGCACTCTTGCTGCGAACCCACGACCGAAGGCTTACGCCGTATGTATACTGGCATAATCCCAGTATATGCTCCCGAATAATGGTTGGAGGATACGGGCCGATATCATAATATCTGAACAGAACAAAGAGTGGCCAGGACAGAAAAGCTACCACGCTTCGAATGCACGTCCAATGTCGAACATCCCCGTACCTTGCAACACCAAAGCTACCACCAAGACCACGCATCTCCTGCCATGTCTTGCTTTCTCACCGTCCCCTCTCACCTTTCCCTCCTTCGCCGGAACGACGAGAAAGCGTAGGATTGTATATTCTCTCGCCAATATTTCCGCTTGTAGCGATTCTTTCGACATTGGGATCGATTTTCGAAGACCCGTATCAAGTCCAGCGCCGAAGGACAAAAGCCATAAGCCCAAATTTTTTTTAGTCGCCACTTCTTGAAACTTGGACCCGTCAAATTTCGAGCCAAGCTTAAGCTGCTAGCCAATAATGATTCAACATGCAGGATTTCCAAGTTCTTCACATCTTTTGTTGCCAAAGAAGAAGGAAACAATAAACGCAAGGGCCAACCAAGTACGGAACTATTCAAAAAAAAAAAAGGGTAAACGGAAGGTCATGAAGTTCCCTTATCTTGAACTATCAACTTACTATGATATTCATGCCTTGCCTCATCTCACATAGTACTCCTCATATATTACACTAAAAGAAAAGTGAGATGCACGTTGCTGTTTGCTTGAGTTGTTTGCTTAAACAGTTAACGCTATGATAAGAAAGCTACAGGTCGATCTGAACAGCGCATGATGAAGTCTACAAGGCTAAGTTGCTTAGGCACCCTTCTGACAGCTGCCACGTTAGGGCCCCCTACATCAGTTGCAATAACGCATATTATGACTAGCTAGCTGCTAAAATAATTAAGACAATGCAATGCCGCTAAACGTAGCAAAAGTGTTTAGTAATGCACCAATAACAAGGCGTTTGTCTATATAAGTCATCCAATAATAGCAAACTTCACGAACTCAGAGATTGCCTTTTTTTTTTCTTTTCTTTTTCAGCTGCTAAGCCTATGAAACGAATCTAGTTGCCTTCATCCTTGAGTTGAATGTGCCCTTCATTCTTCCCTCAAGCAAGAAAGCAACGCTTTGAACATAATCTAGGGCGATCAATGATCCTATTACATAGTACAGGTGGACTTCGCGCTTTCGCTCTTTTGGTTGCCTGGAGTTGCAGGAACCGAATGCCACTAGTGTTAGATACTCAGGCACTAATGATCGTTCCTTATAATTCGTAACTTCGGCTTTGGAAACTCTAGGTAAGCTGCCATGTACTTTAAAAGTAGATAATAACCAATGTTTTTTGCTGGCCACTAGACGATAATATCAACCGAGAACAGAGACTCGGGATTTGCTTTGTTCACTTCCATGATCCAAGTCAAAGCGGGAGAAGGCATGTATGTATCTTCCTGCGTAAATTTATAGCGCACTCTCAGTGGCTGTTAGTACTGAACTCAGGCTCCGTAGGCTGGTCAGTATCGCTACAAGCATATTCTTAGGACAGACATTAGCCTAGGTTAAGAGAAGCTCTTCAGCCGCCGAATCATGGGATTTTGAGTTGCGGTCGGCGTTATGAGCTTTGCAAGCCAATAACGATCACAGTTCCTTAGGTTATTTTCATATTCTCTCGCTATATATCAGTGATCTAGCTTCCAATTGATCCCCCCCCCCTCTCCCCGCCAAGCAAGCAAAAAAATAGTAGAGCGTCGGGCCTTCATGATCAAAGTATCAGTAAGGAAGCTATCACCAGGTCATGTCAGGCACAGCAACAATACCAAGTCTGCTTTTCGTTATTGACTATAGAGGCCACTGCTTTGACACAATTCCACCATCGTACAATTTCGCAATACACCAGAATCCTGCTATTAGTAACTATTACATTTTCTCGCTTTCCCAATCCTTTCTCGGTCTCGGTATCGATGCCAATATCGACGCTACCAGTACTCCTTTACGAGTATCCTTTTATCCTGTGAATTTCACTGCATACACTCCCCTGGTCTATACGTCCTCTTCTCTGGTAAGTATCTCTCTTCGGGCTGTGCTGGGGGTAGTCTCTGCTCTATTGTTACTAGCTACCGACACTAGGTCAACAGCCTTTAAGCACTGAAATGCCACTTGTCATCGCTTTAGGGGACTTCTCGGGGGAACACCTTAGACCCTGTAAACTTGAATCTGCAGCCCCTATGGAACTCCAAAGCCAACCAACAACATTGCTAGGCCTGGTCTCCTATCATCATCTTAGCCAGCTTCGCCATCACACTCCGGCTCTTTGGAGCTTGGAATGGGCTATTAGGGAAACAAACTGACCTATTCTGCATATTGGGAAAAGCAAGATATCTAGTATTCCTGGATTCTTCATATGCCCTGAACCAACATCTAGTGTACACAGATAATATTGACAAGGTGAGAACAGAGCGCACGCGTGCTTGTTTTCCTTTAAGTCGTAGTGCAAACCGAGGAACATGCTCAAAATAGCCTTAAGTGCCCAAACACTGCTTCCTCTCTGGACCTCGCCTGTTTGCCGGGCCCTTTGTCTGAGCCCCGATTCAACCTGATCTGTGTTGCTGTGAAGTAAAGAAAAACGTTACGCTGTGATCATCTTATGGCTGACCGTTTTCTTTCCTCTTTCTTTTGTCTTTCGCTTTTTTTTTCTTGTGTCCCCTGATCTTCAGTGATATGCACGCTCTTTTTGGGGAGGGACAACATTGCTTGCATACTTAGCTGGAAAGTATTGGGACCAAAGTTTTGTTTTCTTCAATGCAAGTAAGCCTGTAGTCGCAGTGATGGTACTATGGAGAGCGTTATTCGATTCCGTAACAATATATAGGTATATGTTAAGATACACACAATACTATAGAGGTCCACATATAGGGTTAATGTTATGTATGATAACCCTAAGTTTTGCATTTATCAGTTTATCAGTTCATTGTTCTAGTTGGTTAAGCTTCACTATAATAAACATACAATGTAGATAAAAGCTAGCTTTTTCGAGTTCTTCCATATTCGGATCCTTGACTTCAAAGGCGACGGTATACGTTAGTTTCAGTATAGATCTAAGAACAAATGGGCAGAGTTACCTTTGATAGTGTTGTCTGTTTTCCATCTATTAGTATCTGATATTTGTTTGCATACAAGATTCTCGGCGGACCCTACTTGGATGCTAGAAAATAACATCATTGCCTCGCTGTCTCGGAGTAAATATCTCCCAGATAACATTGTGATCGATCTCTTTTGCTTCTTCTCTGGGGTACTATTCTATTGCTTTTTTTTTGGGGGGGGACGAAGTGAAATTGCCGGTAAGCTGCTAAGCACATAGTCCCTGCTAACTTGGCAAAGACTGCTAGATGTGGTTTTCTTCTGTACACTGTGCTGGATATCGTGTTGCCGTTGACGAAGTGATTAGTGCCGAGGTTCTTACACCCCACAAATCACCCTTCAATCTTATCAACACTGTTAATTTTTGTCTATTATATATCCCTTGCACAGTCAGCGGGCATCTGTCCAACTTCGCCTCATTTTTCACATGTACAAAGAGAACTATAACGGGAGACCGAAAAAATGGAACTGGTTGAAAAGAAGAGGCCGGAAACAAGCTAGTGTCGCCTGGTCATTAAGTTATGCTCGCATACTACATGCTGCTAAGCTCAACTTAGCCTGTGATATCAGGGAAAGCTGTTGGTTCGCTGAGTATAGAATCAACTCTGTACCTGGAGAAACATGACATTAGTAGTCAGGTGAGATATACTATGTATATATATCAGACTTGGCAACGGTGGCTCCCAAGGTCGATGTGACTGTGATGATAAAAAGCAACACAAAAACGCCACCAAAAGAACATATTCACACATAAAAGTCTCTTTTTTTTTATCCCACCTCGATCTTCTGCCGTGTGACTGTGACTGCTATTCCAAACTTGGACTTTGATTGTCGGTCTAATAATTGAGGAAACTCGCCTATTCAAGCATGGATATTCGTTCTCTACATTCCAGAGCATCAAAAATAGACTCCAAGAACGGTTAGTTTGGTATACACGGTGAACTAACATTTCTTAGGGAGGGTGCTGGAAATGACATTGTGATAGGCTGATCCTCAACCGTGCGGGCGTACTGCTAAGGTTATGTATGTATATGACTAGAAGTACGAATGTATATATCCTTCTTGGATATTTGAAAATATAGATTCGGCACTTGGAGCGCTTATATACAGAGAAAAATGCTATTACATATATGCTTGACCGATGAAGGTAATATTCTAGCAAATGTACATATCTTGGCCAACGGAACTTACTAGTACAATTCCTATGTCGTAATCTTGCAAGGTGTACCGGTACGAATCTGACAAGTATGCATGGCTGTTACACGCCTGAAGCAAATGGAGAGAGAGAGAGAGAGAGAGAGAGAGGGATACAGAGAGGGATGCTCATTTCACACAGTGAGCGACGACGGACAGCTATTCTAATGCTAGTATTATGGAGGCAAATATCTCACAGCGGGAATCCACGCGAGGCTCGGGGAGCACAAGATTGGGGATGTAGGATAGAGAAAAAAGTACGGCTAGCTATCATCTAAACTGGCCTTGAATTTGTGGAAGGGAAACACTAGAGCGTCAGTCAATGATATCATGTAGCTAATATCCATACAGAGTTAGCTACGAAGTGCCATTGAAGCCGTATACTCATGCTGGGGCGAGAACAAGGCAGTGCCGACCGCTTCTATCATGGCCACGTAAGATGATGTTTAGTATGCACGAGATTCGATGTCTTATTACCTAGCGTACTTTCAAGAGCCAACCATATCTCAAAAGAGTTGAACCCCACAGAGCAGGATAGGAATAAGATGGAAAAGAAGAACAGAGAAAGAACGACAGAAAATTTTATACCGAAGCAAACAGAGCGAAGCACAAAGTCTATGTTGTACAGTGTTACACAGAGCAAACTATGCAACTATCCCCTCATTTCTTCCGATACAAACCCTATATAAAAGCTAATAAGACAACAAGAAGAGGAAATACATTATACCAGACAGCAGGCTACTTAGATATCTGTATATGGCCAGAGGAGAAGAGGAGTAACCGAAATAAGAGGATCGATCATCGCCCTCCCTAGGAAGTTGACTATTCTTGGAGTTAATTCACATAAGGAGCCGAAAAATAGCGTGCGAATGTGTGACCTTGCTACGAGTAGTACATAGCAAGAAGTAGTGTAAGCATCGACACGAGTCGTGGCTTAAGCCAGGCAGACGAAGCCTTGATGGACGTTGCTTAAGAGAGGCTACCAAGTTTCATGTGCTAGACCGTCCGGTGTGAGTATTAATGTGATATAGGCTTGGAAAATGTATGATTATAGGTTAAGTATATAATATCCGATACTCAATATTAGATACACCAGCAATACGCTGTAGTTTTATTAGAGAAACTCAATAAGATGACTATATATTGCTGAGTATATTCCCATGATACATAATCCTTCTCGGATAACGGATCAAACGGTGTAGCTTCAAAAGCCGCTTTGTAACTGTCGTAATCTCTCTGTCAGTGTTACAGTGGGCGACATCGCTGTGGCGAGATTCGGACCCTGATACCGGAGCATTACAGGCCGCAGTGATATTATGAGACCCGGACAAGGATATGTTGTAGCAGTGATACATGCGTTGGGCTTGGGAATATGCGGTTGTTGTGATACGATTTATTAGAAGTAATTTGAAATTCAGAGTGTAGCTACAGTCAAGTATTCAGTTCAAAGCAGAATAGAGCGACAAGGAAAAACATATTTGGACTATAACGAACATCGTTACACTAAGGTAGACACGATAGGCATAACAGACAAGTGATGAACAAATGAATATAAAGGGCGAAAAAGAAACTATATGGCAAGATGATATGGGTGAACTAGAGGAGACATGATAGACGCATGAGAGAGATAAACTATAAGAGATATGAAGTGGGAACAAATGCCAAAAGTAGATTGTAAGAAATAGAAGATAAAAAAAGAATAAAAAACCCTGATAAAAAGCTAGCGCGCACATAACAAAACCGATGAAAAGATAAGACAGTAAGATATAGGAAATGATGACATTTTTTGAGAAAGACGACCCTAAGAACGTGCTCGCCTCTCACGAAGAAAGAACAATATGAAGAGAAAAATCTAAGGAGTTGAAAAATAAATAAAACTTGAGAGTGATAAATCATAGAAACAGTAAGAAAAAAAATAGAGGAGTAAGGTAGGTAGAAGGTAGGTTGGAGTTAAACAGAGGACTGATGAAAAAAAGTAAGGAAGGAGAATGAGGGGGTATTCCAGATGATAAAACAAACATAAAAGGCTGGAGCAGCTAAGGAACCGAAGAAAATTACAAAGATAGACACAAAAAGCAACGAGAGAAAAATACAAGAACGCCTTAAACAATGACAGCCTCATGGCTTAGGATATCTGGTACAGGCATGATGCCAATATCATCATGCTGTGGTGCCGTCTTAACCTTATCACCACTAGATGCCACTTCAGCCGCCGCTGCTTGAGTAGCCTGAGACGATGTTGCCGCAGCAACCGCTGTGCCCAAAACATCTGACAGCTTCGTGAGCGTCAACATATTGGCCACGGGCAGGCCGAGCTCGCGGGCAAGGCTGTCCTGTGGCACGCCAAAGTAGTCGAGTGCTGCCAGCCAGAGACGGCTGACGACGTGCGGGTAGGTGGTCGCGTACATGGCAAAGCTCATAAGCACTAGTAGCGGTATCCAGACTAGCCACAGGTTGCGGTCGGCGCCGAGGCCAGTGTTCTTGGCATGGTAGGCACGCAGAAACTTGGCCTGCTGTTCCTTGGTAATGGCGTTCTTGGGACCGATGGTGAGTATGCCTGATGCAGTTCCATCGTCAACGTTGATTTCGGCTTCTTGATCTTCCTGCAAACATATGGCGCCGTCCTCGAGAGAGGCAGTAGTGGCATTATTAATATGCTTTTGATCTTCAGCCGTAGCAGCAACCTCCTTGGCGTCTCTAAGGGCTTCTAAGCGAGCCACGGCTTCTTCAGCCGAACAAGGGGCCTTGACATCGCCACCAGGGAAGATATCGTTGTATGACGGTGGTGCTTCAGAAGAGACACGTGGAGGTCGTTCGGGCTGGGCAGCAGTGGAGTCAATTGCTTCAGCACGTTGGCCTGGAAGCGTGAGGTACTGACCCCAGCGTCTGACAGCCTGATAATCTGCGGCAAAGCCAGGAATCTGAGCTAGGTTTACAAAATTGGGTAAATTCGCCAGGTTTGTGATGTTGCGGATCTGGGCTAGAGCGGGAAGATGCTCAGACAATGTTTGCTGTATCATTTGGATCTGGGCTGACATGTTGGCAGTCATACCAAGAGAATCAGGAATATGAGCTTCCCGATCATCATTATCAGGGGTGCTGCTTCTGTTGAGATGCCTACCGCTACGAGTACGACTGACAACATGAGCGATATCTGTGGCTTGGTCATCTGATTGCCCAGAAGCTTCATCACCCTTGAGATCTAGACTAGAGGTATCGAACTCATCATCTTCAAAACTAGAGTACTCGGGGCTAACATCTGCAGAGTTTCTTGGAGAAATATTATTCTGCCGAGACACGACCATGCGAGGTAATAATTCAAGAGACTCTTCGCTAGAGGCTCTGTTGAGGTTATGGTTGCTCACATTTCTTCTGAGCTGGCTGTGGGGAGAAAGGACCTCTGAAACATCGTCGTTGTTGGTCATATCAGAGGCACGGTAGCCGGAAACAGACTTGATCATGACGTCTGCTCGGTTAATGATGAGACGGCGAACAATCTCAACATGGTTGTTAAGAGCAGCCAGATGTAAAGGTGTGTAGCCAGCCTTATCACGGGAGTTGGGGTTAGCACCCCGAGCTAGAAGACCAGCGACGATTCTATCGAAGCCTTGGGAAGAGGCGAGGTGTAGCATGGTCTGGCCCGAGGAACTCTTCAAATCAAATTGAGGAACATGCATGGTAGTGCAAAGATCAATATTTTCAAGGCATTTCATGACCATAGCTTCGGTATCACCCATTGAGGCCCGGTTGTAGGAGACACCCGAGTGGCGCTGACTACCATTATCAGAGTTCTCGAGGCCGGAGCCAGCACTGTTAAAGACACGGCGAGCCACGGAGTCGGCATCTTCCATTTTGCCATTCATTTTGTGGTTAAGAATAGTAAGAGCCATGCGAATCAGCTGTTCACCGTCATCATCGAGATACTTAAAAGTAGCCTGAAGATTTTGAGGGACAGGGACCTGACTGCCTGCTTCAGGCGCTACCGTCACGCGAACGAGACCGGCAGTGCTAGAAGGAGGCGAACGGCAAAGAAGCGTATTTTCGCCCCAGAAATTAGTGGTTGTAGACTCACGATCACCGAACATGACACGCATTCCAGGGCGAAATCCAACACCAAGAACGGTGACCTCGCTGCCGCCACACTTGCTTCCCTCACCAGGCACAATCTTCTGGATATATGGATGTGGCGCCTGAGCCGTGGCTGGTGATCTGCCCATCAATGTGTGAGCAGTAGCTGCCGTGGGCCGAGGCGTTTGTATCAGACCAGGGCTGGGGTCACGGCTTTGTCTAGCAGATGAGGGCGTAGAGTTGAACTGCATCATTGAGAGTGCATCGATGGTAGCTGTTTGGTTATCGGGGGAGAAAATGGGATCGTTGTTGGGTGATTGAACAGGCAGGCCATGTATGGAAAGGCCATGTACTGGTGAACCTAGACCGTCAGGCTGGAATGGAAGTTGCATTGCGGGTGTATAAGGCGAAACGGAAGATTGATGAGTGCTGCCGGAGGCTGAGATCGGGGCTCCAACAACTCCAGGAGCAATAGCAACGCCGTTCGTTGAAATCGAAAGAGGTGTGAGCAATGACGCAGCTTGTATCTGTGGGGTATCCATCGAGGTCATGGCCATGTTGGCTGGAAGCTTTGGCGAACCAGATGATTTGCGCCTCTTGGTTGATGGCTCCTCGGGGTCTTCTAATACTGTGGGTTTTGAGTCAGGACTGCTATCGGATCCTCTCCGGGGGCGGTTCTTGTTACCGGATAGCGCAGATATCGACTTCTTATGGTTACCAATATGGCGGGGACGAGACTGGCGGGCACGGACAGCGGCACGTAGCGCAGCCTTATTAGGGTCGTTGGCCTCAACTGGATGAGTTTTATGGTCATCAGTAATCATGATGTTTTCGGTCATGGTCTGAGCAAGAACATTGTTGAGATGATCCTTGATAGTCATGATGACTTTGAAACCCTCCTTCTCGCCGTGGTGACGGCAGTAACAGGCAATGCGCATGGGGACTATGGCTTGCCATCTATCTTGATATTCGGCCTCTTCCATCTTGGTCCATTCAATGACTTCAAATGTGTTGAAAACAACGATTCTACGGCTCTCGTTGGTTGACCACAGCTCGTCATCTTCGATATTCTTGATCTTTTTGCGAGCTGCGCGCTTGCGCTCTCTTTGAATACATCCAGAGCAGATGTGTACCTCACCACCATTCTTGGGGTGGTTGTCATCTGTCTCTGCGTATGCGGTGTTGGGGTCACGGGTTTCAGGATGCCCAGAGGCAGCGGCCCGCATGAGAACCTTTCGGAGGACATCTAAGTTTCTTACAACACTGCTGCACACAACCATACAGTAGAGTTCGAGGGTTCCGGACTGGGGCTTATGTGCCGGTTTCGATAGGAGCTTTGGCTTCGAAATGGAATGAGTTGGCAAATGGAGTTTTGTGGCATTTTCGGGAAGGCGATCCATCGACACAATGATGTTGAGTTGTGTCTCGACTCGGCTCTTGCTTGGCGCGGGATGGATTATGAGGTTGTAAGGAAAGCGACTGGAAGTGGGCAACTGTGATGGAAGTTGCTGTTGATGTTGCTGAGGCGAGGAGTGTTGCTGAGACTGTGAAAATGGGCTCACAGGTATGTTCCCCATCATAATTCCCATGGGGAATTGGCCTTGAGATATTTGGAAAGTCATGGCCTGGTCGGGAAGCCACTGCATGCTAGCCATAGGGTCAGCGTAGAAGGCATTTTGCGACGATGAATTAGCCATGGCAAGCGTAGCTTCTTGAGATCGAGAGCGCTTCTGGGAGGTGGATTGGTTCTGGAACATGGCCTGTGAATGTTATTATTAATAAAGAGTCAATGAGTTGAATTATAAGTGACGTACCGAGTGCGAAGTCACGGCAGAATTATGGTTATTGGAAGTTGTGCTGCTCTCGAAGGCGGAAAAATCAAACATGTCGTCGCCCATGCTATTAGGATCATGCATCTTGGGGGGGTTCTGCTGGCCAAACATGTAGGCAGCTCCTTGGTTCCAACTGAGTCTCGAGTCTTCGAGAGAATCGAGGGTCATATGGTCAGAGTCCGTGGCAGACTGGGGAGGAGTTCCGGAAGGAGACTGTCTAGCACCGGCGCCAGAGTTAGAGGGACTGGTGGATTCAGTGGACGATTCTGGGTCAGAGTCGGGCGGTGACATTCCTTGGTGATGCTGAGGAAGGGCTCCGATATCTGAGGCGAAGAGCTTGGTGGCAGGGTTTGGCGCAGAGTCGGCGCCAGTCAGATCCATAGAATACGGGTCGTTGAAGTTGATATCGGAAAGAAGATCAAGATCTTCCATGATAACAGGGCTGGCGGATCGAGGGCCGCCTGGCGAAGCCATGACGTGAGCTCAGGAGGATTGCGAGATCACGCCCAGGCACTTTTCGGGCCGTGGGCAATCAAACAAACACGGCGGGAGACAGAGCGAGTAACCGGACGAGAAATACAAAGATAACAGCGGGCGAAAGAAATGGGAGTATCGGAAAAGGGATTCGGCGTCAGAGGGCGAGATAGGCTGTAGGCAGCTGTAATTGTGGCTGTTGAAATTGTGTTTGGTAGTGGTAAGTGTAGTGGTGGGTGGGCCAAAGGCTACAAGTATCAAAATAGCCCGCGGTGTGATAAGAGGTCGATTGGCAAAGTATTGTTGAGCTAGAATAGCCAAGTAGCAGAAAAGACGAAACAATAATATGTCTCAGCGCAGCAACACTACTGAGAAGCAACACCAGCAGCAAAACGGAGACAGCGACAGTAGAAGCGTCAGTAGAAGCGTCAGTGACGCCAAAGATGATGCGTTGCTGGAAATGTGGCGATAATTCACAGCAAAAATAATCGGCGAGGGATGCAAAGGGAAAAAAAATAATCGCTGATGGAATTGGCACCCAAACTTCTGAAGTCGCTGGCTGGTTCAAAGTGGCGTAAGGAATAGCCGGAAAATGAAAGGCTCGGCCGCTGAACAGGGCAAAGGAGGGTGGCCTTTAGAAAAAAGAAAAAAGAAACAAGCAAGATGGCAAGCCAAACGACGAAACGCGATCGGCCTGGGCAGGCCTCTGGGATGACGGGGTAACAATGCTAATGGAAAGCAGTGTAGGAGGAAAAGAAAGAGGTCAAGGAAGGGAAAGGCTTTGCTATGGACGACTTCTACACTTTGTTTCTAGAATCTGCCACTGCTGTAAACTCGGCTGCTCTACCCTACGTTTGGCTAGCTAATCAATGTAGCACTCACTGGCTGGTGGAGGCGGAGAAAAGAAAGCAATAGACGTAGATATGACTGGTTTCAATTTGGATCTGGCGAGGGAAGTTGCGAAGAAACAGCATGAGCAGGATAAAGGAATAAGTGGGCTCAATTTTTGTTGTACTGTAACGTAGTTGTTGGGGATGTATTTTTCTCCCACACACTTATTATTTCTTTGCTTTGGCAACATTTTGGTCAGCAGGAGTCACTGTTCCATCCTTTGTGCGTCTTTTTGCATCGATTTTCATTCTGTGTTCTGTCTGCTCCTTGCTTACTTTTGCTTCTTGGTAGCCCTGGGCTTGAATAAAGAGTAAATGCAGTTAGTAGTAAGTATCCCATATCACGGCAGAGTTTATCATGCAGGCTCGCACGGAAGACACATCCTGCTGCTGAGATACCAGCTTTGTGACATGCTTGGTAGTGCCAGAAAAGGGGCGCCTGTCTGGCACGTCGATGTTCTCTCACAATACCATGGCCACCATTAGTCTCACTCGTCGTTTGTTCTCGAAGATATTGCGTCTGTTCTCGACACGATGCTAATCCACTCGGAGCGTCCAAGAAGCCTTGATGCTGGGATTATCTAAGCACTATATTGGCGCTTCCCAGAGGCTCCTCTTTAGCCATATATCACACCCAGATATACCATATTTTCTCCTTCACAATCTACAGCACTAAACAAACATCTTGCACAGAGTGGCCTAAACACAGCAGCACGATCGATTCCATCAAGATATTCCGACAGCTTCAGGCTAACTACATGTGGAAAAGGGCCAGGTGTTCGTGGCCAACATGGCTAATATTGGCACCGTCTTCAACCCATTCTTACTAGACTGTCCTTGCACTAGTAAGAACTACTAATAAATCTTAGCTTAAATGGGGACTAAACACGCGTGGGCAAGGGTTCCAGGATGGTTCATAAATATACGACACATGGCCTTTATGTAGTGCCTTCTCAACTTGTATTAAATATGCTGTTACAGGGCTACTGGGTTAGGTGGAATTATGAGTTTTATGTAGACGGCACGACTACTGTATCCAAGTTTCAGTTGTTATCCTGCTGCCTGCGCATGAAGATAGCGGCTATGACGAATTCCAGCGCTGGATAGACATGATCGGCTGACTGTGAACTGTAGAATTTATCCTCTTGCATATGCCGCATTCCACTACTTGTATGTGATTATCAAAGATGCAAGACCTATCCGAAAAGAATAGCAAAGTAAGCTAACTGAAGTACTAGCAAAAACTGGACTCATAGCGGGATCGTCCTCCCGCATCCTCGTGCACAGTGTACAGGCTGGCTCGCGGTACTTTCTGATAAGTGCTAATGAATACATATCTCTACGCATATACTGTGCGAGTATATATAAAGCTTTGGTGCAAAACTAAGAACATTTCCAGAAAGCTATTGAAACCACATAGGCGGAGTGAAGATCAATGATGACTATAGAGAAACGGACGAACAAACTCAAAGCGTCGCCGCTCGGCCCATGTTCCACGTATCAAGTAATAGCAGATCACATTATCCTTTTTTGTTTCCTCAGAGGGAATCTTGGGCATGGAGCCCATGACCACGCGACAATTTCGATTTCCTATAAACCTATATCTTGATATTACGGCGTAGTATATTTCATGCGTGGCCTGAAATATATTGATGACAACCCTTACGGAGAAGCCGCCTTTTGTTTTCTTATCTCTTCTTTTCTTTTCTCTCTCTCTTTAACTAAAGGCTAAGGGCACGCATTATTTTCAGAACCTATCCTCTTGCCTAAGAATGTCAACACTAAGTCCCTCAATCATTACTGATATAAGCTATTTCTGCTCCGAACCGATCTTTTCGTCTTTGGATGGCAAACGAGCCGTGACAGCCTGTCACTTGTGCCAGCTAAATCCGTGCTTGTCTAGTCCCGGACTAGACTTCTTCACATGCTAGCCTCATATGAGTATTACGTCTTGTCTTCTCCCTATCATTTGCATAGTGCAAGCATAGTGCAAGGGACGTCCTAGAAACCATTGTTCATCCGCGGAGGTCAAGTAGAGCTTCTGCTGAAATATGAGCCTTCAGCCCTGGCAATGAGACACGAGGAGGACACGGTAGGTGCTAGTAAGCACATTGTGATTTTACTTATCGGGCGTTTCATATCACAATTTTTGAGCTAGCGATCAGCACGTAAACATAGCAATATACTAAGTCCTAATAGAAAAGAACGCAGAAGAAAAAAACAACACTACAGAAATAAGTATCCCGCTTAGATGCAACCTACTTGCATACGCTGTTAGCCGAATGAGAACTTTTATGGTCTTGAATTTCTGTAATGTGTGTTACCCCTCCTCTCCTATGCAAAGATAGACATAGATATGTACTAACTTTGAAAAAAATCATGGCTGCCATTTTACTGCGGTTATGTGACCTTAATTGGAATTATGTCTACTAAGTCTCAAAAAGTCGCAAGACTTATGCGTAAAGAAACATTGAATCATAAAAGACGATGCACTATGTGACTATTCAAGCTCAATATATTGCATATCACGTAAAATATCTATATCATGTTTTTTCTAGTTCCTTTGTGAGACCTTACTTGACAGCACTTATACACACTATCAGATATCATGAAATACTATAAGGACATGTCGAGATAACGACCATTCATGGTGCGAGATGGTGACGTAAACGAAGCAGCACTAGGCTTCTCCCATGCACTCACATACCTGAGCCGCACACCTTGCTTCGGTATCTTGTTCCAGTGTTGAACCGTATGCTCCAATGCGCCTCTTTCCTCATAGTCGTCCCGAGCCGTGCTTACCGCGTACCTGTGCATTTATATTTGATGTCTCTTTCACTATCCAATCGACGTCTCCTGTCTCTCCTTCTATGAGCTATAATATGCACCCGCCCACGAACCACGAGTAGGAACCAACCGCAGGGCATCTCATCACACCTTGTTACCTACCTTATGACTTCAATAGCACTCTAGTGCGTCAGCTATGAGACTACACAGACTTGAAGTTTAAGGAGATGATAAGGAATCTGCCTAAGGTTGCGTATCATTGCAGCAGCGGTTTACAACAGTGATTCCGCCCGTCGGTCAACTCCCTCACCCAGCCGTTGATACAATGTGCCCCTCTTTCCCAATTTATTTATCATATACGGCCCGTTAGTTCGGAAACTATCTCTGTTATCATACACCTCAAACGAAACTTTCACCTCGGCTTAATACGAGACAGTTACATAAAGCCAACAGTCAAGTTACGAGTGCTTACATTAGACAAGGGAGATTATGTTATTTGCAAAAAAGAAAGCCCAAGATATGCTGTCGGAATTTACAAAGCCTGCCATGAAAGAGACCGGTGATATCATTAAATGTATAACGCACGTAGCATAAGAGAACGTATTTAGAGCTGTTGGGATGATACGATACCGTCTTATTTCAACGTTGAATGCCTAGCCTTCAACACTATGTGAGATTCTTCAACTACCCCGCTTCTTGAAATGGAGAGACAAAACCTAGTCTGGAAATCATCTCCAATTGCCCCCAGACTCTTAATATCTTGTATCTTGATCATAGAGCATTGCTTCCGCGATAGATAACTAGTATGGGTCTCTAATATGTCATCATGACCTTCAATGGAACCACATAATGTGTATAGCAATATCTTTGTGGAAAGAAACATGAACCGACCAACTTGCGCAACAGGCAATCTTTCCCCACCCCGGATTTTCAAGATCAATGCCTCAAGACATAAAGATAGTTGCGACGCCTTGTCTTCAATAGTCTAGTCTGTCAGGGGCTTCTTAATCCTGCTGGTCACTTGTCTGTTTCTTCTTCCTTTTTCGCCTTCCTCCCAGAGATTATAAGCTTAGCCTACGCAAAGAGAAGAACGTTTTATAGTACAGCAGCCTACCTAGTTCCTAGGAGAGCATTCCTTGGAACCTAACAATCCATCTTATAATGGCCAATACAGTATATCTAACTGACAACTTCATAGCGGTGTAGGTTTTATAATCTTGCCAGCTTTGGCCAATGGTGTTATAATGATTAGATCTCTAATTTCGCAAAATGGGGCAGGGAATTTGACGATGTCGGTTCTTGACATTTGATATTGGGGCCTCGGCTTTCCATTATCTTACTACTACTGGTAGCAGTTATTGTAGGGACAGTCGCGTCGTTTGATTGCGTAGCAATGTAGGTACACACACTGTAGGGACAGGTACCATAACATGAAGGAAGCTTGTCATGTCGAGGCTATAACTTCTCGTGAAAATAGGGATGATGAAATCATAGTGAAATGGAAGGACTGCTAGGTATGTAATGAAATATGATAATGGTATTAATAGAGATGGCCCGTACAAGCGCGTTGAACATATCATTACTATCTCATGCTTTCAAGTCATTTATTATGCATCGATACAAGGCGATAGTACAGATACATTGAGTATTTGACTACTCAAGCCAATATGCAATGCTAGCCATATATAGAAGTAGATGAAAATACAGTTATATGCCCACTGCAGAGACAGAATGCCATACTAGTCCGATGCAGAGCAGAAGGAAAAAAAAAACAGAAATAGGTATATCCATGAAAACACCACGTGATACGTCTTTCCCAATGAACTATCCAAAACATACTTTCTAAAGGACCAAAGGTTTCTTAGAACCTGCCACTGCCAACGCATCGGCAGCAACATTTCCTGGTACATTGGCATGACCTTTCACCCATTTAAACGAGGTGACACCGCCAGCCTCCTCTCGTGACTTCATTTCACTGATGATACCCTTCACCAAATCTTGGTTCTTGACATCTTCTCCAACGCTATTTTTCCAGTCTTTTCGCTCCCACCCTGCGGCCCACTTTGTGGCACAATTTATCGAGTATTGGCTATCCGTTATGATCAAAATCTTTTGATTGTGGGGGACTCGCTGAAGGGCAAATAGAATTGCGGACAGCTCTGCTCGTTGGTTGGTCTGCAACTTGCCAGCAAGTCGTTCCGAAACGTTTCTGTAACAGCGCGTGGTTAGTTTTCATGTCTCTTTTAGTTGCTACAGTTATTTAGAGTATATATATGGATGGGGATAATAACTTACCGAGAGTCATTAGGACCAAAGAAAACTCCGACGCCCGCTGCGGCACCTACTTTTCCATTTCCTCTAGAGCTTCCATCTGTCCATACCTGAACATGATCTTTGTATAAATCATCATGGTCAATTGTGCTCTCCTTGAACTTTGGTAAAGCTGGTGATTGAACGGAAGCAGCTGGCACATCCTTGATTTTCTTAATATCTTCCCGCTTCTTGCGTGCTGCTTCACGTTCATCTATCTTTTTCTTGTTGATGGCAATCAGTTTTGCCTCAAATAATGGGCGTTTTGATTCTGATGGGGTCATAGCGATGTCTTGATCCGTCATGACACCTCCGTTCTCGACAACCGCAATAGTCTGAGGATTGGCGTATTCACGAATATACTGCATTGCTTGTTCTTGTGTTGTGAATGTTTCGTGCATAGCGGCATCGATGCCCTTGATAGCAGCAACGCGGTCTTGGTTATTGCGGAAAATACCAGCCCTTCTGCCAACAGCAACAACGTGATATTGGCAGACATTAAGGACCTCATTGTTCTCGACTGCTTTGATAGTCTGATCGCTACCGTACTGTCGAATGAAATCCATGGCTTCTTCTCTTGTTGCAAACTTCTTGTATCGTGGACCAGCAGATCCAATGATTGCTTCCTGTGTTTCGTTCCAGTTGGTGAAGATTCCCGTTTTGTTTCCACGAGCTACAGCGTAGAACTTGGGTTCCTTTTTGGCAGCTGAAGTGTCGACTGGGTCCTGGCCAGCAACAAACGCATCAGCATCAGCTCTCGTCAAGAACGACTTGTCTATATTTTCGATATCTTGTTAGCTATTTCTGTACAAACCTCTATCTCTGATTGAAGAGTAACGATGGAAATGAGGTTACTAACATATCGCGCCGCTGGAGCCATGGACTTGCTGCATACAATCACTCCAAGATGTGTATACGCCGGGCTGATGGCCATATCGCACAGCATAGAATTTCGCCGAGTTCTTGCCATTTTGCTGCTTTTTTGAAGCCGGACCAGTATCGCCAAGGGCATCATTGGCGGTGCGCTTGCGACCAGCCATGTTGCTCTCTAATATGGCTAATAGGGAATATGCGGTAGTGAGCTTCGCACACTCGGATGGACTTATCCCTAAAATATACTGGGCAATGTCCTTGATAAGCGCAGTGTGTGTCGAATGTCTACGTCGTCGTTGATTCGAGTGTCAAGCTTCAGCTGGCCGGTAAGTTGATAGTAAATGGGTTCCGAGGAAGCGTGTATTAAGATAGATTTCGGTAGTATCTGCTCGGATTGGACGATAGCTGCGCAAAGGTCGAGGCCGGAGCTCAATCGAGTCACCAAATAGAGCAGCGCGGGGACCCGATACAGTAAAAAATATGCGCGCAGAGCGGTGTGTCGCAGAGTAAGTCTAGGTGAAATTTGTTAGAGAAGCTAGTCAGGATACTAAATAATAGGCATCAAGCAGATAATATGATTACAATAGTATGTAGAAATGAAGAGCAGAGGGAAGAAAAAAATTGTGCCACGCTTGTGCGGAGACAAACGCAACTTTCTTCTAATTGCGACAAACGGGGGAATGGGACTGGCTTGGGCAAGGCAGGAAACTAGGATAAACTGCTAGGGCGCTGTGCTTTAAAGTGGTAGCAGTTGCAACCGTATCAAGCTCTATAAGTACTCAACGTAGAAGACAACAGCAACAGCAACTATCCAGCTTGCATAGACATACGTAGGAAGACATGCAGTTCAGTTGACAAGCATGTAAAGTTCTAGAAGAAGCTTGGGGCTAGGATGCGCGACGAGAAGAGCGTAGGGCTTTACAGCAAGCTCGAGTAAGTCTGTCTAAGAATGCTGGAACATAAGCTCTCTATGTCACGAACCGTGCCGACCCAAATAGAGGGATAAAGGCAACTGCCAGGTTCTAGTCGGCATCGCCAGCTAAGTATGGTCGCGATAGTGAATCTAGCGATAGTTTTCTGTGCTGGGCAAGTACTTACCATAAATGATATTCTATTCTTTTTTCTCAGTCTCCAGTTGTTTATTGGCCTAGGATTTTTGAAGGCAACAGAGAAGAAATGCTCCAGCAAAACTCCACTTTTCTCCTTAACAATTTCAAAACAATATTCTGATCAACAGGACAATAGGGCATTCGTAAAAAAAAACCTAGTAATATATCAGGCGGCTGCTGATTGTGGTTTGACATATAAATCTCAAAGATCGAGAATGAAAGAAAGAAGGTAAAAGAAAAGTATAGCTAAGCCTTTTTCCGAAATACTGGACATGCAGGAGATAAAGCAGAAAAGGGAAACGAGGAGGGGATCGAAAACAAACGTGACCAGGGCGTATGGGGAAATAAATATTATGGTTAGAAAGTGAGGAGGAATGGGGGGTTACACGCAGCTAACAGCTACCAACTAGGGCGCCTTTTCAGTGGATGTAATCATTCATGAGCATTGTTGGTAGGTTGCTTTCTTACTTCAGCTATGGATGTGTATCATATCGTCGTGACATATCTTCCAACATGACATCCCTAGCTCGTCTTTACTTAGACTACTTAACAATTATTTCGGAATTTTGGCTTTGGTTCGTCATTAGGCACTGCATTATACAAGCGTAGACATACATCAAGTGTTGTATTATCGTTTTGCTAATCACTAATATTGAGAGAAGCCATGGATAACCTCAGAATAAAAGCCCGGCTCGTGATACCCGGAACCAATAAGTACTACGTACCAGATGATATATGAAGAAAAAGAATCCTATGCGCCTGCCTTTATCCATAAACGGGTAAATAAGCCCGATGTTGAAAGTAAAACGCCCTAAAAATATGATATTATGTAACGAAAGGCTTTGGCTATACTCCGTATGCTCTTGTGTCGTTTTCAAGTCTGTGCAGTGACTAGACCAGTTCGACGAAGCTAGCCTTCAATATCAAATGCCAAGAGAGGAAGAGGCTCCAGGTCACGAGGACACTCCCATTCCCAGCACAAGAGAGACCAGTTGAGTTCCTTGCGCCAGAACAACCCCAAGCCAGATCCGTTTTGAGCTTTCTCAAGCTCTGGGTGGCCGTCGCTGCGATCCTCTGCACACATCCCGCCAGTAAGGGGCATGCGATTACAGTAGACGACCTTGCCCATGCGCGAGTGTAGGATAGCCATGGAACATTGGATACAAGGCTCGTGGGTCGTGTAAAGTTCCAATCCGTGGCAAAGATAGCCGTTTGGAGTTGGGTGTTCGTCTTTAAACACGATTTTCTCTTCAGGCAAGAAGGGCATGTCGGCAAACGGGTCAAAATCGAGATCACGCTCCAGAGGATCCAAGCCTTTAGCAGCTCTCTCGATTCTTACGAGCTTCTGAGCTACCATGCTGATGGCGCGCATAGCAGAGTGCGCCATACAATTGCCACGTCTGTTTTGTATCGGGAGGTTACGCCAACGGGCATCGCCAGCGACGCCGACACACATCGCTTTGCCATTCTCTCTCCAAACGATAACTGCTCCCATAGCCTCACCAGCGCCACATTCTTGAGCTCCACGTGCAACACGATGGGCAAGGTTCATCCAGATAGCAGCGTCCGAACGGATCTCCTGGGTAGCCCGGGTCACCAAGCTAGGGTGGGGGCCCAGTGGATTGTTCTTCCGGTAGACAGTAGGCCAGAACTGCGATGACCACATAGCAGCTTGTACCTGAGATGTAGGAGGATGTTCAGGAACATTAACCGAAGTGACAAAGATGTCATCGACACCAGGTACATCGGCAATTTTCTTTGCAAGAACTGCCTCGGTGACAAGATTGCACTCTCCGACGATGATGTACATATAGTTCGACTTGCCGGTGTGAGCAATCCGTCCATCCGAGGATTCGTTCATGTACTGGGTCTTGAGATGGGCGGGGAGGTCGCCGGGCTTTGCACAGCGGCGCAGGTGAAGCAAGTATGGTAAAGTTTCCGATCCAATCACGTCCTTAATCGCTCTATTCAAGGCGGTTAGTACGTTGCGATATTTATATCAGCATGTTGTATTCCTTACTGGAGGGTACTGTTAGTACACTTCGCTGGCACACGTGTGATCCACACTGTAAGGGTCGCGTGGTTCTGATGAACCTCTAAGGTAGTCTTCTGGGGAACCAAAACACCAGGTTTGAGATTCATGGCGGTTAGCTCACGGGTGAGCTCGTTGTGAATGATTTCACAGGGCTTGGGCGGTTCGGCACGATCATAATGGCCATTCTGGATACGCCGCTCCTCGTCCTGATTATCGTCATATTCGTTAGACTGCTCGTCGTCATTTAGCGAAGGGGTAGTTTCGGTGCCCTGAAAGGATTGTGTCGGCTTGGTAGCAATGATATCAGGGCTCATATCATCAATAGCGTTTTTCGCAGCAACCGTGCCATGTTGGGGCAGAGGGTCGGCAGTTGCAGGCCCGGCATCCATATCGCTGGAACACTAGGATACACGCGATAGTATGCTGTATACAATCAAGTCAGCATAAGATATAAGTAGGAGATCCAAAGGACCATGGGTTGAGGAGCGATGGTTGTGATGAATGTGAAGATGTTGTGAGTTGCACAATCAGTAGCCGAAACTGACATGCAAGAACCCGAGTTTGGTAAATAAATACTAGCCACCTTAACAATAACAAGGTGTCCAATCGCCACATACAAGACGCGCGCGGTAGTCACGATCTCTATATGGACAGATGTAGGAAGTAATTACCCGTTATTATATTGTGTTTTTGATTCGTGTTTCCTGTGGGGACAAGAACCGATGAATTAAAATGTCTTCCTCGGTAGTAAGGGAATGATATTATGTCGGCCTTACGATGCCGATGTCCGGGTTTCAAATGCTACAAATGAGATACACCACCGCAAGTTTGGGTTAGACCAATGATAGACGCAAATAGAGGCTATAGCAATGTTGGTCTTGTAGCTGACTGTGAGATTATATTCTGCAGACAACTGATCTCCCACATTAGTGACATGCTTACACATACCCAAAGAGTATCAATACTCACCTATTTTGGATGTTGATGGCTTGATCCGGATATAGCGAACTAAATGTCTTGGTTTAAAGGTGAGTAGTAGCAAAAATGGTTGGGCATTGTTTTTTTGTTGTAGGGAAGAAAAAGTAGTGGTAATTTGGTGGCTTTTTAGGTCTGCCAATTAACATCAGGTAACTAGATGCAGGTGGAAGGCTGTGGTTCATATGAAACTAAAAAGAAGTATTATGAATCTCCCCCACCATTCCTTTTCATGAAGTCAAAGTCTTAAGTAGGTGTATTTCCCATGGTTAGTAAAAAACACTTAGCCTAGTTTCCGCATCAATCCAGTTTCCATCCGATGGTGCAATATAGATGTTTAGCAGATGCTTGGTGTAAAATCCCGCTATAGACAAGTCACGCAGGGTGCAACAAGACGGTAATAAAGAGTACGCACCAACGAAGGTTTAAGTGGCTATGTGATGTCTTACTTCTAAGAAAAGTCTTAATGTTATTCTTTTTCCAGTAATTTCGAAGTCTTTCGCTTTTCTTCTCCCGACATCTCACTTTTCAAAAATACAAAGATAGCAAGCTAGAGCTTTTTGGTTTCACAAGCGCCACATCGTGTACTCCACTAATATGAAATGCGCCACATATATATATATATATATATATATGTAACCCTAACCATTCTGTTTCACAGGAGCGTACAAAGAATTAAACATTCTCCTCCATTCAGAAAAGATCATTGATGGCTTAAATTGATAGCTTGATAGCTTAATAGAAGATGAATCCTCAACAGTATACATTTGCTTAATACAGCTAGTAAGTAATATCAACTTTCATAAAATGCCTACTCACTTTTAGTGGGGGGTACTAATGCCTTGGCTACACTCTATTTCACAGTTTAGATACGACATCATTACAACACACCATCACCGTACACCCTAATATATTGAACATAGTATATAACATTCGTTCCCTTTTCGCTGCGAGATGCAAATACAGTGGTTACCACGTCTTATCATATGTTGCAACCATACCTCTTAACACTTCAACTATTACATACAGATGGTTTAGTAAGTCAACGAAAAGCCATTCACTGAATAAATAGCAGTTACAATACTAGTACTAATATAAACAAGAGTGAAGGTTACGGCGATTCCTAGTTATATATGGGCTCATATGTAAGAGACATGTGCTTAACATGGGATTGAAGCTCTACCCCAAAAGTTGTACATTGAGAGCCTAACAGTATTTCAAGTACACTGGCTTCTACTTTTTGAGCTGTTTGATAATATCTCTGTGTAGTTAAAACTCTCATGCTGTCGACTAGAAGACAGAAAACAGGGCTGGCACGGAGCGTCGAAAGTAAACTACTCCATACTCTGCACAGGCCCGAATGCGATCCTTTTCGTGACTTGAATGCTAAAGCGAATGCCCCGATTAGAAAACAACGCGGCGGAATACTTGTGCCGACATCTGCTTATCGGTTCCCCATTCAAGGATGTCTGTGTGTCGCTTTGAAAAAGAAAAAAAAAAGCTCGCTGCAGCCAAGAAACCCAAATCATTATCGAACGTATTCTCAATCATGGGGCTGTCTCTACAAAACAAGCAGAAATATCGCGCAACGCCATCCGCAATACCTCACAAAGTCGGGGATGGTTTCTGAGATGGCCTATCTATCGCGCATGGTCTGGGAAAGGCAGGTATACAAGTGAGGGATATGCAAAATGAACCGATAGCCAAGAGCTAGCTGGGTGTAGAGAGTTTATTCGGCACAGCATCTACAATACTGAGTTGACTTCTCCTATACAGCAGAGTAGCTATGTACCGAAATATCGATATCTGCAGGTTTGCAAACTTTGAGAAATGCTAGGTATGCAAGACAAAGCAACGGAGGATTACCGGTCAACTACGATGTGTGATTGTGTTTTAAAGTGAGGGGTTGAACTTCATTCTCAACCTCCACTATGATCGCAAGTTTTACACGTCCAGATCTGTTCTTCGTTCGTGTGTCCATCCTATTGAAATGATTCCTCTAAATTCGAGTGCCTTGTTTATGAACAAGCAAATGTTGCATCCCAAGTCGTTACCCCTCCACCTTGATGCAGGCTCACTGCATCCAGGTTCCACGTTTCTCTCGCTCGCCAAATATGAGAAAACAAGGAAATAAACCCCGTTTAGTGTTTCTGCCACTGCTACTAGTACTAATTTTTTTTCCTTTTTCTTCTTAATTGCTACAATACTGTATAAACAGGAAGGACGCTAGTATCCACAACTATTGACCAGCCTCACACGGTTCACGGAGGAGGTACTTTCAGATTCACGGCCGAGAGGAGGAGCGGAGGCTCTTGCCTCCTATTTACGGGCCTAGTACGTCTTGCCACGCGGAGCTATTCTTTGCTTGTCTTTGGAGAAGCCTGATATAGGGTCCGGAAACCCGGCCTGTCCATTAGTCTCAGTTGCCCGCTTACAACTGCTGGCCCGCGTCATTTTGCCTCCCGATGCTGTCTATGTTTCTGCTGTGTCGCTCCTTTCCTTCTTTTGAAAGTCAGATCCTGCTTTTGTTTGCAATCTTGTGTGGACACACAAGAAAACAAAACGGTTCCGCTGGTGGCAAATGAGGATACTTGTGGTGGTCCTCCTGCTTCTGATCTACTTCTTTCTATCTTTATTTCTTTTTCGTCCACAGGCGCTGCTGACACGAGAATCCTTAATGAGAACAAGGTGATGTATAGGGTCACAAAAGTGCATAGACACTGTCGTCAACCAGCACCAAATAGCATAGGAGGTGCATATATGGCACATATCAATACTAATTGTACACACACACTTCATGCAAATCAGTTTTTTTCGGCTTCACCATCCCGAACGAGATAATATTCGTGAAAGATGGCCAACAATTTTTGATCTACACTCAGCAAGTCGGTGATGAGATCAATTTGTCGAGCGAATGTTTATCCGTCCAAGATGTACTATTATGTACCATGATATCAGCGGCTTGGCGAGCCCGCTGCGAAAGAACGCACCCGATAAAGTCGATATTAGCAGGCATCATCCATCACTATTGAACATGCTATAGACGGGGAAAAGAGCTGCAGAATATGAGGGCGATATCGCTTCCCTCATCTTATTTACATTCCCCTTTGATGTAGGAACAAACTCGAGTGAGTACTGGTAAGGTGAACTGTCTGTGATGGATATATTTCTGGATCGGGTTAAGGGTCTTCCAGTATCCACACTAATCGCAATTTAGACTCCATTTTAGTTATGCTAATGGGCAAGTCAAAAAGAACGTATACACGTGCACTCCGGGAACAACGCACGGGTGTCTCACCGAGATTTCCTCCTATCTTTTTGCAAGCCAACTCAAACACACTACGCGGTATCGGTGGAACAAGTATTCTAGCTGGGCTTCTTAGTGTTGTTTTATTAGCCTTCTGGAATTTCGGAAAAATCGGTAGCATCGCATTTCCCATTCTCTGCGGCTCTACCTTCATAGGATAAAACATATTCATTTCTTAGTATAGTGGCAGAAGGGGGTGTGCGTTCTGAGATCGTAAAGAGCAGACCGATGGTGTGGTCTTATTTCCTCATGTCAAACCCTAATCACTGTCATGTCAAGTTACGGGTCGGTAAATTTGATTCAAACCAGGCCAGCATTAGACATTGGCCAAGCGAAACAAAGGAAAACACGAGCAAAAGCCGCCAAACACAAGGCAAAATAGAAACCATCCAATAATTGAAGTTTACTAGCCCATATTTTTAGCACAGATGACAGAGCCTGAAATAAGCGCATTACATAGAATTCTTGGTTTCAGTTCTGTCAGGCAAGTTGTTCTTGAAAGCAGCGAGCTACGAGCTTAAAACGTAGTGTTTGGCGCTGTAGCACTTGAAATTCTTGGCAGTCTAGAAGTGAACAAGGAGAATAAGGGCTGGGTAGTTGCTGGCAAAGTTGGGCCAGCTACTATGAGAAGGGTCCATGCACTGCAGCAAATTAATAGGGTAACTGCAAGCGCTAATGTAGCAGCCCATATCTCTTATCTCACACATCTGCTTTGTCTGAGGAGAAAAAAACCGAGAAAAAAGAAAGGGAGCAACTTCCAATTAACCATTTTTAAACTTGGAGAAAGCATGAAATAGCCATGAATTATTGGTTGATTTGTCATAGAAATCAAAGCTACCCAGTAAGCCTTGAATATACACCAGGCCTTGCACACTGCAACTTCCGACAACATGCACTTCAAACGTTATGGCCGCCTAAAAGTGGATTGTGACAATCTTGAGAGCAGATCTGCGATAGAAATATCACAAGTACTAGTATTAGCAAATAAACGGCAGTAGATTGTATGATTGCCTGTTAGTAGCAGTATAGTGAAAAGTTAAGCTCCTGATAGCCACACAGGCAACCACGGACTGCTAATCTAGCGACACACAATGATAATTCAGCCTGAGAGGAGATAAACAGCTGAAGGTAAACAATGGCCTCACTAGAAGGACACGAACACAGCAGTAGATGCACTGTGAATGCATGTGTACTTTGCGTTAATGGTGCATCGCGGAGGATATAGCGGCATGGGTATAACGCATATTCGACATGGACTGGCGTTCGGAACCGTTGTTTATTTTCACAAATAGGCGACATCGGACCGTATCCTACGCTGCTATCTGTTGACGTGCTTCATCCATATAGAAGGCTCGACCGACTAAAAGACGCCCAGAGATGAAGCTGTATCAGACTGAAGCCTCTTGGCGGGCGGAGAAACATAATGAAAACAACACAGAGGCTCTGTATTGGGGGGGGGGGGGGGGGGGGGTTAAACCCGGCACTTGGGGGCTATAGTATGCTAGCGGATATAGTAGACATTGTATGTAGAGATGTAGAGTAGCTAGCTGCAACTTTGCATCGGGGCGTGGATCAAGCAAATAGAGACGTCTTGGCGGGCAGTATATTTTCGCGGAAGGCAAAGTAAGCGGGCTTCAGGCAGTGAACCGGATGGCTTGTGCCTCGATAATCTTCTAGTAGATGGCTTGCTATTCACAATTCGGGCTGATTGGCCGGCAGTTATTACGAGGCGTGATGGAACAGCGCTATATGTGAACCAACCATGCGATAGTTGCTCAAATATATCTATCCATCTCACAGGAGTCTGCGAACTAGTGTTTCCGTCGGAAATTGTAATGCTTCTATGCTTGTTCCTGATAGGGCCTTTAATGGAGCGAAATAATGGAGAGTGTCACCAAGATATAGCGCTAAAATGCAGTTGGAGCATGAAGAGCTGCCTACTATTATGCACTAAAGCAGCACTATATCGCCGGTTTCTGGTGGATGAGGAACAGGGCATAGAATAATGATGGTGCGTCTGGTTAAATACTTCTAAACGAACAAGCTTGTTAAAGATACAGCAAGCTTTGGTCAGTTTAGTTAGTGGCTGATTGACGACGTGTTGTCATCATTTAGGCGGACAGTCAAAATCTTTGCAGAGCTTTACCGTCGTATTATGATATCACTGATCAGATGCCTTGGAATGGGCGTTGTGTGACTAATGTGTAGCTGATGCTAAGCGTTGTTATTATCACTTTTCAGTAAAGTTTCACGAGCACCTGAGGCAAGCGTCTCATTTATAATAATTACAAGTGAAACCTCACGCACTGCTATAAAGCTGACCTGCCATAAGTCAACCACTACAATGCAGCATTGGCTTACTTTTTATGGCTTCGAGCCCTTTGTCTACAGCTTTCCCCGCAATTATATAGCGTTGCCCCCACAGATAGATAGGCAAGTAGCATGGTTTATCGTGACATAGATTGAAGGCCTACTATCCTATGGTGCGTGCGCTGGCGGAAGTGGTTCATGACTAGAAACAACATCAATGAAGGTCAGCCAGAACAAAACACTTGATGGCCATATAGCGTGGGGGGCCTGAGCCTCAAACTAACAAAGCTCAGCTAGTAACAACCCCAGCCTAAAAGTGACTGGCAGCGGGCTTATTATTTGATCATAATCGTGGGATCCAACGTATCGAATGCCGGCATCATTAAGCCAAGGGTGAGACCATTGGAGAATGCTAGCAATATATCTGGAAACATAGTTTAAACAGTCGGCTCCCTGCGACATATACCTGGCTTATCATATGTTTGCCAAGACTATGCCGACACACAAAGAGGAAGGCCAAGAAGGCCAAGAGCGCAAAGGGACAAGCGATGTGTAGCAAGATCAATATGGGTGAATAAATCCCAGACTACAGTGAGGGTGCAAGAGTGAGAAGCGCGTCACAGAACAACAAAAGGTCAGTGGAAGCCTGATGCCAAGGCTAGACTAAGCTTGAACATAATCATGTCGCGGCACACAAACGAAACACAGACTCAATATTGACGGGGCGGTAGTGGTACGTATAGATGTGTGTAGATAGATAAACATCCAGATCAGTCCGGACCGCGGGGTGGTGGATGTGAGCAACATGACACACGCCCATGGGCGAGGAAGAAGAAAAAAGGAAAAACCAGAATTGGTGCCTGTAATGAAAATCCACGGAGTTGTAGTCACTGTGGTATCAGGAAGTTCGAGTAGCAACAATAGCAATAATTGTGCAGCCAAAGGCGCTGCGGGATGACGGTGTTTTCGGGGACATGTATTCCTTCTTCCTGATGACGCATCACAGGGCCGTATATTATAATATAACGAAATGTAAGGGCATGAAATGAGGTACTAGATACAATTTTTCCCCCCCAATATTACTACTAGTATGTGACCCAATATAAACTCTCCACTCCGCTGTGGCCGGAACAGGGCTAGAAAGATACTTCCATGCAAGTGCAAATTATACGTACAAGAACGGTACTGTGATGTTACTCAGCGAGGCGGCTTCCTAGCGCTGCTCCTGTTTTGGGCAACTATTGTGGAGGCTTTAGTGGGTCGCAAATCCATCTACATTCAACTAGAGCAAAGTAGTAGCTTCCTATCCCAAAGCTTGCCTCTCATTCGCCAATACTTAGAGCTTACTCGCATTTCTTTTAGTTAGTCACCCTTTTCACTTGGTTGTTGTTGTTGTTGTTGTTGTTGGCACTAAGCCAATGCTATCTCTATCCTATCACCGACTAGCTAAAATCTACACACAAAAAGGATCTGTAAAAATGAATGTTAATCATCGAATAGTAAAAATTTATTGCGCTTAGTCCAGAACTTATGATGCTGCTAAATAGAATGTTGGTTTTATTATTCCTCAAAGCTTTCTCCACGTGAAATATCTTTATCCTTATCCTGTTTATGAAAGAAACGTAGCACTGCTATTATTTCCAAACTTCTATCTGAATACAATATTCTTGGATACTAGACATACATACCATTGCCTTGTCGACCCATCGCTACCGACGCTTCTTTGAATCAAGCCTGACTCTGACTGGCTCTCCGTTCAAAATTCCCTGTTTATTTCGATTCGCCCTGCCAAGCGCTTACAATAACCCCAAGAGACACACCACGAAATCTCACCACACCTCCTGGCACGCTCAGCACTATTATTACCCATTACATCAAACACGCATTTCTACAGCCCACCGTCGCCTGTTTCTTGCTCGTCCACCCAGTGAATGCACTGATAACGAAATAAAACAAATCGACAGATTAGAATCCGTAGGCTCTTGGGCCAATAACGCCAGATCGCAGCCGCATCTTCGCACCATCTCCAACGCACTGCGCCTACACACCCCCTGTGCTCCCACGACGGACTGTCATTCGCTTGAGAAGTCCGACGTAATCACCGTTCTGTTTTTGTGCCTACAGCAAAGCAGTCTCTTTCACTTCTCTCCAACTTGGGAAGAATTATCCGCTGTCTTTGCCTGCTACCAGATTGAAGCTACAGCAGGCAGTCTTGCTTCCACAGCGCACGTCCATATTAAACTTCCATCGGCGTCTTTGACCTTTCCACCCGCCAACCCTCGGGCTACCAGAGTCTCTTACAAACACTTCTGTAAAGCGTGAGCTTACTTGATTCTACGGGCCCTGTTTACACCTTCCGCGACATCTATCAGTCACAAGCCACCCTGCGCTCTCACTTTCCCATCCGAGCTGACCTTGTTTTTTCTTTTGCCTTTCCTTTCTTCTTTCCTTTTCCTTTTCTCATTCACTCTCGCTTTTTTATGGCCAATTGGTCACAAGATCAAAAGATCAGTACTACAAGCGAAAGAGTCCACTCCGCAGTGTCCGAAATCCCGTCAATTGGAAAATAGAGTCCACGTCCAATAGCTCTCGAGTTGTTGTCTCCTTTGCTAGGACCCATCGTTAACAACTAATAGTAACGCTATCCACACACTGCTACATTGCTCCCACGGTCGCCTACTACCAAGTCGAAAATTTGGAAGAAAAAAGAGCAATTTTTTGTTCTCTTTTTGCCTCTTCGAGTTCTAGTCGGCAGGTATCCTGCATCTGAATACACCCCGGGGTATTAGTTTCCAATTTTGCCCCTGCCCGCTTCTTTTGAACCCTAGCATCAAACCTGCTTTGGCTCTAAGGTTCCACCTCACTTGCTCCAAAGCCTTGATCTCTGCCTGGCCAAACTTTTCTGAGTCTTCACTTGCTTTCTTGTTTATTCTTTAATACTTGCCCATTACTGCAATGGCACTAGATCAACAAGAACAATACGATTATCCGGGTAAGTCTCAAGATCTCATTTACTCTCGACAAAGCATCGACTCAAGTGGCCAGATCTTTTGACAGTAACCCTGGCTGCTTGTTTCCTCTCGTTCATGATAGAACCCATCAAACCCCAGAACCTCCTTGGTGGCCCCTATTGGTACTGTATCTCGTAGTCTGGCAGTGCTATCTTGGCAAGGCCGCTTGAAAATACTAGTTCCATGAAATTCACACACCCACATTATACCCATACCCATACACATGTATACGCCTAAATCGGTAGCTTCACTATTTATGTGCCAGAGGCTGCATTGGCGTATATATGATCGAGCCCTCGTCCGCCTCCATTTACACCCAGAACCGTCTCTCTTAATCATCCATTCTCACCAACTTTCACCATTAACACTTCCACTAACAACTTTTACTCCTCCTTATATAGCATCTTCTTCAGGTGTTTACTTCAGACAATCGAGTCAATCAGATCTTGCGAAATCTGTCATGAACAACAACCAAGCAAACAACGCCGCCGTCCTTAACAATTTGCCGCCCTCGCCCATGACTCCGTCGTCAGCCATCACCAACTCTCAAATTAACCCTACACCTGCACAGCCCGTCGTTCAGCAAAATGGCCTGCCAACTCCTTCAACAACACCCTCAGGTACTCCTCTGCTTGCAGTAACTAAGTCGCTCCATGAATACGGCTTGACTAGCAATGCGACCACCTCTACTCCCGCTGCCATGGCTGGCAACTTCAATGGCATGAACGCCTTAAAGCAGTCGTTGCCTGCGCCATCGCTGTCAGTGACTGGCTCTGGCCTTCCCACTCAGCCTCACTCCGCTCCCGAATCAAAGAGTGAGACCCCCATCTCGGGAATGAGCATGCCCTCTACTGCGGCTAGCTCTCCCAGACTGTATGTATTCTTATTTCAAACCCTGTTGATCAAGCTCTACCTAAATAATCTACATCTTTGAATAAAAAAAATGTAACGACAATTCTACATCCAAATACATATACTTACATTGTATAAATTACAGTCCTCCCCAACGTCAGAACTCTGGAAGCCAAACTCCTCGAGTACGTCCTCATGCTACCACTTTGAGCATTCCGGGAATGACCCGTTCCAAAGTTTCACCCGATGGCAAGATTGCTGAGCGTGATGTTGCTGCTAAACTAGTCATCATCATGGTTGGTTTGCCTGCCCGTGGAAAGTCATATATCACAAAGAAGATACAGCGTTACCTGTCTTGGCAACAGCACAACTCGCGCATCTTCAATGTTGGTAACCGTAGAAGAGTTGTTGCCGGGCTAACACCGGCTACTGCCCTTCCAGATGCCAAGCCTAGCAAAGATGCTTCCAAGATCGCATCGATGATTCTGCACGGCGGACTTGTCAACCTGCCGCAGCCTCCGGAAATGAGCTTGGATGACGCTGGTGTTGATCAGTCGGCTAAGTTCTTCGACCCTGAGAACACCAAAGCCGCCAAACTCAGAGAACAAGTTGCCATGGCCACCCTTGATGAGCTTCTAGACTACCTTCTGCATGGAGGTGGATCTATAGGCATTCTCGATGCAACTAATAGCACTTTACAGCGACGACAGATGATAGTTGAGCGTATCAAGGCACGCGATGACAAACTTGGAATCTTGTTGATTGAGAGCATCTGCAACGATAAGGATCTTTTGGAGGCCAATATGCGCCTGAAGCTTTCAGGCCCTGATTACCGCGACAAGGACCCTGGCCAATCCTTAGAGGATTTCCGGCGTCGCGTTGAGGCTTATGAGAAGGCCTATCAGCCACTGGGCGACTGGGAGGAAAAGAATGATTTACAGTACATTCAAATGATCAATGTTGGCCAAAAGATCATTCAGTATCGTCTTCGGGGATTTCTGAGTGGCGGCATTGCTAACTATCTGTCGTCCTTCAATTTGTCGCCTCGCCAGATCTGGATAACTCGTCATGGCTTCAGTGTAGACAATGAGGCTGGCAAACTTGGAGGTGACTCACCTTTGACTGAAGGCGGTCATATTTTTGGTCGCGACTTATACAACTTCATAACGCACAAGCGTAAAGAGTGGCTGTATGAGCAAACGGCCCGCACCATGTCCTCATCATTCCCGCCCGCACCTGGTGATCATACTCCCCCATACCCCGAGTTTAACCGTGAGCTCAACGAAAAGAACTTCTGTGTATGGACTTCGATGCTGAAGCGCAGCGTTGATACCGCAGAGTACTTTGAAGCAGATGAGGACTATGACGTCAAGAACTGGGAAATGCTTAACGAGCTCAACGCCGGTAACTTCGAGGGTATGACCTATGAGGACATTGCCAAGAAGCACCCCGAGGAGTACGCCAAGCGCCAAAATGACAAGCTGAACTACATCTATCCTGGTGTAGGCGGTGAAGGCTATCTTCAGGTTATCAGCCGGATGAGAGACATGGTCCGCGAAATTGAGCGCATCACCGACCATCTGCTCGTGGTTGGCCACCGCTCTGTCTGCCGTGTACTGATGGCATATTTCATGGACTTTACGCATCAGGATATCGCTGATATGGATGTCCCTCTGGGCATGGTCTTTGCTATTGAGCCTAAACCGTACGGCATCCAGTTCCATGCGTACCGGTACAACGAGGAGACCGGGTCGTTCCACGAACTGCCTGACTATAAGCCTCAACGTGTCAGTGGCGACAAAATGACTGTTTAAGCAGGTGAGGGCCTACGAACAACTCGCGTAGAGCTAATAGTACCGAGAAACACTCTTGGTTGGTGGCATTTCTTTTTGTTTTCCACAATCCGACGCCGAAACTGAAATGGGCTGACTGGTCTTGTCACCTGTTAGCGTTGTAGGTGCATCTGATGGTCTGACGCAGAAGAGCCTCACCTTAAATGCACTTACAATGACTTCAGAGTCTACTGATGTTTCCGCCCACGCTTGACGGATTCAATACTAGTTACTATGCTACTAGTTTCCATTGGTTCATTCTATCTCTGCCTGGCGCGGCGTTTTTTTGCAGTAGTTGCCAGCGTTCCCTGCAGCTCGTGTTTTTCCTTTATTTTTATTCTGGCCTGTGTTCCTATTGATATTTATATTTTGTTTATTTTCTTTTTCTTGATGGTCGTCTGATAATGGCGAGAGATAGATATCCCTACCTGGCTTATCTCACACGGTCTGGCACCGTCTACTTTTTCGATTTTTTTTTTCGTCATTTTATCTGTCTCTGATCAGCAAACAGCGCTGCCTCCTTTCACGATGCCGAAGCCAGTCTGCACGGGATAGTTTCGTTGCTGCGAGTTTCACACCTTGTTGGGCTGGGCGTATATCTTTTTTTTGCCCTGGAGTTTTTCTTTGTTGTCTTTTTCTACGCCCATTGATGCAACTCAACTTCGGGCCTCCATACCATCCATACCAGTTTATTTTTTCGTATATTTTCTATTTTCTCGGGCGATAGCATCATTTAATGATGTCTACGGCTTCTTTGTTTGGTGTTTACATTGGAAAGGGATTCTTATTTTGGGGGTTTGCTTTATTTTCCTTTCCATATAGCCCTGGGCGGTGGGAAAGGATTCATACTCTATACACAGGACTCTGTCGGCCTCGGGAGCTGGCGCCTAGGGCTGCAAAGCAGTTTTGGGACAGCTTCGTGGACCGACATGACAGGAGAACAGCTTCGTCTCAGCTTTGGCTCAGATTGACATTGTTTTGTTTTTGCTTTTTCATATTTTATATTTTCTTGGCTTATTATTCTTCCGCTATGCATAAAACCACATTACATCATCCGCAGCGTAGCATTAATATTGCATGCGTTGAATACAAATTAAATGATACTTATTCACTACTATGTTCAATGGTTTCTTCTACGTGACTCTGGAACGCTGTCTTTAGTGGCTTATGTCTTTACTGATTTGATAAAATTATCTTTGCCACTAGAAGGCTTATTCTTATCAGACCGCGCTTCCCATCAGCCGTATTGCGGGATTGTCGACGGCGGCCCTGATTGGCTTATGACATAACAAACCCTATAGGATATGAAGTGGCTGCATTTATCAGCTTTGCTAATGATATCTTTATAATAATGTCCTAATTTATGTCTCAAAGCTTGAGAAATCATTGGAAGCTACTACTAATATGTTGGCGTTGCTAAAAACGGGGTAGTCCTCAACTTGCAGGTACCTTTTTTCCTATTTATGCAGTATCGCCTCTGCCTATAGCATCGCATTTAATTTCCATGTGCGTTTAGCTGTTATGCGAGAAGGCTGACAAAACAGAGACGGGCGTATTAAAACATTAATGGAGGCAAAAATGAAATGGTGCTATTGCTTAAGATCGATGGCATTGACTGTAATAAAACTACGCCCATTCCTTCATAGACACATCCATTACAACATTTTGTTGAAGCTTATTGAATTCTAATTGAGCCTCTACTGCATGACTTCTGCTTTGTGTTTCTTGCATGCTGCAATATATCCTATTGCTATATAGCTACAAAGCATGGCTGGATCTCACAGTGGTGGAAGTATCAGCGTCACAAGCCGTTTGAACCCTTTCATCCCGACGGACGTAAAGTGATAGCTGCGCTGCCCGACGAAGCCAACTTCCTGCGCCAAAAGTACTCCTCACTACGCTCTCCAGACGCAACCACAACAGCAGAAACAGCCGCCTCGGCCAAGGTTGACCACGACCAGACCGCGGCGTTAGGTAGCTCGGCGCCGACCTCGTCTCACGTGGAAATTGTGTTGCACGGGTCTGACGAGCACCAGCGATATGTGCGCACGGCACAGCTTCGTGCGGCCCTGGGTGACGATGCACGCGTCATTGACGAGTTGGAGGAGAACCACCATGCCTTGACGGCGGTGCAGGCCAGATAGGACGAGATTGCGGCGAGACTGGGCGAGAATCTTAGCAAGTTTGGCTTTGATGCGCGGCTGCGGACATTTGACGGTGGACAGAATGTCGGCGGCGTGAATGGCGGTAGTGGGAATAGTATTGGAGGAGGGAGCTCGACAGATGGAGGCGGCGATGGATGGGCAAGTGGTGATGAGAGTGAGGGTACTCAGACATCTAATGCTTCTTGGGGTGATCGCAAGGCCGAAAGTGGTACGCTGAAGCTGTTCAAAAGCCTGTATTGTAATTCGGCTGTATTTTTACAAGGGCTTGCTTTGGCGTGCTAGCGAACACTCAATACCTGGAAGCATTGAGCTATCACCGATCTGTCCTACGGTAAGTCTGCAGGGCGTATATATGATCGCGAAGAGATCTACTGTTCAGCTTTACTAACGCCAAGACATAGCCGGGATCATTCATACCAATGGAGAGTATCTCACGGAAGTTCGTACGGCCAACGAGTTGCACCGCTTCATTATCACGTTCATCATGTCGTGGCGTATCTGGTGCGACATCGAGCATACCATGAGTTGGTTCGAGAACGACGACATCTTTCAGCGCCTAGAGCTTCTGTGGGAGCTCGCCTATCTACTTGGGTAAGTCAAGTATTTTGTGAAGCGCCCGATCACAAATACTGAGCTCAGACACAGATCTACTACAAACAAGATCTACGCCACGTCTGAGGAGCATTCGTCGTACACGTTGCTTGAGTCGTTTTATCTGGCCGCTCGCCTCTTTACCGCCGCCCACTGTCTGCTCATTGCCTTCATGCTGCCGCTAATCTGCGAAGCCATGATTGCCCACGCTATAGTGACCGCTGTGCCAGCTGCTGTGTGGATTGGCAGCATCTACGTTGATCTGCCCACGCTCTACGCGGATAGCCATAATCTATATGGAGCTGCGCCAATCGTGGCCCCCTATTCCAAGTAGCGCGCAGCTCGCGATCTAGCGCCATAGAACGCTTCGCTGCTCGATTGTTCGAGTTCATTTCCCTACCATGAACATTGAACACAAGGTAGAACGGACAAACGCCTTTGTCTGTATGGTCCTTGGATACTCCGTCGTCGCCGTCATGTTCCAGTCATGGGCACCGCGGCCTACAGCGTTCCTGGGCAAAGATGTGCTGGGGCTCCTACAGGCGTACGCCTTCAACTGGCTATATCTTGACTGCGACGGCGCCAACATCTACGTGCACGCGATAAGGCACAGCGCTGTAGCGACTTTTGTGTGGCAGCAGGCGCACCTCGTGTTCGTGCTGGGCTACATTATGGCCACGTCGGCACTGTCAAGTCTTGTCGTCGCCAGCGATAGCCGCAACGCAGATCCTGAGCTGCTCGGTGAGAGCTATGCCGATCGCAGCTAGGACTACGTGACTAGTGGCGTACGGTACTTTTATTGCCATGGCCTAGCAATCGCCTTGCTGGCTATGGGCGCTATAGCGACTACGCATACGCATAGACTGCTGGCTACTCGTCGCATGCCAAAGACGGCGCGGTTGGCTCTACGCGTGGCCGTGGCTGTGATATTGTTATGTCTTCCGCGGGCGAAGAGACTCGAGTCTCTGCATCTGGTGGCCCTCTCAGCGGCGCTAGTTTATACCGTGCTGATTGTCGGCATGTCATGCTCGGATGATCCATTCGTGGGCAAGAATAAGGGATGTTCTAGTAATCAGAAGTACTTTGCTAGTTGCAGCAAAAAACGGCTTCTCAAGGCTAAGACTGCCGAGGGCGAAGTCGACTTGGAAGCTTTGGGTTCTAAGGAACGCAGTGAGGTCGATTTATTGTGATATATATTTTGGTATTTACTGAGAATACTAGAAAAGGACTAGCTAGATGGAATTCATCTGTGATGATATAGAGTGTCTAAGTAGTAATCAAAGTACAGGTTTGTTTATAATATGCAATGGCATGGGAAAATCATGAGCTCGTATAGAGAATGTGGTTGTTTGCTTGGTTCATGGCACAACAACAGCGCCACCGGAAAACACCATAATTTGGTGAGAACGCCGCTTGTCAACCTCTTTCTTGAGCATGGTTAGGCAACTGGCGATGATGAAGACACGCATTTCTTCGGTATCGCGCTTGCTTTCGCGCCAGTCACTCAAGTCTACGGCAAGAAGTCCGCCGCCACCAGCAGTAGACGCCGTAGTTCCCGGCGTGCGTGTTTCGGCACTTCGTTCTAGGCTGGCGATTGGCGCTCTGAGCTCTACTTCGCGTCCAGACTCCGCAGCTAAGACGCGCGAAACCCGCTCGAGAAGGAGAAGAGAGTGATGATTACCGTGTTCCTTTTCCCCGTTAACGGTCGACGATGAAGCAGTACTATGTCTGCGCTCCTTTCTGCCAGCATAGCGCCACTCGAACGTTCCCAAGTGTGTGCGCATTACCGTCGTGCGATATAGAAGCTTCTTGGTCTGCACGAGGATAGAATGTACTACAAGCAATGAATCAGATGCCACTGCCGGTGTTTCCTCTACACTGTCCTCGACCGTTCTGCCGCCTGCAATTGTCTCGGCGATAGTGGTATATACTTGGACGGCGGCGTTGATATCGTCCGATGATGACGGTATTGAAGACGGCGCCGACAATGGCTCGGGCGATGGCGTAGGCATGCAGCCGGCCATGGAGCTTAGGACGTCGAAGATCTCAATCTTGGGTATACGCGCCAGCGCAAACGTGTAGATTGTGCGCGCCACCTCGACAGTCTGCCCATCATTGGTGGTACGGACTAAGAAGTTGGTGCGTGTGCGTGCTGCGCTACGGGCCGAGATATATAGCGGCATATCACCGGGGTTCACTGACTGGCCGTCTGTGGCCTCGAACACGGGAATCGGATCGGTGGCGCCCGGCGTCGGGAAGTCCCAGAGAGCTTTACCAGCTGCTTGGATCTGGAATTTCTGGGTAGGCCGGAACGAAGGAGTAGTGGAGGAGTCTTCGTGGGGCTGGTGGTGCTCAGGCGAAGACGTCGGCGACAGGGGGCGTACAGACGACGAGTCGGAGCTGTCACTACCGGCTACAGGAGAAAGATCTGCAGTGTAGCATGGGATGGACGCATCTGGGCCTGTGGAGTCGTTATGGGAAGCAGTTGCAGACAATACCCTGCTCCCAGAAGCATGATGTTGACCAATGCCGAACATGATGGGCAATCTGAATAGAATAGAAGGGAAGAGAAGAGAAGAGAAGGCGATACTGGGTTTGTTTGCTGAGATTGAGCAGGACGTTCATGCCAAAATAGTTTGCAATTGATTCCGAATATAAGCCATGTATGTTGCCACGGCAGCGCGTGATCACGACAACAGAGTTATGAATCAGGCAAGACAGAGACAACAGATGTTGCTCTTTTAAGCAGGCTACTATTATAAGACGCACTTCTGGAAAGAAGAAGATCCTTGGGTGATGTTGGACAGGCTTTAGCCAGGCATTTATATTGTTTATAACCAAACTATCATCCACTATCGTTCATCTTCCTCGGACTGTCCGGTTTGTTCTTTACGGGGTCTCTGGCGTCTTGGACCTTTTATTCACCTGGCCATCTGACTCTAGGGTCTGCTCGCTGTCACTATTTCTGTTCGTTTAGCCCGTAGAGGGCAGTGTTTTTATTTCATAGAGGCCAGGCGTGTTTTGACTGGCATATTGACTGGTCGCTTACGAGAAGCTCGGAGCGCAGGCAACAGAATTGGAACTTAGTAGTCAGGCTAGTCAAATAAAATATACTATATATTAGCATTGACAGAAGCATATGAAAGAGCTGGTCTTAGCATGGCTATTCTTAGAAATCTCTCTGTCATCTAGTTCTCCGGAGTATTCTACTGATTATAGAGATGATGCGAGAAGGTCTTTCTCGTTCTCGCTTATTGTATGAAGCGATACAAAAGACGAGCGAGGTTTTTTATAAGTTTGAAGTAAACGAACCACCTCAGAATTTGGAAGCCTAGTCAGGCCAATTAACGCTGAAAATGGCCAGATACTGCGATCTTACATATATATAATCGCCAACATACTGCCATCTTTTGCTTCTTGTTCTTCTCCCGTCATCTAGCTCTTCCGGCCGACCAGGAACATGTCATGAACTCGCAAACATTGATGGCAAAACAAGGCTTGGATATTGCCCGACTTGTCGTCACTACAACGTAACAAGTTTTGTGGAGATTGTTCTTGTTGACGTCTTGTAGCTATATAGTGACGCTCTCTTTTTCGCCAGCCGCCAACAGCTATCACCGCCGGCTATCTTGTTAGTATCTCCACCTGTTCTCTCCTAACCGTCACACCAGCCAATCAGCGAGCTAATCTGGAATTGAGCTCCAAATAGTGGGTCTGCCAAGGGAGGAGCACAAAACAGACTAAAGATACCACGACGAATGCGCTTTAACCAATCATAGTGCCGGTATGTCAGATAAACTTTTGGTACAAGGAAATATCAATAACTTATCAAAACAGAGTCATATTTTGCTATCTATGTTCATCTTTGATTTGGTACGTCCGACAAACCAACCCTGCCACAGCCTCGAATAATGTTGCCTGCTCTTTTTCCGATGCCGGCATAAGGCTCCGACCCCCCTTTTATATAGACGATACTGCCAAGAGCATTTCGCATTTTCTTGCTTACTAGACGATCTGCGGGATTCAGGTTTAAAGTACTACTGCTTTACATTGCATAGGTAGCATTCCGTGCTATAGAAGCCTTTGGAGTCGGGTTGTTCTCTTTCCTCATGCCTGTTTGCCTATACTAATAACGGCTGAAGAGCATGCCAGAGGTACTAGGTCGTTCCCAAGGCTGGTGGCGTAATCTAGCGTGTACAAAAATAGACAAGAAAAGGGCAGCCTCTAAATATTGCTACGCCATGAACTTAAGGGGTTGATGGCGACGATGATAAGCATTATGTTCCTCGGCAAGCGCCTACGTTCAAATCTGCGGGCCCAAGGACTCGTTTTCGGCAAGAAAGGCTGTCTATTAGCTCATATGGTCTGTGTGCTGCCGTACGTCGTATTCAAGATATTGGCCACCCATTCCCCTCAGATCGAATGGATATGGTTGATTGACAATATTTTATGCTAATCCGAGAAACGAAGCAACGCAAGGCTCATGGAGCAGTGTAAGTGTGCTTGATTAAACTTGTCATAATACTAGCCAAGGGAAGTAAATTAAAAGTAGGCTGCAGAAAAAAGATCAAGGTGGTTCAAGAGGGGAAGAAAATGGAGACGCTGAAAATCTATGCAGCCACCAAGAGAGCCTGAAACTAGGCCCTGCTGTAGACCTCGCCAGCTGTGTATGAGTTGTCCATACCACAGTTCTAAGGGAAACAAGATATTGTTGACTAAGTAAACAAGAAGTGAAATTGAATATTGTTCTTCTCCGTCAAAACCAGAGGGGTTGGGCGCCTCTGGGTATACATGCTTCTACAACCACCAGGACTACTCGCACGCCAGTAGGTTTTGCACATCCGCATCCCCGAAATGTACAGGCGGAAGTGTCACACTAGCAGACGAAGAACGCCATGGCCAGTCATAAAGGCCCGCTGAAAAAAAAGTTTGGGTTGTGCGCTAGCTGCTCTTCCACCCAAGCCGGCCACGTGTTGTAGAACTGATGCGGGTAGTTGACTAGCCGGTTCATGTACTTGAGCCATCTGCCGACGCCGAACTCGAGCGGCACACCGGAACCGCTGCTGCTGCTGCTGCTGCTGCTGACCAGACTTCCGGCGCCTCCGGGACCATTGACAGGAAGTGTATGGGCGTCGGGGCCGTTCCGGTGGGCAGGCTGTTGGTGCCGAAGCTGTTGTTGGCGTTGAGAATCGGTGACGGTAGCCAGCATCTGCTTGAGCGCGATCCAATGCGTAGCCAGTAGGTTCATAGTCTGGTTGTTCGGGTCAATAACACGCCGGAACTGGTCATGTGGTAGCGTCATCCACCAGCGATAGTGCGTGCGCATCACACTGTAAGCTGTGCCGGAGGACACATATAGTGAGGCTACTAGTTCCGACAATATGTTATGGTACTCTAGCTCTAACGGATCGTTGCATAGGGCGCGCAGGTTAGTGACAGCAGTGCTTGCCATGTCGATCCACGGCCGCGGTAGAGATGGCAGCAGCTGCGGGTATTGTAAAAGGGATGAAGACGCCGATGGCGGTTGTTGGTGATGCTGGTTATGATGATGTTGGCTGTTACTACCGGGCGATGACCTTACAGATGCTGCGGTGGCAACTGTAGTAGCCACCGCGGATGTTCCGGGCTTGCATGCCGAGTCGTCTGCAGTCTGCAGTGAAGCGAAGATGGGTGAGAGGCCCTTCATCCACATGTGCATGCCGACGATCAGAATACCGCGCACAAAAGTCATAAACTCGACCATGCCGTCGTCGAGCAGCACGCTCTGGTACGTCAAAGCGTAGCACGTCGCAATCAGCGCATTGGTCTCCTCAATCGACCCGGACAAACGCTTGATATCGTTGAGGCGCCGCTTCAGTGCCTGCACTGCTTTGTAGCGGTGCGATAGTGCAATAGGTGCTAGGCTTGGGTCGCTGCTGACCAAGTCAGAGGCAGCAAGACCCAAGATGGCATGCATCAGATATTCGTGCTAGCACAGGTTAGGCAACTAAAACTCTCTCTGCGACAAGGCAGGTAGATATAATGAATCTTAGGAAGACTCACTGTATGCGACAGGTACGGTACCTGGTGGCTCCAGACCCGAGATCCGGAGTGGGTGTAGGCCAGCGAGCAGTTGGTCAGAAAGTGCTGGAAAAAGCGCATGTCTAGCAGACTAAACAGTGGAATGCGATTGTGAGGTTGGTGCGTAACTTGCGGTACATGAGGATATTCGCATGTTAGGCCGGTCTTGGCGCAATGTCCACATGATGGACGCGTTTCTTGACACTATACGTGCGAGAGAGAAATAAAAACAAAGGTAAAGCGTTAGACAATGGTTTGCGATCTTCTTGCTAGACTAAGCGAGCGTGTTACTTTGAAGCGGGAGGGGAGGGAGAGGAGAGAAGATGGGTAGGAAGGAGACGAATATTATTAATGCAATAATGCAGCATTCGAACCACAGTTAGCAGGCAGGCAGGCAAGCTGATAGACAAGTAGCAGAAATCAAAGCTTCGTTGATAGACGGCACGTACATTAGCGCTGTCACAATAGCTAGTTCGTACCTAAACAGCAGCATGGCCATGGCGTTTTTGACTAGCAGTGATGGCAACTGTCTTTTGCCGTTTCGCTAGTTGACTAGCTCAGACTCCGAGACTCTTGGATCTCTCACCAATACGAGATCCAGACTGCTGGGAATCTGCCAACTTTGGCAGATATCGTTCGCAGATAAAAGACACATGGCAGCTGATCGGTGTATGTGCATTATGAGACTGGAAAGAGCAAGGAAGGGTAGACGGGCTAGGTTGTCTGGAAAGGGTGCAGAAGACAACGACAAACTGTCTCTTAGAACAAGTAAATGAATGCAATTCAGTGTGGTACGAACCTTGATGCGCCGTCTTTTACAGTTGAAGCAGCCTCGGCGAGACTTTGTGTGGCCGCGACGCTCTTTCTTCATGCGTAGTAGCGGCACGTCTCGACGACTGCTAACGCTGCCGGCCGCCGAAGAGACATCTGGAGGGCTTTGTGAACCGTCTTCCACAGAGCATCCGGAGGTGTCCTCCAAATCCAGACCGCCGCTGTGATCGCCGTGACTTGATGAGGCAAAGCCATAGCCGGCGTCAGGGAACAGAATGGAGTTCAGCTCCATGTTAGAGGTCATGTTGTGCATATTGCTCATATTGGGGTCCATAATGCCGGGTATTGATGTGTATAGAGGATACCGGTGGTAGAGAGAGGTCATGTCTGGTATAAGGGCCAAAAAATATAGATAAAAAGTAGGAATACTACTAGGGATGGATTGGGTAGTAGTAGCCAGCTATTTTAACAGAGGGCGCGAGATCGTTGCTTTCTCTCTCTGAAGGGTAGCCACTAAGTAATGAGAGGAAGACAGGTGACCCTTGGGGCGTAGATTTAAAGGCATCCGTTGAAATGGGCGTTGGAATAGTCGTTGGAGCTGCTGTCTGAGGGTGTTATTGCGTTTTAACTCTTTTTTTTCCTCTTTTATCTTGGGTTCTTTTCTCAGAAAAGTCACAGTCTGTAGCTGGCTCAGGGGAAAGAGGAACTAAAACGAAGAAAGGGAAGAGACTAGAAAAAAAAGCAGTAGAGAGAAAGAGAAGGAAAACGATGGGGGGGGGGGGGGGGAAGAAAAAAAGATCCAGGAGAATAGAAGCAGAAGACCCAGAAAGAGTGAGTTGTTGATTAAGAAGCGAACACGAGAAATTGAAAATCCTGGACAGGGAGACAGGACGATTTCCTAGGTGCTTATTTGCATAATGATGAAGTTGTGAAGGAACGGAGAAAGGAAAGGAAAGTGAAGGAAAGAAGGTGTAGAGCGAAAGGGCCGCTCCGGCTTATAGCGACGTTGCTCGTCTACACCGCAGACGGACAAACAAAAAGACTCAAATGGAGGGAACTCAAAACCCACAGTATCTAATTTATCGTGCACTAAACTTAAGGCTCAGGCTTCGTGTTTGGCATATCGTGAGAAAAAGGAAACAAAAAGAAAGCTACAACCCTAGTTAGAAACAAGGCTCGCTGATCGATAAGTGCTTTAACGGGCGCCTATTCAAGACAATAACATGGCGGGTTAGGTTGTTCATGATTTCCAAATGGAAATGAGGAAAACGATAGGGTCTTGGGCCTGAAGAACTTATTGTCTGCTATTCTAGCGCATTGCTAGGCCGATATTCGCCCAAGATGGACGATGGACCATTGGTCCTTTTCTCCCTTCCTTTTCTACTCTACTGTAGTACTACTACTACTTACAGTTGTACCCGCAGTTTCTGCTTAGGTTAGTTAGCAAAAGCAGAAAAATTGCAGGTAGACAGGGAAAAGGACGGGCACAGACCTTGACTCGGCGGTCAGGGGTCGGCATTTGATCTTTGGTATAGTGTATTTGGTGATGCAGAAAGAATCATGGAGTTATCAGATAAGTCGCGGGCGCCGAACGACCTTTAAGCGCCATACGGCAGGATGTTGTTAGTCTTTAACGCGCATTCTGTAGAGGAGTCCCCTTCGGAGCGCGCTAAATTCCAAATATCACAGCAGTTTGGCGCTTACCGGTCGTTCGGTGCTTGTGTGCTGCAATTTTCTCAGAGTTATAACAATCATCATTCTAGCATGTCTAACACGCCATTGGGCTGGGCTGTCCAAGAAACCTTGAGATATAATACTTTATAGAGATTATCTACTTCATTATCTCTTCTCGCTATAAGCACCTCTTCATCAGCAAAGACCTGTCACGTAGGCTTTCCTAGGGAACTTGCTAAGCCTACAATACTAGGACTAACCTGTAATACTACTATGTAGGACTGGTGGTTTCCGCGCTATGCTACGCAGCTTCTCGCCAGCCGACACCGCTGGTGATAACTTGTTGGTTGCTTTCGCTCGAGTCGTACATTTCTATTCCATTTCGGGTCAACAATAGAGGTAAGCCTCACTAAAAGGAAGGGGCACCATATTCCAAGGATTCACTACAAGAAGTGCACCAAAAACAAGGAACGAGAAAAATCACTGCAGCAACTGCAATACACAGCATAACATTATACGCTATTTCGAGTCATTGTGTTTTACAGATGGGTTCTTCTATCCTTCTATAGGATAGTTTCTGTGGTGCATCATCTTCTAGAACGGAGGAAGAGTCCGTCTATCAAGACCGGACCGAAACCCTAACGCTAGGACTAAGTCGCCACCACGGGCCATATGCTAGAAAGTATTACCCATTTCCTTGTGTCACTTCATACTACAACCCTCTGCAGTTAGAGTTTATCTTGCCTGCGGTAGACAATAGTTATTAGTAGTGTCATATATTAGCCCATGAATTTTTACATATCTTTGTTTCTACATAGCTTTTATTCCCCTCCCCTCCCCATTATTCAGCCTGTGCTTGTGACACTAGCGTCTGCAGGCGCTGTGATAAATCTGCATTGGTCGCATCCTCATTGTTCTCTTGTCTCCTTTGCCTAGGCATAGAGTAGCAAGAGCATCAAGAATCTGGGAGTAAGAAGTAGGCGCTTTACTTTGTCTTGGCCTATATCTCTCAGGAGAAACGCTCTGGGTCTGAAAAAAAATCGCTAAGCTTTGCTCCATCGCATCAACTTAATGAAGGCCGGCCCGTCTACTTACACCAAGACTAAATCTGGCCGCGCATGGGTTCTTGCTTTGTTTACTGGCATACCCAAAATTCTTAAAAAAAGCGTCTCTCAAGTTTGTTTGTTGCGCTAATGCCTAGAGTCACCCTTTCTGTACCATATATAGTTAAAATCAACGCATCAAAGCTTCCATGGAGTTGCAGTCCAGAATTTCATCCCCTCCGGGCTGTTCATTAAGGTGCTATTTACTACTGCTGCCTTCTTTAGGCTGCATCAAGCTAGCCCATGCCTTGCTTACACACTCACAAATGTTATGGATGCACACATTGTCTAACCTGGAACGGAGATTAGTAATCATCTAGATAGTTGTGGACTGTATTCATATATATATATATATATATATATATATTCGCATATGTACATGTCATGGTGTCATTGAAAAGGCTCCGATCTAGTCGCCGGACTTTACAAATCTCTAGCTAATCTCCTCGACCCCTTCGCTAAGCCGACTAACAACATAGTTCTTCCGCCGCATGATTCTTCTTCTTTGAGACTTATCCTTATCGAGGTTGATCAGGGGCTGTTACTTATAACTAAAAGCTGTAGCAATACATAGACACCCTCTTGATCCAATATCAGCGTCTTAGTTGAGAAACACCCAATACTTGCAGCGTATGGATGTAATATACATGTACATGTACATATAGATCATCCCATGAATAAGGCTGTTTAACATTAAGACTTATAAATAAATAGATGTACTAAGTAAACTAAACACAGCAGGAAGCCACTATTTCTACTCTGCGGAATGCGACATGACCCCACGTCCGTACCAATCGGCAATAGTACTGAATTTGTCCTCGCTCCTCTCTAGTTCTGTCTTGAACAGCTCATGCTTTGAAGCATTGTCTTCCTGGGCACGGCGAAGGGCCCGGATCGTTGCGTTCTCGCCAGCACATAGCGGGCATTCGGCATCGGGATCAGCGCCCCCACCACGCAAGCATCGCTGATGGAAGCTGTGCTTGCATAAAAAGTGTACGATGGGCAGTTCCAGTCCGGCGCCACAGTCAGAACACCGTGTAGCCTGAAACACAGCCGGCTTTGTGCTAATTTCGGCTAACTCAGCACGCTTCTGTTCAGTTTCTGAGTAGATGGCAGCAATGCGCCTTCGGCTAGACGCAATCTCACGACGTTCTCGCTCAATGGTCTCGTTCAAATAAGGCTTGACCATGCCCATGGTGGCTACGCCACCTGCATTCTGTGCCTGACCAACAAGTGTTTGTATCACTTGCAAGGGGGCCATGAGATGATCTTCGTCAATCTTATTAAGGACAGTTGCTAGCTCGTCAGAACCAGCTTCTTCCAGAATCTTAGGATCTGAAGTTAGATAGGCCAATGCAGCAGGATACAGCTGGGGCTCATCACCTCCGTACTTCCGGAGTGCCTTCAGTGCCCCACGCGTGTCCTTTGCTGCCGTGTAGGACCGGAAAATGTCAAATAAAAGACCGGCTTGCTCCTTCACCAATATTGTACCATCTTTGAAATCCGTAAGATCAGATAGAAGAAGAACATCAGAACTCTCCATAGGAATGTTTTCCCCCTCGATTAGTTTCTTAGCGCGGGCTTCCCATTCCTCTCGGTTTTCTCCCTTCTTCTCTGCGGCCTTGCGTAGGTACATCTCGAACAGAGTCGTATACAGATCAGTTCTATCAGACTCCTTGACATCCGGTTCCTTCAGGCATGCCTCTAGGAATTGCATAAACTCATCGGGGTGGTCAATAAAGGATGAGAAGGCGGACCGCGGCGGGGGTGCTGTGTACTTTGGTGCAGGAATGTCGTCCTCATCAACTAGAATGACATGGTTGCGGACCTCGCCTTTGCTAGGAGTGCCAGGAGACCCCAATGATGAGTTATTGAGGTAAGGAAGAGCAATGAAGTTAGTAAGATTCTGCACTGCTGTTGCTGCATAACCGGAGCTAGCGGGTGTTTGGAGATCAACAGGAGCAACATCGATCTTTGGTCTATAGCGACCAGTATAGTAGTCTACAAAGACCTTGGTTGCTTCCTTTGGGCAATTGTCGATCAAAACTCGCGCATACTTCATCAAGCACGGATACGCCTGTTGTGTTGTTAGCAAGAAGGGTTGCATTAACTCAAGCCTCAAGTACTATTACTTACTGTGTCTGGGTGTTGACGACAGATAAAATTAAGAGCCTCTGTGTACTTTTTAGAGTCTTCGACTAATATGTCGACCACCATATCAATCTCGCCATGTTGTTCTGCTAGATAGGCTGCTTGTTCGAAGTACCCACCCTGTCTGCACATGGAGATGGCCGTGTCCAGGTCAAACTTGAGATCTCCTGGCGATTTAATGAATTTTTCAAGCTTATCAATATCTTTCAACTTGGCATAGCAGTTAAGTAGCAGTGTTGTGTGATCGGCCGTTGCTTTACGATGCTCATGAAGTTGCTCAAGGTAAGATATCAAGTTATGTATCCGTTGAGTATCCAAAAACTAGCCATCATGTTAGCAGCTGGCCAGTCTTTGTTGTACGGCATGGCGAGACAAACCTTTCGAATCACTTGCGAGGGTTCTGTGGTGTCAATAGCGCGAATATACTGCACCATGGCCCCATCAAAGTCATTCTTCTGGTACAAAAAATCGCCAAATTTCCGGAAGATCAGACTCTGCTGTTCTGGGTCAAGGCCCGCCTTCTGCGCTAGCTCCAAAGCCAAGGGATACAGATTTCTTTGATACAGCATATCCAGTTTGCTTTGAAGAGACTTCTCATGATACCTTGATATCTGCTTAAGCGTTAGCATATAGATCGACATTAAAAGATACTTCGTGAGGGAACCATACATTGCCATCTTGAGCTAGCATGAAAATGTCACCCCATATCTCAAAGACATGCTTGACAGCAGTCACTACGGATTCGGTGTGTGCAATAATGCGCAAATTTGGCTCTAACAGCAAAAATGTTGAGACATTTAGAATATCTGCGGCCGCTCCGAACCTTCGCATCGGTTCTCGTTGCCTACGATTAGAGTTTTCTGTTGGCGGGCAGATCACTGCAACATAGTTCCCATAGACTTTGATCAAGCTCTTGGCACCCTCGTATGCACAAGGTGGACCACGGCCATCTATAGTATAGTAATAAAGCGCGTCTTCTCTTGCAACGATAACATCGCCTGTCTTTTCGTCACAATCCATGCAGCCAACACCACAGCCTGTATCCTCAACAGTTTTTGGGGGAAGATTTTGGCCCTTCTTCGATATCACAATGCGCAAAATTCGGGATGTCGTCGATATAAAAAGCGTAGTATCTTGTTCGTTGGTTAAGAGTTCAACGCCGGTGATAGGCTCGTCTGATTCGTGAATGATACGCTGCTTGGCGCCTAGATCGTTGATAAGGTCGCCACGGATAACCACGACGGCGCCGTTTGCGAAGCCAACCGCGATTTGGCGGAGATCATCAATGGCAGAAAACGCCGAAATCTAGTAAGGGAAAGGTGTTAGCTTGCAAAGTAACGTTAATGTTAGGGAGCTACCTACCGGGAACTGTTTCTTGTTATTGTTTATTACGAGCGTCGTCAAGCAAGTCGGTAGGTTTGTCTTTTTTACAGGTTTGTCCAAAGCCCAAACCTTGAGAATAGGCGCATTGCTCAGGTCCTCCTATTTGATGTTAGAAATGAGTATTGAAATAACTATGCACACGACTCTGCAGAGTGGCTTACTGATATTGTGACAAGAAGACTTGTCCCTTCGACTTGGCGCATGTGAGTGATGGAGCCAACGTCATGGGCTTGGAAACTGCGAACAATTTTCCATCTAGAGTTGACGATGCGCACATATCCATCGAATGAACCGAGAAACAGATTATCAGAGCCGGTACAAACACATGATATCTCGTTACTCTGGAAAAATATGCGAGTCTCGTCATCGAATAGCTTCACTTGGGTAACATCGAAGAAGTCAAATGATTTCCACTATCTGGAGTTAACAGCGATGGTACATGATAAAGATGTGGGCAGGATTACCATACCGATAGAGCCATTTTATAGGATATGTGTTATAGTCTCAAGAAAACTTGCCTGTCAAAGAAGCGATAGATCAAGAAATCGCATAGCGTATCACCAAATTTGCGCGATGTTGAGGCTTGGGTTCCAACACTCCTTGCGATGTCGTCAGTGGTTGATTAAAGCTTAAGCTTACAGCTCTCAACCCCTGCCGATGGTGAATCACGTGTTGTCAATGACCTGAATATCAATAGGGTTAACCTGACCATTGTGAGTAACTACATGAATAGTAATATAATTTACGTGACGTACTTGTGCTTGTCTTATGGAGAAAGTGACGGTATTGCAAAAAACAAGCTTAAGAAGGGAGGGAGCATCGCCATATCATACAGACAAGTAATAGGGTTACCGATTTGAACTTTTAGTGTACAGAATACGTAGATAGACAGTCTGATGACGCAATATCCCATATACAGCGTGTGGGCACCCTATGGTATCTTATTATGTCCTGAATACAAGAATTTATTTTTTGAGCAGAGCCCGACTTGGCCCACCTCAAGATTAGTTGTAGGCCCACCATATGCTTTGTTTACTGCGAACCGCTAGGCTTATGATGCCTTACTTAATCCATTGAATCCAGTCAACCAGCCTTGCCCTGTTACATAATGCGACGTCCGTACCTAAAGTCCGCATCATCACTAACGCAACTTTGCTGAACAAGCAACGACGTGGTTTTCATTCCAACCACTAACGCTTTTGCAAACTATTTTCAGACTTAATTTCTATATTTCGAATTTTTTTTTGTGGTTTTCTCAACAGTCTATTGATTTAAGTTTATTTTCTATTGCCTGTCCGATTGTCGCCGTCAAGTATCACTGCCGTCGTCTTTGCATCACAATCTGCTTAGAATTGAACGATCCGACAACTCCATATAGCATATTAGGCATTAATCATGGATCAAAACAACAGCCCTCACCCGGACCCTTCCGCCCCAGGAACTCCCAAGCCTAATCAGACTCCCGATGCCCCGGACTCGGAAACTATGGAAAAGGTATACGATGTCTGCTTGTCTTGAGAGTTCAACATTTCTAATAGCTACTCGCATATATTGTAGATCCGTCTTCGTCGCCTTGCAAAGCTTGGAAACGCGCCTAAAGAAGCATCGGAAGCCTCTGATCAAAGTTTCAGTATCAGTTCGGCCCAGACTACCAAAACACCAGAGTCTTCGAGGACGTCCCGACTTTCTACCAATACCACTTTGTCGTCATCGCTTGTTAAAGCTACAGCAGAAAGTAAGCCCACTACAGGTACCATCGGAATGAAGCGCCGCAGAGAGGGCAATGACATTGACTCGTCTCCCTCAGACAAACCAACGATTGCTCCCGCCCGTCGGATTGTGCCTATACTCGAAACCATGGACGACTTTACGGACAGAGTCTTGACAGAGATCCTCCATGCTACCGTTGACCCGCAAAAGCGCACCCTCAAGTCCGATTCTTCTGTTCATCTTACGTTTCTTCCATCACTAAGTGAAGAGCTGGCTTCTTCTGAAAGGCCACTAAAGCTCAGCACTAGTGTGCTAGATTCTGCATTCATGGAAGTTGTTAGTTTGTTCACGTTGAAGAAGCCACTACTTCACTATCTGTTGCCTGCTTGGAGCAGAGCACAAGCACTTCGATGGGCGCCAATTCGCGATTCAGTCACAGAAAAGCATGAGATTTTGGATGAAGCGAAACGCATGTGTATCAGCAACTGCATGTTTGCTCTCGCCATGCCTGAGCTATATGGGTAAGTTGCTAAATCTGCGATTTAGTCCTGCCCTCACATACTAACCACAAAATTTCTGTAGTCGTGAGCAAGATGAAGATACCAATAATTCTGCACTGCAACTCGCGCACCACTTGACACTTCATCCCACAGATCCTCTTGGAGTTGACGATGAATTTCTGAAAGAAGCTATTCGTCGCTTTGGCGAAATGGAGGGATTAAGCAATGTTTTTGCTGAAGCTCTCAGGGTTCTAAGCTGTTCATTGGCTGATATGAGCATGGAATCTAATTACTCTGGCCATCTAGCTGTAAGCTTACTAGCTACTTACTTGAATATCAGAATTGAATATAGCTAACATCCCTTAGGCCTTTGTTCTATATTCTAGATTTCCAGATCTACTCCGGGCTGTTGCTAAACATCCTGCTTTCCTTGATGCTAAAAATGGCCCTGACCTGGAGAAAAACACAATCCTTGGGCCTTTATTCAAATTATCACCACTCCGACAAGAGTCTGTGAAGGTTTTTTTCCATTCACCTCGCACAATGGATAAAGGTGCTATTTCAAGATCACAAGATTCCATGAGAATGACCCTACAGGGTTTGCAAACAGATCTTTTCAGTATAATCCACGCCTTTGTTCGGGTTGATACCAATACCCGCAACAGGACACTAGATTGGTTTGCGCTAGCTGTCAACCTAAACCATAAGCGTAGAGCCATACAGTTCAAACCAGAGGAGGTTTCCTCTGACAGCTTCATGGTCAATATCACTCGCGTACTGGATCGCCTATGCGAACCATTCATGGATTCTACATTCGGCAAGATGGACAAAATCAATGCTGATTACTTCCGCCAGAACCCGCGTGTCAGTATTGAAGATGAAACCAAGATCAACGCAGATGAGGCCAAGTCCAAAGAATTTTATAGTGTCCCAATTCCCGGGTCAGCGCATTTCATCTCGGAAATATTCTTCCTAACTCTTGCAGCCCATCACTACGGGATAGAATCTGTATCACAGCAGCTAAAGAACATGGACCGCGACATAAAGCACTATGAGAAGAGCTTGGCGAAGATTGAATCAGAACGCCCAAAATTTGCTAATGTAAGTTATGGTGTTATCGAAGTTGAGAATGATTAGAGACTCAACTAACGTTCGCTACAGAACCCCGTACAATTGGCACGATTTGAAGAGGTTGTTAACCGTCATAACGAATTCATTGATCAACTCATCGGCCGTAAGCACTCCATCATCGGAATATTGATGGACCAGAAGATGCAGGAGACGTCAGTTCGTTTCATGCGCTATGTCGCCGTGTGGTTGCTGAGAGTTGGAAGTCAAACCAACTACACCCCAGATGGCAGTATTACACTTCCACTTCCCGAAATGGATAACATGACATTCTCATGCTTGCCCGAATACGCGTTGCAAAGTGTCACGGAGAATTTCAAGTTTGTCTATCGCTACGTACCGCAAATCCTCTCTTTTTCCACTGGACCAGAACTCATGGTTCTTTGCATTACCTTCTTACAATGTTCTGATCTGATCAAGAACCCCTACCTCAAGTCGTCACTGGTAACCCTGCTATTTTCAGGCACTTGGCCCATCAGCCAATATCAACCTGGAATCATGGTTGATCTTCTTACCACATCCGACTTTGCCAATAAGCATCTTCTTCACGCCTTGATCAAGTTCTACATCGAGTGTGAAAATACCGGTGTTAGCTCGGCGTTCTACGACAAATTTAATATCCGATACGAAATTTTCCAGGTTATCAAAGTTGTTTGGAACCGTAACGAAGTATACAGCCAGCAGCTCACCCATGAAAGCAAAACGAACAGAAAGTTTTTCGTACAGTTTGTCAACTTGCTGCTAAATGACACCACCTATGTCCTGGACGAGGCCATGGGAAAATTTCCTCAAATTCGTACTCTTGAGCGAGAGTTGTCCCCCGAGTCTAATGTGCCTCTTAGCCAGGAAGAACGCCAGAAAAAGGATGATGAACTTCAGCAACTAGCTTCATCTGCCACTAGCTACATGCAACTTGCCAACGAAACTCTGGAGATGATGAAACTATTCACATCGGCACTCAAGGATGCCTTTGTCATGCCCGAAATTGTCCATCGCCTTGCGAGCATGCTGAACTATAACTTGGAAACTTTGGCTGGTACCAAGGGCAGCCAGCTTAAAGTCACAAACCCGGACAAGTACCATTTCCGTCCCATCTCCCTCCTATCTGACTTTATTGATATCTACATTAACCTGGGATCTGTCCCTGCGTTCATTGAGGCCGTTGCTGCCGATGGTCGGTCTTATAAGCCTGAAATTTTTGATCGCGCATTTGATATCCTCAGTAAAAGATCAAGGAAGGATCCAGCAGAGATGACTCTTTTCAACCTAGCTAAAGAGCGCTTCTTCTTGGCTAAGATTGAGGGTGATCAAGCTGAACTAGATCTTGGTGAAATTCCAGCTGAGTTTGAAGACCCCATCATGGGTGATCTGATGAAAGATCCGGTGTTATTGCCATCTCACAACATTGTTGATAGGTCTACCATTGTGCAACATCTACTCTCTGATGCTAAAGATCCCTTCACAAGACAGCCGATGACTATCGATGATATCGTGCCCGAAACTGAGCTCAAGGCAAAGATTGACAAATGGAAAGAAGAGAGATTGGCAGTCGCTAAAGCCCGTCTTCAGGCTGAAACTGATGCTAAAGCTGCCGAGGAGGGTCCATCGATCCTAGATGCTATGGACACTACGGAGTAAGAATGTCAAAGGAGAGGCCTGAAATTGACATAGCACACACGAAACTAGGCTTAGTGCAAATCTGTCAATACACACAAAATTACTTTGAATATAACATACACTTGAATTCACTGATGAAATCTTGACAAAGTGTTTGTGAATAGATCATATTAAATTCGATTAATCGTCGCCATTTTTGACCATGAGATATGTGCAGAATCACAAACGCCTAGATACTGAAAGGCATAAATATGTACAGGTACAGGAGATAGTTAATATAACAACATTAAGTATCACATGGGATTCTTAGATCGAGACAGAAATGGCCTCCTCGAGAATCTCCATCGCCTTAATAATCTCCTTTTCCTCAATAGTCAAGCTCGGGGTGATTCTAAGAGTGTTAGTTCCAGCAGTGATAATTAGTAGACCACGCTCTCGAGCCGCCTGAAGAATATTGGTTGGATCCTGATTTAACTGAACACCAAGAATCAAACCCTTGCCACGGACCTCAGTGATGAGATCGGGGAAGCGCTTCTTGAGCAGCTCTAGGCGCTCACGGAACAGAGCACTCTTGGCCTCAACGCCAGCCAGCAGCGCAGGATCAGTCAAACGACCAACAACGTAGTGGCCTAGACGGCAAGCGAGAGGGTTTCCGCCAAAAGTAGTTCCGTGATCACCAACTGTAATCTTCTTGGCAACATCACCGGTTACGATAGTAGCACCGATAGGAAATCCATTTCCTAGGGCCTTGGCCGTGGTCACGATATCCGGATGGGCGGCCGGGGGGAGATGAGAGTGAGCCCAAAGCTTGCCAGTACGAGCCATACCGCACTGGATCTCGTCGTAGATGAGAACAGCGCCAACAGCGCGGCAGCGGGAGGCCAGGGCAGAAAGGAACTCGACAGAGCCTTCGTTGACACCACCCTCGCCTTGGATTGGCTCGACAATTACGCCGCAGGTTTTTTCGGTGACCAAGGCATTGATACCGGCGACGTCGTTGTAGGTGCCGTAAAGATGACCAGGCACCATGGGGGAGAAGGGCTTCTGGTATTTGGGATTAGGTGTAGCAGACAGCGAACCCATGGTGCGGCCGTGAAACGCTTTGTGGAAAGAAACAATCTCATGCTTCACACCAGAAGGGTCCAGGACTTTTCCGGCCTTGCGCGCAAACTTGATAGCAGCCTCGTTGGCCTCAGAACCAGAGTTGCACACAAATACAGCCTGGGCGTTGTGCATGCCGCCACTTGCCTTAGTCTGTTCCACTAGGGCCTTGCTGAGCGCGCCGGTCCAAGGGTTGTAGTACAGGTTGGAAGCGTGGACGAGCTGGCCCGCCTGCTCAGCCAGGATGCGCGTGAATTCAGGATCGCAATGGCCCAGTGAGTTGACAGCGATGCCACCAGTCAAATCGAGATATGCGCGGTCTTCGGCATCGTACAAGGTAGAACCGACGCCGCGGACGAAGACAGGCGTGGGGCGTGAGTACGTGGCCACCATGAAAGGCTGCGAATCAGCCACGATGGAAGCGCTCTTAGATCCGGCAGCGGGGTCGCGGTGCGAAACCGTCTGTGGCAGTCAAGACTTCCACGGTCAGTTCGGATAAGTAGGTATGCAGTAGCAGTATGGGAAACACTTACAGAGGCTGCGCGGACCAGAGGATGATGCAGCGATGACGCGGGGTGGGTCATAAGCTGGCGGCGCAAAGCAAAACGGAAGGCCATTTTCGAGTGTATTTAGTTGGTGCGATGGGAAAATAAGAAAAAAAGGTACCAAAAGATAAAGATGAAAGAACAACCACAATGGTGAAGGAGGCGCACAATAAAATCAATGAAAAACCAACACACGATCTTGCTGCGAGAAACAGTCGGCTTGACAAAGCGGATATGTGCTACGGGCTGGCCTGTTGCTAACAAGTAACTCACAGCTCAACAATGATAGCCAGGGCAGCGTTGACAGATATGAAAAGGTAAGGGCAGATGTTAGTACTACATGTTTTCTAGTGTTAACTCACTAGGTGATTTTGTTAGTCACATCCGCAGCCCAAGCATCCAGGTTGTAGAGAAACACGCTCATGTGGGGATTTTGCTGATGGATGACTCTATCGAGAAAAATGCTGCAAAACCAGCTAAGGTTTCCACTAATTCGCAGCCTCATCTCTAAATTTTTTGGTCCTCTGTTGGAGGGCTTATCGATAAACCTACATATTATTTGCTTACACTCTTTGCTTCATGTGGCGAGGCTCTGCAGCTGGCCAGCCGATTTGATAACAGAACTCCCAAAATCTATATTGTCTCCTTTGAACGATGTGGGAATCCAAAGGCCACACTTCGGCACACACTATCGAGGCAACCAAGATAGCCTGTGCATTTGCGGGGAGCTCGTCAGATAGCTCATAGCTAACTAACCGTCGCTGTTTCTGAAGCTGTAATTTTCAAGGTGTTAAATACAAGACAACAACAACAACAACAACAACAACAACAACTAAAAGCTAAACGTGATATTACGTGATATCTAGCTAAAGGGTATTAGGGTCTACCACTGCTGGTTCGGTTTCCTCATTGTTACCACTCTCCTCGTTCTCTTCACTCTCATCTCCGCCTGGGCACGTCACCAACGTCACGTTAAAGTCTGGCAAGCACTGTCGTAGAAAGTTGCCGTGGCCTGGGTTGGCGCCTTCCGGCCATTTAATTGGCGTGCAAGCTGGATCTTCGCTTTCCAGCATCAGTCGTTGATCTTCAAAGGGCGTACCGAACACATCGCTCAGGCTGATGAAAAGCATCTTCGGGTCTTGGTCTGTGTCCAGTGTGTAGCCTAGAATCAGCTGGTTGCCTTCTTCGTAGATTGCCTTTTCGTCACGCGTCACTTTTAAGGCAATGCCAGAAGATTTGTCGTCGCGGTGGATTCTCTCGCAGTATGATCCGTGGGCTGCAGCAATGCGGTATCGAGGGCTCACATCGGCGCCTACCGACCAAAGATAAAGAGGATATGAACACTGGTTGATGACAGACGCAAGAACTTCGCCTGCTGTAAGTTTCAGAAGAGTCATCAACGACAGTATAGCATCGGTATGCTTAGACAGGATCATAGCGTCGAAAGTAGAATTGGAAAACTAGTAGTCGAGAACGGCGAACTTCTGGGCTTTCTGTTTTCATGTTAGCTTGAAAAGAAACAAATCAGCTGTCTATAAGTATTGTTTTCTCACATCGCAAAGTCCTTGAAATGGCGGCTCGCAGTGTCACGATCGCATGTAGAACCTTGAACGCGATGTTGATGAACTGTCGATCGTAGCAGCTCAAACAACAAGAGCTGAACAACAGAAGTATTATTCTGCAATGTGTAGCAAATGCATGATTGCGGCCTCTATGTTTATTAGATTGTCTACTTATTTGGTTAGCTTTCCTTACTGTTTTTGTTTGTTAGAACAAGGCATTCACTACTAATCTAGAACCTTATTTTTGCCTGATATTCAGAAACTAGGGTCTAAGGTTTATTATTAGGGTTAATGACGTCAGTTGTCGTTACCGAAGGCCCTGGTCAAATCGGCAATGAGTTACAAATCACTCCAATAAGCACACACGAATGTGCAACCAGAACCCCAAGACAGGTGCTGTCCGACTTCTGGATAGGAAAACAAATGGCAGCAGTTGAAACGGTTGCATTGCATTGTACGTAGCATCTCGCCTATCTAGTAGAAGAATATAGTGCGTGATTGCTTGGTAAGAAAAACAAGAACTCGCTGTAAGCAGCAGACCAATACGTGCTTGAAAACTGTGCTTGTCAAGACAATCTCGAGAGCTCATGACATGCAAAGGTATCTGGTGATCAGGTTTCTACTGTCAAAAAGGTTGCCTTGGCCAAGGTCACAGACTATAAACCCCAGGTTTTGACTGTAACTAACACTCGATTGGCCCCTTACTCCACGCCATTTCCGCCATTCGCTTCGGCAGGCACTCTCCACACTGGAAATTCCACTTTCACATGTCAAATCATCACCATAAGCCCGCTCGATACAAGTCGCATATCGACGGTCTGAATGATTTTTTATGTGCTGTATTGCCACACATAGGTGAAACCTACATAATATGTTGAAAAAGGCCCGCAAGACATATATTACTTGCGACTTAAAAGATTTAGAACACGAGCATATGTTACCTAGAGTCTGGAGGCGGGCAGTTGAATTGCCTCATGGCTCACAAGCGTACCTTGTATCCAGCTTTCCGCTTGCAATTGCCAATGTCTCTATCGATGTTACAGGGAGCCAACCTATCTAGTCGTAGCCGCCGCACAAGGAATGAACGCCAAAATCAGAAGCGTTTCATCAGACAGTGCGAAAGAGATCGTCCGTGGCTCTTTCACGTGAGCTAAGATCGAGCTTGTTGTTGCCGGGATATTTGTACTTCTTTGTATTTCTCTTGTTTGTTAGACATCCATCTCTTTGAAAGTCTCGCATGATTTGTTCCCTTATATTTCTTTTGGTCCGCGTGACTGCCTAATATACTATTATCATATATAATCTCCCGGTGTTTTTTTTTTTTTTTGCTACTCTCTGTGCCGTGACTAACATCTATGCGCCGTCCAACCTACGCGCCTAATCCTTTATAGTTATCCATCGCATTATGCTCGACCATGTTTTAGGCCGACCTTCAGCTCGATCACGGCGGCTTCAGGTTCTGGCTGTGCTCTCGTTCTGGCTTGTGTATCTCAAACGGTCAGTCTCTGTGCTTAGTCTCCGTGTCAAGTCACACGCAACTCTTTCATGTTTCGCCAATTAACCATATATTTGTACACATAGTGGCCACAAGCATGGACCGCCGGTCCTACGTGTGCTCTCAAAGTTCTTTCGAAAGAGACTGACGCCATGGCAAATTGTTACTATTACCATCATGTACCTGTACGCTGCTCGCAATTTCTCGTCACTGGTGGGACTTTCCAGCCCCGATCCTCTATCCAAGATGTACGAGGCTAGTTTCTTCAGAGCCACATGGGTCTTGACAGCTCTCGACGCTGGCTTCTGGACCGCCATGAAGATCAAGAGCCGCCGTCTCCGAGATCTCTCTTCCATCATCTTTACCGTTTTCTATCTCTTCGCAGCTGACGCAGCTGACGAAAAGGTCCGCCGTGTCCGCGGGAACCTTACTATCGATCATCTTCGCGTATCATGGAACAAGGGAACAACTCCGTATCTCCGTTTCTTTCAGGGCTTGATCCGGCCGCGTTTCCTCCGATATACACCAAGAGAACTCCGGATTCCTAGACCTCCCGGGAGCGACTACACTGAGCCTGTCAAAGCATGGCTTTATTTCAACGGCACTCTTGCCGAAATGCAACAGTACAACCGAGTTCTTATTGATATACCCGGAGGAGGCTTTGTGGCCATGGATCCGCGGTGTAACGATGATAAACTCGGTTGTTGGGCAGCTAAAACGGGAATGCCAATTCTAGCCCTTGACTACAAGAAGGCTCCCGAGTTTCCTTATCCCTATGCTCTCAATGAATGTTTTGATGTGTATACGATGCTTGTTAGAACCCGCGGTCGTTGTATTGGCCTCGCTGGTACTGATGTTCCTAGAATCTCAATATCTGGTGATAGTTCTGGTGGCAACCTAGCAGTAGCTACAACTCTCATGATTTTAGAACGAACAATCGGACATCTATCAGAAACCGACCAGAACCATGACCTACCACATCCTGAAGGCTTGATTCTTTTTTACCCATCCCTTGACATGAACATTGGCAGTTGGATGTCAGACGAGGAAATGGCGCTCATCCGAGATAGAACTATGGGAGGCATGAATCAGTCTATCATGCGACGTAAAACTATGCAGTACAATTCGTTGGTGGGAACACCTCATCATTCAGATGATGAAGATGCGCCCGTGGCAGGACGAGTACCAAAGAACCTTCCAGAGCGGTTCCAGTCGAGTAGTAAGCCCGTGAGAGCCAAGAGAAAGGCAGTCAAGGCTAAGAACGTGTCGGATAAAACAAGTTTTAAAGCAATCGAAGTTTCTGCTTCCGAGCCTGCTGCTGCCGAACTAGCCGGAAAGATGCCACCCACTCCCGTGTCATCGTTTCATCCCCAACCACTGAGTACAAGACTCGCTATGTCTTCAAAGATCTCATACTTCAGTGATCGAGTGTTGACGCCCGAAATGATGCGTGCCATGGTAATCATGTACATTGGGCCTCACAACCGTCCTGACTTCCGAACTGACTATCTTCTGTCCCCGACCATCGCCCCGGACTCACTTCTACAGCACTTCCCAAAGACATTTTTCTTAACTGGAGAGCGTGATCCGCTAGTAGACGATACTGTGATCTTTGCTGGACGACTTCGACAGGCCCGGCGTTTTCTATTTCAGAGCGCCTACAGTGCCGATAAGACTCCTACTTATGGTGCTGATGACAACTACTCTGAGTCAGACATTCTCGATATTACCTTGCTTCCTGGTATATCTCATGGATTCCTACAGTTCCCCACACTGTACCCCAGAGCATGGGATCTCTTAGATCGGGCAGCAGGGTGGATTGAACAGTCGTTCCAAGGCGCCCCGGCAATCCGGAGGCGTGAAATTCGCCGCCGTGATGTCGTGGCCAGACAGGCCGCAACGCGGGTTTCTCAAGCCTACTCTAGTGGAGATGAAGATGGCGATGATGAGGATGATGGGCGGCTGGAAATGGCTTCTATCAAGACAAAAGCACGCCCTCTCCTTTCATCTATCAATATCCGATTCAACGAAAGTGACAGCACTGTGATAGTTTCCCCAAACGAAGTCACCTTGGAAGACACCAGTATCTCGGACCACGGAAGTACGAGTAGCGGTGCAACGGCAAAAGGAAGCGAAACACCGCTGCTAACATGGAAGGGTAAGATTGAGAATTTCGTGACTAAGAGACCAGTAGAACTTGAGCGACTCAACAGCGAAGAGGATATATTGCGACGACGTATGCATACGCTCACCAGTGGGTTGACGGGTTCTGGGGATAACCAGTAGGTAATTAGTACTATCCAAGCCCACAGACCTGCGAAGGGCTTACCTACAACACAATAATGCTTTATGAAGAGCAACAGCCTCTAGATGGGGGGGAAGGGGGGGGGAGATTCAATAATCTTATCAAGTTTCTAGAACAATGAAGATACATGAAAAGATGTTACTACTAGTAGTTTTTTCAAGTAATTCCGGCTGTTTCAAGTTGCGTTTACCAAAGACCTGACTAGAAACCGCTGAAGCTGTTGCTGATCAGTATAACTAGCAAATAGATCTTGAGACGAGTGACTAATGTCTCAAGCAGACTGAGAGAGCCCTCTTCTAACATAGTGCCTTGTTCCGCCAACAAATAATTAGAAGCCAAAATATAAATGCAAAGTATAAAACAAAAACAATGCCCTTGTATGTACAAGGCACTGCAAACAAGACGTTTTGACGTCTTGCGCCAAGTTGAGGTCAGCACAGGAACTATGTTCTGAGTTTGAACAGACTGTCACTTTGCGAAGTTACTTTCATAGGGCTTTTGTTCTCTTTATTTCGAAGGTGTTGCTCGTAGTAGTATTACTATATCCGTCTCTAGCTATCTCTGGTTAAACGGCTGGAAAAGAAACCGAGGCAGTTTGGACTTGACTATAATCGGAGATTTACTCGGGATATGGTCTTATCGGCCTGGTTTTATGTAGTTGGCCGTATTTGGCGTCGTGCATATTTACCGGATAGTAACTAATGGAAATAAAATATATAAACGTATATAACAAGCTGTACAGTATCTTCATAGTTACAACTTTATGAGATTAATGATTAAAAAAAAAGCTGTATAGGAAATCTGAAGATCTCATCATGCCTAGTAAGCAAGCCACTGCATCATGTGAGCGGCTGTAGCGGAACTACCAACGATATATAAAAGAAAAACGAGAAAATAAACATGATATCCTAGTTCTAGACTGGGCCACTAACAAACTATGAGTCGCATACGTGCGTAATCAAGGGTTTTAATCCTCCCTAGTATCTCATCATGGTTTCCTTCCAACACCGGTAGATAATCGAATATGCATGGAAAAGAAGAAACAAAGGCTGGCTAGACCTTCCGTGATTCCATAATGAGATTGTCACGCTTTGATGACACTGCCTCTTGGTGGACAATTGACATTTCTGTCAATTGTACATATCACTTCAAGAGACAACAAACGGCCCAAGGCAAGCAAAGGCATGAAAGAAATCATTGCTTTGTGCTCTTGCTGCTTATTCAATGCTTGTTTTTCTTGTGGGGAAACCCATCTACTATACTATATGTGCTAGCCGATACAGAGCAAGAAACAGGTGGTAAGTATCATTTGTTTACTCTGGCTTTTCAGTCCTTTTCAGAGGTGTTAGTTGTTGCTGACTTAGAGTTGAAATCTATAATAGACCTTCGATATTGTATAGCTAGTACCATCATGGTGACCAGGTTCTGGATCCTGCTCGTTCTTCGCTCTTTTGTCAATTCCGTGGTGTTTTATAGTGAGCAAGCCCATTCCTTGTCTTGGCCTTTTGTTAACTTATTCTCAATGCTTCGCTCTATATATTTGTCCTTTTATTATCTTATTAAGAAGCCCAGGCTTGCTTGTTGGTTACCTACTATGATCCTAGCTTAGAGCCTAGCCTTGATCATACATAGCATGCATTACTCAAGAAAAATCCCAAGGGCCAACGACTTGGTTTCGTCAAATCTCCTGCCCTGTGCTGCCATTCGGATGGATGGCAAGCTAATCCTTCTCGCCCAAGTTTCCGGCTTCCGCAATATCTTCTCGAAGAAGGGACACTTCTTTCGACTCCTGATGATTGGTTAAAGACTAGATAAGCAAGGCAATATAGAAGACGAAAATGACGAAAAGAATAGTTTTCACTACAGGATGGCTAAATAAATTGAGAGGAATTATACTAAAAGCCTTTCGTCTTCATACGCAACAGTGACACTTGGGCCGCCTTTCAGTGGTTTCTCTTCTGTATGGAATTTTTTTGTTTAATATTCTCTAGCGGCCTGTTCCCCGACAAGGCCCTCATTTTGAGCAAATAGCAAGCTAGTATTTAAATAAATTTTTTTTTTTTAAAGATCAATAATCTAGGGAATAAACCACCACCTTGCTCCAGTCGAAAAAAAAAAAAAAAAAACAAGCGCTGTTACCGCCCAAATACATCATTGCTAGCAGAAATAGTGACCAACCCAACTTCCATAGAAAGGAAAGAAATGCACAACATGCGGCGTAGTAGTAGCAACAAGCCCATGTTTATGGTTCGCTGCAGCTACAGTAAAAGTCTGGTTCTAACAGAAGGAAACCCAACCTTGAGGATAGGGATGGGATGGTGAAGAGGGGGGGGGTGGATTATACAGCATAGATTGTTTTCTTTTTCCTCCCTGTTAACCAAAATAAATTAGCCAATAGGAATAAGTCCTGCTCTCTTCTAATATTTAGAGGGGCGGACAAGTCGAAGAAGAAAATATGCATTATATAACGCAACTTTCGGTGGAGTGTACTGTATATATGCCCGTAGTTGCTGGCAGTTAGTTGGACAGTCAACGCCATAATGTTGGTCTTTTTGACTCACCCTAACCGACAATAGCTGACCAGTTTGTTATCTTTTGTTAGAATGCGGGTTCAAAGCCTTCATGAGGTACTAGTGTTGCATCTTTTAAATAAGAAAACCCCTACTATTTTCAGCTTGTCATTTTTCTTCCAATGACGCGTCATATATCTCCGGGCTGTATCAACCCTCATTCCGGTTGTTATTAGCAGAATATATCCGTAACTGGCCCAAAGGACCCTGTAGTACATCTTAATAAATTTAGAAAAGCCATATAGAGAGCAGAAACCCGCAAGGTCTTGCTTGACCAAGTTCATGAGCAGGCCACCGGGTTCGCTAGTCTCAAATCGCCAGTCTCATAATTGTGTGCTTTTCAAGTTAGTTATCCTCTGTCAACAACAAGGTTTACGAGATACAGATTGTCGATAATAGCCGCTAGAGAGAAGTGACCAACTGAGAAGCAAAAGCATATTGACTACAGATTATATATTTACTTTTCCTTACTGCCATTTACCTCCTTTTCCGCACACCCCGTCGCTTGCCTAGTACAGGTTCTCCCATCTTAGGCATGAAGCTCGGCGCCGGAACTATGTCAAATGAGCCGCAATGTGAAATGCCAGCGGCCGTGTCCTTACTTGTGGTTTCCTTGGACTCAATGTATAGCCTAGAGCGTATCTTTACCTCCCAGTAATATTGTTCTTTCCTTTTATATTTCACCTTCTAAGTCGTGTCCCCAAAAAGGTTACCCAGACAGGCATCAATGTTTGGGTATCTCCGTTTCATCCAAAACATTCCCGTTTGGTACAACATCTCCGGGTCTAAGTCCAATCATAGAGGAGGCGTGGCATGTAGCCAAGTATATATCGGTGTTACTGTCTAGTACTAGTAGTATCTTCCATTCTGCTCGGGGCTTTTTTTTTTTTTTTTTAGCCCTGATCATCGTAGATGAACGACCCCTGTGCATAAGACTACAACTTAAGAGTTTATCTATAATAAGGCGCGGGCCAGCATGCCGCTAACTAACAAGCACCCTATATCAGTAAGGCGACAGATACGATGTGTTGTGTCTTTCTGATTAATCACTAATAAGCCTCCAGCTAGCGGGGATATCACAATTGTGATTGAGATTCCAGCTTGATATACATGCCATATAATGTAGTTGTTGCCTGGATGACCTATCATCACAGATCTTCACAAACAGCCTTGTGCTCAGTCCATATGCAGCATATCTATTATGCATTATATTACATTACATATGCACATGTGCTTCCATGTAGTATGTGCCTAGCTGTGAATCTATATACTGCTATATATACACATCACATATACCTCTAGGCATCAATACCGACGTGATCACAGATCCAGAAAAGGCCTCCGCGGCGTCATCGGGTTGCACATGGCATCACAATTCCCACCACAAATCGGCCTTTTTCGGAAGGACTTTCCCACAGCAGGATATACATACGGTGCTCTGAATTCTTCCATTCCTTTCTTGTGCGCCCTGAGCGAGTTGTCGTGGCTTTTTTTTTTCTTTTCCTTTCTTTTGTTGCGCAACGTCTGGTGGACTTTGCGATGTGGCCTCTGGCGATGGGGAGGCTGATCTGCAAGATTACAAGAGCTCATCCATGATGATGATTACTATGTATTAGTAAGGATAAGTGAGTTGAACACGGTGTCAATGCAAAGTAGGCTATATGTACCCTAAGTCCATTGATAAAGCCACCTTTTTGCCCTCTCAAGTCCAGTCCTTCTATCCGCTATATAAGCTATATGAAGTCTTACACGGACGATGCTATGCAAGCTGGAGGAATAAAAAAAAAGATAATATAAAAAAAGACACATGTTTCTACGGCTACTGACAGTAGCTAAGTATTCGTTACGTGCGTAGCGTATTCACAAGGGAAACCAAAACCATCTGCTAATCTGTCATAGGCTAGCTATACTACTTGCTTGATACTAAGATCTGCCAGCAAATGAAGTCGCCTCGACCGGGCGGATTTCAGGCATCGCGGCCTAGTAATATCAATATACAACGTCGGCGTGTGGTAATAGAGTAAATCATACGTGTGTAGTACAGTTGCCAATGATACTCAGCAGTCAGCAAGAATTGGCCTGTTACTAGAACGGACTTGATTCTATATCGATTGCCTTGTTTCCTGCACGTGGAACTTTTTCTTGGGCTATATCAGCCAGGCGTTAAGGACCATCCGTCATTATGTGATACGTCTTCATCGATCGGTTAGACATTGGAACTGTCTCGAGTTATACAGGCACAGTGGAATAGCAACATCTGGATAGAACAGACAAGTACAGGAGGCACAATATAGAACGGAGAAGGAAAAAGGTTTTAGAGAGGCATGTTGGTTCCACGGCGCAAGAGACATACTCTGTGTCATGATGTTGATTTTTTGTGAGACAACTAGAAGAGCAAATACGAGTCTTTTGTGCCAGTGTATATTGTGTGCTACCTACACAAATCGTACGAATATCTCTCTTCGCAAGTCACCCTAGCGCCCTTATCTATATTAGCCCTATTGATACACGACTCCCTTGTTTGATACAGATACGGTTTAGAAAATTTTGAACAACTAGGTATGTAGAATTTGACAAACACAAGCACAATAGTCGCATGGAATACCGGAAGATAAAAAAAAATAAAACGTATAAAGATAAGAAGAGCGTTGTCATGGCCAATGTAGCTAGTTGCACGGCTCCGCATGGCGTACGCTTTGGTAGGCAAGACACGCTTCCGCGGATCTGTAGAGGACTGTCTCTGTACGAGGGTTTTCAAAAGAAACCCGACCCTGTGTAATGCAATGCTAGGGATGGTGGTAAAAAGAGAAATAGGAACTAGGAAAACCGATTGGCTTACATCCGAAGCCTCGGTGTGAAGACGGGTGGGGCTTGGCTAGGGTAATGAAGTATATATAAATTGATATGGGCTATTATTAGGGTTTATATACCGCGTCTCTATATATATCAAATCAAACCCTAAGAAGTCACAGATATGTTTCTGATATTCAGGACCACTCGATCCTGGAGTTGGTATCACAGCGTGTACGAACTATTAAGAAGCAAGTCTGACTCAAGGGTTACGATCATTCCAAGACATGAGAGGAGAATGGTTTGACCTGGGGTTACAAGTTTTTTTTTTCTATTTTTTTTTTAAATCTTTGGTCTGAGAAAATAGGAAAAATGATATTCACTTATGGCAGATCAGACAGAACGGAAAAACCACATGTGTTCAAAAGGCCTTGTTATAAGGTGTGAATAATCAAAGGAAAGGTATTTGTGGCAGGGTCTTGGGCGCTAGGATGAGCCTTAAGATAAATATAAAGTGAGCTCTACGTAGGCAGGGTACATGATGCTATTGCATGCACATATACATACATACATTCGATATGTAGTCTAAACTTGAAGCTATGGCCAGCCCTTTCTGGGGGGTTCTAAAGAGAGAACTTGGCTCGTTCTTTGCTGGTGTCGATGAAGCGAACAAGAAAAAAAAAATGAGGGACAACAAGGGAAAAACGAGGATGTGAGACAGAACAACCCTCTTTTTCCAGAATCTCACTATGTCTCGCTTGACCTGGCTTTGTGCATTGGCAGGTTTGGCTTGTATTATCTCTCAGTTTGGCAGACGTCTGTCTATGTATTTTGGCTGTTTGCATTTGGGAATTCTGAGTGACGGCCACGACATCTCGGCATATGCTTCTGAGAAGATTTTTTTTGAAAAAGGGAGAGTTAGTTAGTTGGCATGATAGGCTCGTTGATACCCTGTATATGACCCCCCCCCCCCTTCCTCTCGCTAGACCTGTTTATTGACGCCTCTGCATTCATCAATTCTGCAGCTGGCCAAGCACGCCATTTTCCAATAAGGCTGTTCTCTCTGACTAGCATTTTCTGCCAGGTATCGTTGTTGCTCAACCGAGACCCGGCAGCAGAGTCAGACTGGATTTACAGAGTAACAGTAAAAGATTAAAATTACCGCCATATTTTCAATGGAGCCATTGCATCTGCAAATGTTTAATCATCATCTTGTTTTTGGCCTCATTATATCATTCCAAACAGTAGTAAGGTTTGGGGGCTAGATCAACACAATGACCTTGTAGCCTGCCGTAGATCGTAGATAGAATGTTACTATAGTAGCCATAGCACTATTAACTAGCAGCTAGGACGTATTTATTCTTCCGAAGTCCGGAAGGACTCTATTTGGAGTGATCACTGCAAGCCTAAAAGAAACCAAAGTATACAGTGATGAAACATATCGAAGGTTTTGTAAGAGGCCCGAGTTATATAGTCCTGCCTTTGGCGGATGTTCAGACGATTATCACATATTGTCCCTGTGCACTAGTTCTGTTATCAGAAGCATCAACTTAGATATAGTATAAGCCTGTCCCTGGTCGAATTTTAGTTGGTTCTTGATAGATGTGCCCGCCACGGAGAGACAGAACCCTCTATATTGTCATGGCTGATCTGCTTGTGTTCGTTTGAGCATCTCGAGCTGTCTGACGATAGATGTCATTGGCCTGCCTTTTCAACTTTGTCATATGTACTGCACAGACTATGTTTTTGTCGAGACTAACAATATCCTCGGAGTTTCTATCTAGATAGATTTTAGGTGCTGACTTTTTTTTTTTCCTTTTGCACCTCGCGATCGTAGACTTTTAAACATCGCTTCGCATTCCAAATCTCACATTCGTCTCATTGCGCAATCCTTATATTTCCCGGATTTCAACTAAGCAAGCCACAATCCCTGCACGCCCTTGGCTGGCCAACAAAGACGGGACTCTCTTGAGTAGTTAAGAAGTAAAGTTTTGCTTGGGGGCATCATTCAAACGGCTTGGCTTGGTTGGAGCCGAATTCATTAGTGCTGTTATGCTATGCAGTGTTTTCCGGCTTCACTGCGTGCGCGTTGGCGAAGGCTAACTGCACTACTGCTGATTGTCGCTTGGTACCGGCTACATAGCCTTGCAACTCGGCACAAAATAGCCGACTCTGGCGTCGTGGCCAGTCCCAACATCATTGTAGGTGCCAGGACAAGATCGGGGTTGCTAACCTAAGCCAGCAAGCTCAACACGGAGAACTTAGTCAGTCAAATTGATCGCTTAGCCGGTCACTGGAGAAAAGTAGGTTGGCCTTGTTTTTTTCCCTCTGTAGCTCGCCCATTATATTACCGCTATTTCATAGTGCTACACCCCACCTAGCCGGTGGACTTCGCCTCCTCTCTCTCTCCCCCCCCCCCTGCTACATTTTCATATTGTGTTTTGCTTAATGGCTACAGACGTTGTTCCATGTCGCCTTCCATTCTGGCCGACAACGAGGAACAGCAAGGGCCCGGTGATGTTCGTGCATCTGGGTTGTTCGCTTCCCTTGATTTCTTCTGTTTAGCTTCTCTTCTGATTCTATGCATGTTCAAAGACGAAGCATCTATTTATTGCTGTTGCTATATAGACACGGGCAGATAACAAGCCCTGAATTGTCTGGCACATTAGTAGTAAGATGTATATGAGAAGACGTTCTGGCAGGCCGGTCTGTACGAGTTTGTTTTCTGCAGTATGATAGTGCGTAGTATTAAGTTGACGCTGAGAAAACTGACGAAGACTCGTCATTATTGTGCTTGCTGGGGGGGCCAGTTCGAGACTCTGAGAAGGGAGAGACGAGCTCTGAAAGTTCGGCCGTTTGGGGTTGGCCATGCCGTTATCGAGCAAGGACTCTCTCATTATGGCTAGGTTCTTTTTCTAGCAAAGGTCCTTTATAGTGAGTGAGTGAGTGAGTGAACCCAAGCTTCATGGGGCAAAGAGCTCACTTTCTTTCCCTTGTCCGAGTTAAGTATGCGACGCTGCCGTCTTCTGTCCTCTCTGGAAACCACCCGGCCTGCCCTGCTCTCCTTTTTCTGTCCTTCTTTGGGAGTCGTTCTTCTTTGACTTGTAACTTTTTTTCCGTGGCTGATGCGCCTTTTTCTTGCTATCCTCTTATATCTGATAATCATCATCGCAGGCAGGAGAGCAGGAGATTAGTTGCCGCCTCACAAATTGGCTTGTCAACCCCAACTTGACTAGTAGCAGAACCAGAACCAGAATCAGCAGTTGCTACGCTACTACTGGCCGGACCTGGGCTAATTTAGTTGCCATTGCTGTGGTATTTTGGCATTTGACCTGGTTTCCTTTTCTGTCTTTGCGGGCTTTCCTCTTTGTGTCTGTTAACGTCTATACTTGACTTCAATGGCTTGAAGCGTTCCTTTTAATTTTTAACCTTTTAACCATTTCTTAACTTTTTATGTCGGCCGCCTTTCGCTCCGGATTCGTTTCTACGCTTGGTTAACTCGCCATTAATCCAACTTGCCTCGATATTTTTTTCTCCCTTCGCCTCGCCCAAAAAAAATTGCCGGCTTTCTCCCCTTGCGATTTTGCATCTTTGCATCTTGCATCTCGCGACGATACCTAAATCAAACTTCATCATCTGTTTCCATTGCCCAGCGGGTTCCCTTCCGCATTCCTTCCGCCCACCGGCTTGTTGGACTATCTAGGGCCTCTTACGTCTCGATCTAGTCAGCATCTGCCTATCCTGTTACTACGACTCTGTTGTTTGCGCTAGTTTACTGGACTGCTCTCAGGCGTGATTGGCATTCGAGCCCTCATCGGCCATACAGCGATATATATCAACGAGGGGGGGGGGCGCAGAACGTGCCATTGGCCAATTGCTTGACCATCTCGCTGATCGCTAGCATTCACTTACTCGGTTGTTCACTCATTGTGAGCCGAACCGCCAATACATACACAGACTGTCTATTCTGTCGTCCCGGCCTCGACGACCGCCTAAACAAATATATATCACATCTCCTACGATTCGGATTCGGATTCTGTACCCATCTTTGATTTGCGGCGCCAACACACTCTCGTTATCCCTCTCTTTGACACTATCCCCTTCAGCTTCTACATTATCTCCGAATTAGGGCACTGCCACGAACCCAACCTTCATTCTGCTGTTGTGCCTCTGGCAACTTCTACTAAACGACAGAAGAACCCATCCGCTAGGGCGCGCTTTCTCTCTCTCTCTATATCGACCTTGACCTCTCTTTGCTAGACTCTTTGCTAGAGGAATGCGATCTGGAGCCTCCTATACCGGGGTAAGTACAGCCATAAATGCATGTAATTGATACCGTAACTACTATGACTCTGTGACTCCATGACTTGGGGCTACCTGCAGGAGTGACAAGGCAAGACGCAGAAAGACGCAGCAAACACGAAGCACTGGACATGAATTGTGCAGCACTGCGGAAAACGCCAGACAACGGGCTGATTGACTAGCTGCCCTTGGTATCTTTGGTGTGGCCGCTGCTCATAGTTCGCATAGCGCAAACCCCCCCC